>CAWUFW010011779.1:0-589746 GCA_963921515.1 Calotriton arnoldi | reverse complement strand
GGCTTCAAGCCATGTGACGTCTGTGGTCGAATGATGTCGATCACAGACCCGCACTTAGAGTGTCTCTACTGTCTCGGCCGAGACCACGACACGAAGTCGTGCCCTGACTGCCGGGCCTTACAACCGAAGGCTTTGCGAGAGCGGTCTCGAAAGCTCCTCGAGGTCCGGCAGTCGGCTCCGCGCCAAGCCCCGGTCCCGTGAGAGGTCGAGGGGCCGGTCGCGGAGCCCCCGCCGGTCGTCGGAGTCCAAGTCTTCGCACTCCTCGGGTAAGTCGAAGCACAAAAAGTCTAAGAAGCATCATCGTTCTAAGACTTGGTCTCGCGACTCGGCTGAGGCCCCTGTCGGCACCGTCCCTGCGGCCCCGGACGTGCCTGTGGAGCCGCCCCCGCATTACCCGTCCTTTCCGGGTTCGGGGGCGACTCCGGCCCAAATACAGGAATTTCTGTCGGCCATGGCCCTCCTCTTCGGGCCTCAAGGTCCCTCCGGTGCGCCTTCGGGCCCCGCGGGCCCTGATGGGTTTGCTCCGGCATCGCCGACGACTCCGGTCCCGGCGTCGCCCGTTCCACCAGCCTTGATCCCGGCCTCGGCTCCGGCCCCGGCCTTGATCCCGGCTCCGGTGGTACCGCAACCCCGATCGACGCCGGTTGACCTAACCACGCCTCCGCCAGCGCCGATGTCCCCGGTGCCGTTCCTGACGCCGCCCGGGGCTCCGGGCGGCGTCGTTCCCCGGTTCTCTCCAGTTCCGGACATGGAGCCGGACCGACGTCGCTCGGCGCCAGCCCCGGCGCCGATGAGACCTTGGGTCCCAGATGTCCCTCCTCCTCCATATTTTGAGCCAGAGGAGGACCAGGAGAGCTGGGAGGGGTCGGAAGACCCTCTCACACAGCAGTGTGAGTATGATCAGGACTGGGCAGAGGAACTTGGGGATGCCAGTGGTCTGGACACTTCTCCTGACTCTGGCATGCTGTCTCCTCCTTCCGTGGCTACGGAGGAGGGAGCAAATTCGCAACGGTGTTGCGTAGAGCAGCTGGAGCCTTGCACCTCCAATTGCCTACTGTGGCTGTCAGGACTAACCTCCTGACGGAAGTGCTTCAGCCGGCAGCTACCTCCTCGGAGCCATTGCTGCCGTTTAATGATGCACTGTCTGACGTTCTTTTGGGCACCTGGTCCAAGCCCACCACAGGGGCTCCTGTGGATAGGAACGTGGCCCGACGCCATCGCCCTGCTCCGGGCGACCCCTTGTTTCTCTCTCAACATCCCACCCCCGAGAGCTTGGTTGTCCAAGCCTCTGCCTCCCAAACCGCCTTCCCTGCCGCCCCTCCGGATAGGGAATCCAAACGCCTGGACCAATTTGGGAAGAAGGCCTTTTCTTCCTCCAGTGCTGGCTTGCGGTCAGTCAACACCGCTTGCCTTTTGGGCCGATATTCCCACTCTCTGTGGGATTCGGTGGCGGCCGTTTTGCCCCAGTGTTCTGAGGAGGTCCAGACACTGCTTACTCGCACCATTGCGGAAGGTAGGGATGCGGCAAAGTACACCATACGTTGTGGCCTTGATACCGCCGACTCGCTGGGCAGATCGCTTGCAATGACGGTGGCGCTGCGTCGCCACGCCTGGCTGAGAACAACTGGTTTCTCGGGTGATGTCCAGAATACACTCATGGACATGCCCTTTGATGGAGTCGGTCTTTTTGGTTCCAAAGCAGACCATGTGCTGGAGCGTTTTAAGGACTCACGGGCTACTGCCAAGTCCCTGGGCCTTTCTGTTGTGCGCCCTCCGCTAACCTCTGCTTTTCGCCCCTTTCGTGGCCACGGAAGGGCGCCCAGTCACGTCCGCTGCCCAGCCACCGGCCCGCGCAGCAAGCGTCTTCGCGTGGCCAAGGACGTGGCTCCCGCCGTGGCGGGTCGGGCAACCAGCGTGCGTGTCAGGCCACCAACTCCGCCCCGTCCGCGGCCTCCAACCCCTCCTAGTCCTTCTTTTCAGGTGCACAGCACGCCAGTAGGGGGCAGGGTCCGCCATCACCTTCACCACTGGCGTGCCATCACCTCGGACAGGTGGGTCTTGGACATTGTCCGAAGGGGCTACTCCCTCCCTTCGAGACCACCCCCAGCCATGCCACCTCCATTCCACCGCATGTCAGGGGATCACTTGGTGCTTCTGCAGAAGGAAGTCACGGCCCTCTTGGCCAAGAGGGCCATCGAGCATGTTCCGACACCAGAAGTAGGACGTGGTTGCTACTCCCACTACTTTCTGGTGCCCAAAAGGACAAGGAGGACATGCGTCCTATCTTAGACCTCCGGAACGTCAATCGCTTCCTCCGGAAGGAGAAGTTCAAGATGCTCACCCTAGCTCAGGTCTTGACTGCCCTCGACCCTGGAGACTGGTTGGTAGCGTTGGACTTGCAGGACGCTTATTTTCACATCCCCGTCCTGCCGGCCCACCGGCGTTACCTGCGGTTCACGGTAGGCCTCGAGCATTTTCAGTTCACAGTGCTCCCCTTTGGCCTTACAAGTGCCCCTCGGGTGTTCACGAAAGTGATGGCGGTGGTCGCAGCTCATCTGCGCCGGGCAGGGGTTCCAGTCTTCCCCTACCTCGACGACTGGCTGCTGAAGGCGGGCTCGTCCCAGGCAGTCGTCTCCCACCTCCAGACTACGGCCGAACTCCTGCACTCGCTGGGGTTCTCCATCAATGTACCGAAGTCGCATCTGATTCCTTCTCCACAGCTCCTTTTCATCGGAGCAGTTCTGGACACGACGCAGTTTCGGGCCTATCCTCCCGAACGGCGAGTCCGGGATATTCAGGCTATGATTCCGATCTTTAAGCCTTTATCCTGGGTTTCGGTACGGATGACCCTGAGGCTGCTGGGCCTCATGGCCTCCTGCATCCTGCTGGTCGATCATGCCAGATGGCATATGCGGGCTCTGCAGTGGGACCTGAAGTTCCAGTGGGCGCAGCACAAGGGCAACCTGTCCGATCACGTCCAGATCTCAGAGGGGACTGCAAAACAGTTGCAGTGGTGGCTCTCAAACCGGCAATGGGTCATGGGCAGATCCCTCTCCCTTCCCCAGCCAGAGCACACAGTTGTGACGGACGCGTCCCTTCTGGGATGGGGCGGTCACATGGGAGAGGCGGAGATCAGAGGCCTCTGGTCTCCGGCGGAGTCCCGGCTCCATATCAACATTCTGGAGCTCCGGGCGATCCGACTTGCACTCAAGGCATTCCTTCCCTCTGTCAAAGGGAAGGTAGTGCAGGTGTTCACAGACAACACCACCGCCATGTGGTACTGCAACAAACAAGGCGGGGTGGGGTCGTGGACCCTCTGTCAGGAGGCTCTGCACCTCTGGACATGGCTGGAACATCAGAGCATGTTCCTGATGGTTCAACACCTGGCAGGTTCCCTGAACGCCAGGGTGGACGAACTCAGCCGCAGGTGCATGATGGATCACGAATGGCGTCTTCACTCGGAAGTGGCGCAAGGACTCTTTCTGCAGTGGGGAGAGCCTTGGTTAGATCTATTCGCCACCGAAGAGAACACGCAATGTCATCAGTTCTGCGCGTTGGAATTTCCAAGGCGGCACTCGCTCGGCAACGCTTTTCGTCGCGAGTGGAGTTGCGGTCTGTTGTACACCTTTCCGCCTATACCACTTCTACCCAGAGTGTTGAAGAAGATTCGGCGCGACCGGGCCCAAGTCATCCTTGTGTCTCCGGACTGGGCTCGAAGAGTTTGGTATCCCGAGCTACTCAGTATGAGCGTCGATCCCCCGATCCGTCTGCCTCTTCGGGAGGATCTTCTGTCGCAGCAGCAGGGGACGGTCCTCCACCCGAACCTGTCCAGCCTCCACCTGCTTGCGTGGAGATTGAGCGGTGGCAGTTGATTCCTTTCGACTTGCCTCCCGAAGTTTGTGATGTGATTCTGGCAGCCAGGCGTCCCTCCACTAAGGTGGTATACGCCTGCAGGTGGAACAAGTTTGTGGCATGGTGCACAGCAAAGGCTGTGAATCCCCTCTCTGCCCCTCTTTCTGAGGTTCTTCTGTTCCTTCTTTCCCTGGCCCAACAGGGTTCTGCCCTGGGTACCATCAAGGGCTATCTTTGTGCCATCTCGGCCTTCCTCAGGCTTCCTGATCAGCCCTCCCTTTTCAAGTCCCCTGTTGTCAACAGGTTCCTAAAAGGCATTACACACCTCATCTGAAAGAGACACGTTAGTGACAGATTCCTTACCTTAGAATATCCCCAGGCGTCAGGCTGGATCCGGAAAGTTTTTTGCGTAGGAGTACCCTTGCGCGTCGGTAGGCGGCGTCGTGCGGCTCCGCGTCCGTCGTCGGCGTCGTGATCGCCGGGATGACGTCGCGGGCAGTACTTAGGCGCCGCCCCTGCGCGCTGACGTCAGTTCTTCTTTTTCCGCGCCAGTAAGCGCAGATCCGGGAAGAGCAGTGCCCTAGTCACTTTTTGACTATCTTTTTTGTGAAATTTTTCACTGTTCTCTTCAACGAGTCTTCACGACTCCTAAGGTGTCGTAGGGATGCCCGGCTTTAAGCCCTGCGAGGAATGTGGTCGTATGATGTCCATCACGGACCCCCACCTCGAGTGTCTCTTCTGTCTCGGCCGAGGCCACGACACGAAGTCGTGCCCTGACTGCCGGAAACTTCATCCGAAGGCTTTGCGAGAGCGGTCTCGAAAGCTCCTTGAAGTCCGGCAGTCGGCTCCGCGCCGCAGCAAGCCCCGGTCCCGGGAGAGGTCGAGGGCCGGACGCGGAGTCCCCGCCGTTCGTCGGAATCCAAGTCTTCGCGCTCCTCCGGTAAGTCGAAGCACAAGAAGTCTAAGCGGCGTCATCGCTCTAAGACTTCGCCTCGCCGGTCGCGCGACTCGGCTGAGGTCCCTGTCGGCACCGTCCCCGCCCCGCGACCCCGGACGTGCCTGTCGAGTTGCCCCCGCATTACCCGTCCTACCCGGGTTCGGGGCGACTCCGGCCGAGTACAGAAATTCCTGTCGGCCATGGCCCGCCTCTTCGGGCCTCAAGGTCCCTCCGGTGCGCCTTCGGGCCCCGCGGGCCCTGATGGGGTTGCTCCGGCGTCGCCGTCGACTCCGGTCCCGGCGTCGCCTGTCCCACCAGCCTTCGTCCCGGCCTCGGCTCCGGCCCCGGCCTCGACCCCGGTTCCGGTGGTGCCGCAACCCCCATCGACGCCGGTTGACCTAACCACGCCTCCGCCGACGCCCGATGTCCCCGGTGCCGTTTCCGACGCCGTCCGGGGCTCCGGGCGGCGTCGTTCCCCGGTTCTCCCTGGGTCCGGACATGGAGCCGGACCGGCGTCGCCCGAGCCGCCGGTTCCGGCGCCGATGAGGCCTTGGGTCCCTTATGTCCCTCCTCCTCCATCTTTTCAACCTGAGGAGGACCAGGAGAGCTGGGAGGGGTCTGACGACCCTCTCACACAACAGTGCGAGTTTGACCCGGACTGGGTTGAGGAACTTGGGGATGCCAGTGGGCTGGATACCTCCCCCGACTCTGGCATGCTGTCTCCTCCCGTGGCAACGGAGGAGGGGGCTAATTTTGCAACGGTGTTGCGTAGAGCTGCTGGAGCCTTAAATCTCCAGTTGCCTACAGTGGCCGTCAGGACTAACCTCCTGACTGAAGTGCTTCAGCCGGCGGCCTCCTCTTCGGAGCCTGTGCTGCCGTTCAACGATGCACTCACTGACGTTCTTTTGGGTGCCTGGTCCAAACCCACCACAGGGGCTCCTGTGGATAGGAACGTGGCCCGACGCCATCGCCCGGCTCCGGGCGACCCCCTGTTTCTCTCCCAACACCCCACCCCTGAGAGCTTGGTTGTCCAAGCCTCTGCCTCCCAAACAGCCTTCCCTACCGCCCCTCCGGATAGGGAATCCAAGCGCCTGGATCACTTTGGGAAGAAGGCTTTCTCTTCCTCCAGTGCTGGCTTGCGGTCTGTTAATACCGCTTGCCTCTTGGGCCGATACACCCACTCCCTGTGGGATTCGGTGGCTGATGTTTTGCCGCAGTGTTCTGAGGAGGTCCAGACACTGCTTACCCGCGCTATTGCGGAAGGGCGTGATGCGGCTAAATATACCATCCGCTGTGGCCTTGATACCGCCGACTCGCTGGGCAGATCGCTTGCAACGACGGTGGCGCTGCGTCGCCACGCCTGGCTGAGAACCACTGGTTTTTCAGGGGATGTCCAGAATACTCTCATGGACATGCCCTTTGATGGAGTCGGTCTTTTTGGTTCGAAGGCAGACCATGCGCTGGAGCGTTTCAAGGACTCACGGGCTACTGCTAAGTCCCTGGGCCTTGCTGTTGTGCGCCCTCCGCAAACGTCTGCTTTTCGCCCCTTTCGTGGCCACGGAAGGGGCGCCCAGTCACGTCCACAGCCCGGCCAACGGCCCGCGCAGCAAGCGCCTTCGCGTGGCCGAGGACGTGGATACCGCCGTGGCGGTTCGGGCAACCAGCGTGCGGGTCAGGCCACCACCTCCAACCCGTCCGCGGCCTCCAAGCCCTCCTAGTCCCTCCTTTCAGGTGCACAGCACGCCAGTCGGGGGCAGGGTCCGCCATCACCTTCACCACTGGCGTCCCATCACCTCGGACAAGTGGGTCTTGGACATTGTCCGAAGGGGCTACTCCCTCCCCTTCGAGACCACCCCCAGCCATGCCACCTCAATTCCACCGCATGTCAGGGGATCACTTGGTGCTTCTACAGAAGGAAGTCACGGCCCTCTTGGCCAAGAGGGCCATCGAGCATGTTCCGACCCCAGAAGTAGGGCGTGGTTGCTATTCCCACTACTTTCTGGTGCCCAAAAAGGACAAGGAGGACATGCGTCCTATCTTGGACCTCCGGAACGTCAATCGCTTCCTCCGGAAGGAGAAGTTTAAGATGCTCACCCTAGCTCAGGTCTTGACTGCCCTCGACCCCGGAGACTGGTTGGTAGCGTTGGACTTGCAGGACGCCTATTTCCACATCCCCGTCCTGCCGGCCCACCGGCGTTACCTTCGGTTCACGGTAGGCCTCGAGCATTTTCAGTTCACCGTGCTCCCCTTTGGCCTTACCAGTGCCCCTCGGGTGTTCACGAAAGTGATGGCGGTGGTCGCAGCTCATCTGCGCCGGGCAGGGGTTTCAGTCTTCCCCTACCTCGACGACTGGCTGCTGAAGGCGGGCTCGTCCCAGGCAGTTGTCTCCCACCTCCAGACTACGGCCGAACTCCTGCACTCGCTGGGGTTCTCCATCAATGTGCCAAAGTCGCATCTGATTCCTTCTCCACAGCTCCTTTTCATCGGAGCAGTTCTGGACACGACGCAGTTTCGGGCCTATCCTCCCGAACGGCGAGTCCGGGTTATTCAGGCTATGATTCCGATCTTTCGGCCTTTATCCTGGGTTTCGGTACGGATGACCCTGAGGCTGCTGGGCCTCATGGCCTCCTGCATCCTGCTGGTCAATCATGCCAGATGGCATATGCGGGCTCTGCAGTGGGACCTGAAGTTCCAGTGGGCGCAGCACCAGGGCAACCTGTCCGATCACGTCCAGATCTCGGAGGGGACTGCAAAACAGTTGCAGTGGTGGCTCTCGAACCGGCAATGGGTCATGGGCAGATCCCTCTCCCTTCCCCAGCCAGAGCATACAGTTGTGACGGACGCGTCCCTTCTGGGATGGGGCGGTCACATGGGAGAGGCGGAGATCAGAGGCCTCTGGTCTCCGGCGGAGTCCCGGCTCCATATCAACATTCTGGAGCTCCGGGCGATCCGGCTTGCACTCAAGGCATTCCTTCCCTCTGTCAAAGGGAAGGTAGTGCAGGTGTTCACAGACAACACCACCGCCATGTGGTACTGCAACAAACAGGGCGGGGTGGGGTCTTGGACCCTTTGTCAGGAGGCTCTGCGCCTCTGGACATGGCTGGAACATCAGGGCATGTTCCTGATGGTTCAACACCTGGCAGGTTCTCTGAACGCCAGGGCGGACGAACTCAGCCGCAGGTGCATGATGGATCACGAATGGCGTCTTCACTCGGAAGTGGCGCAAGGACTCTTTCTACAGTGGGGAGAGCCTTGGTTAGATCTATTCGCCACCGAAGAGAACGCGCAATGTCATCAGTTCTGCGCGTTGGAATTTCCAAGGCGGCACTCGCTCGGCGACGCTTTTCGTCGCGAGTGGAGTTGCGGTCTGTTGTACGCCTTTCCGCCTATACCACTTCTACCCAGAGTGTTGAAGAAGATTCGGCACGACCGGGCCCAAGTCATTCTTGTGGCTCCGGACTGGGCTCGAAGAGTTTGGTATCCCGAGCTACTCAATATGAGCATAGATCCCCGATCCGTCTGCCTCTTCGGGAGGATCTTCTGTCGCAGCAGCAGGGGACGGTCCTCCACCCGAACCTGTCCAGTCTACACCTGCTTGCGTGGAGATTGAGCGGCGGCAGTTGATTCCTTTCGACTTGCCTCCCAAAGTTTGTGATGTGATTCTGGCAGCCAGGCGTCCCTCCACTAAGGTGGTATACGCCTGCAGGTGGAACAAATTTGTGGCATGGTGCACAGCAAAGGCTGTGGATCCCCTTTCTGCCCCTCTTTCTGAGGTCCTTCTGTTCCTTCTCTCTCTGACCCAACAGGGTTCTGCCCTGGGTACCATCAAGGGTTATCTTTGTGCTATCTCGGCCTTCCTCAGGCTCCCTGATCAGCCCTCCCTTTTCAAGTCCCCTGTTGTTAACAGGTTCTTAAAAGGCATTACTCACCTCTTCCCTCCTGTTCCGTTTGTGATGCCTCAGTGGGACTTGAACTTGGTTCTTACCTTTTTAATGTGCGCTCCCTTTGAGCCTCTGCATAACTGTCCTCTTCGTCTTCTGACTCTGAAGACAGCCTTTCTGGTGGCCATCACCTCCGCTCGGCGGGTGAGTGAGCTCCAGGCTCTATCTTGCAAACCTCCCTTTCTGTCTGTTCATCCAGACAAGGTTGTTCTTCGGACGCGTCCGTCCTTCTTGCCAAAGGTGGTTACTGCTTTCCACATTGGGCAGACCATCACTTTGCCCACCTTCTTTCCGCCTCCGCATCCTTCCAGAGAGGAAGAGAGGCTCCACCGTCTGGACCCAAAACGTGCGCTCTCCTTCTATATCGACCGCACAAAACACTTCCGGGTGGATGACCAGCTCTTTGTTGGCTACGTGGGCGCCAAAAGGTCGGGCGGTGCACAAGAGGACCATCTCCCGCTGGGTTACCTTGTGCATCAAGACCTGCTATTCTTTGGCCAAGAAGGAGCCTCCTGTTGGGCTGCGTGCCCATTCCACCAGGGCAACGGCTGCTACCACGGCCTTGGGCCGCGGTGTTCCGCTGCCGGTTATCTGTCAGGCAGCTACGTGGGCCTCGCTGCACACGTTTACAAAGCATTACTGCCTTGACAGTCAGGTCCGGAGGGACGGCTTCTTTGGCCGTTCTGTCCTCCAGGACTTCCTTGTCTGATCTTTGTTCGCAGACCCACCACCGGGGTTGGTATTGCTGGGGTATCTATTCTAAGGTAAGGAATCTGTCACTAACGTGTCTCTTTCAGATGCACAAGTTACTAACTTGTGTAACGATATATCTGTAAGAGACAGTAGTTAGTGACAGATTCCTTACCGCCCCACCCATCCTCCCCGTTCTGCGAACTGATTTCTAGGGTTAAGGACATCCCTTTCAGGGCCCTAGTATTTTTCAGACACCTGTGTCAGCTTCTTGCATGGCTCTGCGTTCCTGGCGCGGAAAGTCGTGTACAGAACTGACGTCAGCGCGCAGGGGCGGCGCCTAAGTACTGCCCGCGACGTCATCCCGGCGATCACGACGCCGACGACGGACGCGGAGCCGCACGACGCCGCCTACCGACGCGCAAGGGTACTGCTACGCAAAACTTTCCGGATCCAGCCTGACGCCTGGGGATATTCTAAGGTAAGGAATCTGTCACGAACTACTGTCTCTTACAGATATATCGTTACACAAGTTAGTAACTTGTGCTTCTGTCTGTTCATCCAGACAAGGTTGTTCTTCGGACGCGTCCGTCCTTCTTGCCAAAGGTGGTTACTGCCTTCCACATTGGGCAGACCATCACTTTGCCTACCTTCTTTCCGCCTCCGCATCCTTCCAGAGAGGAAGAGAGGCTCCACCGTCTGGACCCAAAACGTGTGCTCTCCTTCTATATCGACCGCACAAAATACTTCCGGGTGGATGACCAGCTCTTTGTTGGCTACGTGGGCCCCAAAAAAGGTCGGGCGGTGCACAAACGAACCATCTCCCGCTGGGTTACCTTGTGCATCAAGACCTGCTATTCTTTGGCTAAGAAGGAGCCTCCTGTTGGGCTGCGTGCCCATTCCACCAGGGCAACGGCTGCTACCATGGCCTTGGGCCGCGGTGTTCCGCTGCCGGTTATCTGTCAGGCAGCTACGTGGGCCTCGCTGCACACGTTTACAAAGCATTACTGCCTTGACAGTCAGGTCCGGAGGGACGGCTTCTTTGGCCGTTCTGTCCTCCAGGACTTCCTTGTCTGATCTTTGTTCGCAGACCCACCACCGGGGTTGGTATTGCTGGGGTATCTATTCTAAGGTAAGGAATCTGTCACTAACGTGTCTCTTTCAGATGCACAAGTTACTAACTTGTGTAACGATATATCTGTAAGAGACAGTAGTTAGTGACAGATTCCTCACCGCCCACCCATCCTCCCCGTTCTGCGAACTGATTTCTAGGGTTAAGGACATCCCTTTCAGGGCCCTGGTATTTTTCAGACACCTATGTCAGCTTCTTGCATGGCTCTGCGTTTCTGGCGCGGAAAGTCGTGTACAGAACTGACGTCAGCGCGCAGGGGCGGCGTCTAAGTACTGCCCGCGAACGTCATCCCGGCGATCACGACGACGGACGCGGAGCCGCACGACGCCGCCTACCGACGCGCAAGGGTACTGCTACGCAAAAACTTTCCGGATCCAGCCTGACGCCTGGGGATATTCTAAGGTAAGGAATCTGTCACTAACTACTGTCTCTTACAGATATATCGTTACACAAGTTAGTAACTTGTGCATTGGGAGTCACAGCCTAATTACCAGAATTTTGTCTCACTCTGTTTTTTTTTTTATATTTATTCGCGCAAAGCACAAAGCTATATTTAAGGTTACTTTTTCCGCGTCACTTCTTCCCTCTATTTAAACTCCACACCCCCCACTCTTATTGTCTCTCTCCTTCTCTCTCTCACGCCTCTCTAATTCTCTCTCTACTTAATTAACTCTCCCCTCTCTATGTTTTTTAGCCTTTCATTCTCTCTCACCCCTTTATCTGTTTCTCTTTCAAAATCCTTCATTCACTCTCTCTCCCCTTCTTTCTCTCTATCCCGCTCCACTCTTTATTCTATGTACACCCTTTCTCTCTCTTTCTCTCTCACCACCCTCTCTAATTGGGCATTATATCTTCACTCTATCTCTCACTCGGCAACACTACAGCATCACTCAGTGCTACCTGAGCATCACTCTCAGCATCACTCAGTGTCACCACAGCATCACTCAGTGCCACAAAAGGATCACTTAGCACCACCACAGCATCAGTCAGTGTCACCACAGCATCACTCCATCATTCAGTGCCACCTCAGCAGCACTCAGTGCCACCTCAGTGCCACCTCAGCATCACTCAGCGCTACAACAGCATCACTCAGCGCCACCTCAGCATCACTCAGCATCTCTCAGCGGCACCACAGCATTACTCAGTCCCACCACAGCATCACTACATCACTCAGCGCCACCTCAGCATCGCTCAGCGCCACCTCAGCATCACTCAGCACCACCACAGCATCACACAGCGCAACTTCAGTATCACTCAGCGCAACATCAACATCACTCAGCACCACCTCAGCATCACTCAGTGCCACCACAGCATCACTCAGCACCACCAAAGTATCACTCAGCTTCACCTCAGCATCACTCAGCACCACCTCAGCATCACTGAGCACCCCCGCAGCATCACTCAGTGCCAACTCAGCGCCACCACAGCATCACTCAGCGCCACCACAGCATCACTCAGCGCCACCACAGCATCGCGTCAGCGCCACCACAGCATCACCCAGCTCCACTACAGCATCACTCAGCACCACCACAGCATCACTCAGCGCTACCTCAGCATCACTCAACGCCACCTCAGTATCACTCAATGCCACCTCAACATCACTCAGTGCCACAACAGCATCACTCAATGCCACCTCAGCATCACTCAGCGTCACCTAAGCGCCACCTCAGCATCACTCTGCACCACCACAGCATCACTCAGGGCCACCACAGTATCACTTAGCGCCACCTCAGCATCACTCAGCGCCACCTAAGCATCACTCAGCATCACTACAGCACCACTCAGCGCCAGTACAGCATTGCTCATCGGTACCACTGCATTACTCAATACCACCTCAGCATCACTCAATGCCATCTCAGCATCACTCAGCGCAACCACAGCATCACTCAGCATCACCTCAGTCCTACCTCTGCATCACTCAGCGCCACCAGCAGCATCACTCAGCGCCACCACAGCATCACTCAGCGCCACCACAGCATCACTCAGCGCCACCACAGCATCACTCAGCGCCACCACAGCATCACTCAGCGCCACCACAGCATCACTCAGCGCCACCACAGCATCACTTAGCGCCACCACAGCATCACTCAGCGCCACCACAGCATCACTCAGCACCACCACAGCATCACTCAGCGCCACCTCAGCATCACTCAGCGCAACCTCAGCATCACTCAGCACCACCTCAGCATCACTCAGCATCACTCAGCACCTCCACAGCATCACTCAGTGCCACCACAGCATCACTCCATCACTGCATTACTCAGTGCCACCATCAGCATCACTCAGCGCCAGCTCAGCATCACTCAGCGCCACCACAGGATCACTCAGCACCACCAACAGCATCATTCACCATCACCACAGCATCACTCCATCACTCAGTGCCTCCTCAGCAACACTCAGTGTCACCTCAGTGCCACCTCAGCATCACTCAGTGTCACCTCAGCATCACTCCACGCCACGACAGCATCACTCAGCATCACCTCAGCACCACAACAGCATCACTCAGCACCACCACAGCATCACTCAGCGCCACCAGTCTCACTTAGTGCCACCTCAGCATCACTCAGCGCCACCTCAGCATCACTTAGCACCACTACAGCATCACTCACCATCACCTCAGCACCACCTCAGCATCACTCAGCGCTACAGCAGCATCACTAATTGCTACCACAGCATTACTCAATGCCACCTCAGCATCACTCAATGCCACCTCAGCATCAATTAGCACCACCACAGCATAACTCACCATCACCTCAGCACCACCACAGCATCACTCAGCGCCACCAGCAGTATCACTCAGTGCCACAACAGCATCACTCAATGCCACAGCATCATTTAGTGTCACAACAGCATCACTCAGCGCGCACAACAGCATCACTCATTGCCACCAGAGCATCACTCAGCGCCACCACAGCATCACTCAGTGCCGCCTCAGCAACACTCAGTGCCACCTCAGTGCCACTTCAGCATCACTCAGCACCACAACAGCATCACTCAGTGCCACCTCAGCATCACTCATCGCCACCTCAGCATCACTCATTATCACTCAGCACTACCACAGCATCACTCAGCGTCACCACAGCATCAATCCATCACTCACCACCACATCAGCATCACTCAGCGCCACCTCAGCCTCACTTAGCACCACCAGAGCATCAGTCAGCCTGACCACAGCATCACTCCATCACTCAGTTCTACCTCAGCAACACTCAGTGCCACCTCAGCATTACTCAGCACCACAACAGCAGCACTCAGTGCCACCACAGCAGCACTCAGCATCACTCAGCCCCACCACAGCATTACGCAGTCCCACCACAGCATCACTCCATCACTCAGCGCCATCTCAGCATCACTCAGCGCCACTACAGCACAACACAGTGCCAATACAGCATCACTTATTGCTACTACAGCATTACTCAATGCCACCTCAGCATCACTCAATGCCACTTCAGCATCACTTAGCGCAACCACAGCATCACTCACCACCACCTCAGCGCCACCTCAGCATAACTCAGTGCCACAACAGCATCACTCAGCGCCACCACAGCATCACGCAGTGCCACAAGAGCATCACTCAGCGCCACCTCAGCAACACTCAGCGCCACCTCAGTGCCACTTCAGCATCACTCAGCACCACAACAGCATCACTCAGTGCCACCGCAGCATCACTCATCGCCACCTCAGTGTGAGTAGTTGGCCTGGTATATGCTGTCCACTAATTATAGTGGGCACCTTGCACCAGTCCAAACAACCCCTTATTGGAGATAGGTTAAAGACAACCTTTATTGAAAGCTATCCTAGTGGTAGCTATGGAGAGCAGCCTTCAGGCTAAGTCTTGAAGGAATGTAAAGCAGCTTGTTTTACCAGTCTATAATCTCTTGAGTGACCAAATGAAAGAGGACCACACCAGGTATATATTTAAAATATATGTATTTAGTCTTAAACACACCCCTCTAGTCTCTTTATGAGGCTAGAGTTCGAAGTACATAAGTTACAAGTCAGTTATCAACAGTAATAGCACAAATACACTTTTGAGCCCTACGGGCGTACCAAACCATATACCAATAAAGTGGTATAAGAACCACGACTGAGCTAGACACAAGGCCTAGAGCCTGTAGAAGTGCTTGGCCCTCAAGGAACCACCCAAGGTAGTGACACAGGGGACCCACGGGGGACGCGTGCAGTGTGACAACACAGCCGCGAGCCGCCGTTGACTTCTATGGGGAATGTCGCGGTTGGAGTTTTAAAAAAAGAGGACACTTAGAGGAGGACTTGGAGCAAACCCCTTTAGAACTAGGTTGTTCTAGAGTCTATACCCACGGGAGCACCGGAGTACTCGAGTTACCTCACCCAGGGAAGCCGGGTGCATAAGTGTCTTTCGGGGTCGGGTTTCGTCGTCGTTTTCAATGGCGATCTCCTGCAAAGTGCTGCTGGCGACCAAGTCGAAAGTGTTCGGGTGGATCCAAAGGTGGATCAAAGATCTGAAGAACCTGAAAGCAGAGGGGACAGAGTCTGGGTCACTAGCCAGTGACCAGGAAGGCGATGAGCAGATGCCCACCGATGTCCGGTGCTTCAGGTAGGTTGACGGTCGTCTTGACTCTTCAGCCACGAGGTCCAGGAGGCGTTGACGACAACCAGGAGCTGGATTCGAGCTGTCCCACGAAGTCTGTCGGTGGCTGCGGTGTCGGCGACCGGATTGGACCCAACAAGCCTTGGCAACGGCAAGTCTCGTGGAAATAGAAGAAGGACGGTGGTACAGACCAGCAAGGTCTGAGGGACTCACCCAGCAAGGGTAAGTCAGGGCACCTCTGGAGCAACCAGGAAAGCCCAAGCAGAAGAAGAGTTGCCTTCGGGAGGGCCCACTAGCCAACGGACTAGCAACCGCGAAGGAGCCTCGAGTGGATGCACTTGGAGCTGGCTTGCAGGACACTTGTGGAGTGGAGGCCAGTGATCTTCAGAGCAGTCGGTGCTGGAGGCAAGGGCTACTCGGAGCCCAAAGCACAACTTCGTGGGAGACCAGGAAGAGGATGCACTTGCAAATGTGCTCGGTGTCCAGGGGTCACGGTTCTACGTTACCCACGACAGCTACGGGCCTTAGCTTTGCTGGAGACTCAGGGCAGCCTCGTGAAAGTCTGGAAATCTACCTCTGGTGATGCAAAGACTTCGGCGTCCAGCGGGAGTTTCAGCGATGCAGACCGGACAATTGCTTCTTAGGTGCCTGCCAAGCAGGGGAGTCACTCCTTGACCCCAAGGGAGATTCTTCAGTCCTCTAATCTTCAGGTAGAGCGTCGAAGGTCCAGGATTCAGTGTCAGAGTTTCGTCCAGGGTAATCTAAAGTCCTAAGGACTGGGGTCCCATACTTATACTAAGTTAGGGGGTTGGGCATACTCTGGGGACCCACCTATGGGAGGGTCAGGGAAGAGGGGTGGATACACCCATTCCCTTTGTCCAGTTTTGCGCCAGAGCAGGGGCAGGTAGCCCCTGCAACCGGTTTGAACTGGCATATGCACAGGGACACCAAATGTGCCCCCAGTGCAGGACTTCAAAGCACCAGAGGGTGCTCCGCCCAGCCCCAATACACACTATCCTGTCTGGGGAGGTGGTTACACCTCCCTTCGACAGAAACCTATTGTCCAGGCCTCCCCTGCCGGAGTTTCAGTCAGCAGCAGGAGGCCAGACCCGTGTCTGTGGCAGCGGCATCCATTTTGTGATGCCAGGGCTCTGGAAAGAAGTTACCGGGTAGCCCGGTGTGTACATGTCTCTCCTCTAGAAGGGTGGAATGCTACCCCGCTGCCAGGATTGGCGGGGGTATTATTCCAAGATGTTTGACACCAAACACGACATGTCTTGGTGCAGCCAGTCCAAAGTTACCATTGTACCGCGAGGATATATTGCACTTAAGAGTATATGGTGAGGCTGCACCAGAAACAGCATCAGAGGAGGGACTCCGAACGCTGGAGAGGGGCTCTGCTCATGCAGGGGTACCCTCTCACATAAAAATCAAGCACTCTGCCTTCAGGATTGTTAAGGCCTGCCATAGGAGTGACTTATAGGTTTATATGTGTGTGCAATGGTAGTGATATAGGTAGCCTATACCACTGTAAGGGGTGCATGCACCACCTTACCCAGGCTGCAGTAGCAGACCTGCGGTGTCATTTTGGATGGCCTTCTAGGGGTGGCACAATACATGCTGCAGCCCCTGGTAGGCCTCTGAGGTACCTATGCCCTGGGTACATAGTGTACCATATACTAGGGACTTATAAGGCCACTTCAGATTCCAATCAAAGATGTACCTAAGGTACATGGAAACCATTTTATAGAGGAAGCAGATAGACTGGGGCCCTGAATAGCAGGATCCCAGTCCAACTAAGTCATAAACCAGCAAAACACCAGGAAAAAAGTGGGGGCAACCATATAGTCAGATTCCACCTTCCTACACTAAGCATCACTCATTATCACTCAGCTCTACCACAGCATCACTCAGCGCCACCACAGCATCACTCCATCACTCAGCACCGCATCAGCATCACTCAGCGCCACCTCAGCACCACCTCAGCCTCACTTAGCACCACCACAGCATCAGTCAGCGTTACCACAGCATCAATCCATCAGTCAGTGCCACCTCAGTAACACTCAGTGCCACCTCAGCATCACTCAGCGCCACAACAGCATCACTCAGCGCCACCACAGCATCACTCAGTGCTACCACAGCATCACTCAGCATCACTCAGCCCCACAACAGCATTACTCAGTCCCACCACAGCATCACTCCATCACTCAGTGCCACCTCATCATCACTCAGCACAACAGCAGTATCACTCAGCGCCAGCAAAGCATCACTCAGTTTGCCACAGCATCACTCAGTGCTACCACAGCATTACTCAGCGGCACAACAGCATCACTCAGTGCCACAACAGCATCACTCAGTGCCACCACAGCATCACTCAGTGCCACCTCAGCAACACTCAGCGCCAACCCAGTGCCACTTCAGCATCACTCAGCACCACAACAGAATCACTCAGTGCCACCTCAGCATCACTCATCGCCACCTCAGCATCACTAATTATCACTCAGCACTACCACAGCATCACTCAGGGTCACCACAGCATCACTCCATCACTCAGCACCACATCAACATCACTCAGCGCCACCTCAGCCTCACTTAGCATCACAACAGCATCAGTCAGCGTCACAACAGCATAACTCCATCACTCAATTCCACCTCAGCAACACTCAGTGCCACCTCAGCATCACTCAGCGCCACAACAGCATTACTCAGCGCCACCACAGCATCACTCAGCGCCACCACAGCATCACTCAGCATCACTCAGCCCCACCACAGCATTACTCAGTCCTACCACAGCATCAGTCCATCACTCAGCGCCAGCTCAGCATCACTCAGTGCCACTACAGCACCACTCAGCGCCAATATAGCATCACTTATTGCTACCACAGCATAACTCACCACCACCTCAGCGCAACCTCAGCATCACTCAGCGCCAGCAAAGCATCACTCAGTTTGCCACAGCATCACTCAGTGCCACCACAGCATCACTCAGCGGCACAACAGCATCACTCAGTGAAAAAACAGCATCACTCAGCGTCACCACAGCCTCACTCAGTGCCACAACAGCATCACTCAGCGCCATATCAGCAACACTCAGCGCCACCTCAGTGCCACTTCAGCATCACTCAGCACCACAACAGCATCACTCAGTGCCACCTCAGCATCACTCATCGCCACCTCATCATCACTCATTATCACTCAGCACTACCACAGCATCACTCAGCGTCACCACAGCATCACTCCATCACTCAGCACCACATCAGCATCACTCAGCGCCACCTCAGCACCACCTCAGCCTCACTTAGCACAACAACAGCATCAGTCAGCATCACCACAGCATCACTCCATCACTCAGTGCCACCTCAGCAACACTCAGTGCCACTTCAGTGCCACCTCAGAATCACTCAGCACCACAAAAGCATCACTCTGAGCCACCACAGCATCACTCAGAGCCACCACAGCATCACTCAGCATCACTCAGCCCCACAACAGCATTACTCAGTCCCACCACAGCATCACTCCATTACTCAGTGCCACCTCAGCATCACTCAGTGCCACCTCATCATCACTCAGCGGCACAACAGCATCACTCAGCGGCACAACAGCATCACTCAGTGCCACCACAGCATCACTCAGCGCCACCACAGCATCACTCAGTGCCACATCAGCAACACTCAGCGCCACTTCAGCATCACTCAGCACCACAACAGCATCACTCAGTGCCACTTCAGCATCACTCAGCACCACAACAGCATCACTCAGTGCCACCTCAGCATCACTCATCGCCACCTAAGCATCACTCATTATCACTCAGCACTACCACAGCATCACTCAGCACCACCTCAGCACCACCTCAGCCTCACTTAGCACCACCTCAGCATCAGTCAGCATCAGTCAGCATCACCACAGCATCACTCCATCACTCAGTGCCACCTCAGTGGCACCTCAGCATCACTCAGCGCCACAACAGCATCACTCAGCACCACCACAGCATCACTCAGCGCCACTGCAGCATCACTCAGCATCACTCAGCCCCACCACAGCATTACTCAGTCCCACCACAGCATCACTCCATCACTCAGCGCCACCTCAGCATCACTCAGCGCCACTACAGCAAAACTCAGCACCAATACAGCATCACTTATTGGTACCACAGCATTACTCAATTGCATCTCAGCATCACTCAATGCCACATCAGCATCACTTAGCGCCACCCCAGCATCACTCACCACCACCTCAGCATCACTCAGTGCCACAGCAGTATCACTCAGCACCACCACTGCATCACTCAGTTTACCACAGCATCACTTAGTGCCACCACAGCATCACTTAACGGCACAACAGCATCACTCAGTGCCACAACAGCATCACTCAGCGCCACCACAGCATCACTCAGTGCCACAACAGCATCACTCAGCGCCACCACAGCATCACTCAGTGCCACCTCAGCAACACTCAGTGCCACTTCAGCATCACTCAGCACCACAACAGCATCACTCAGTGCCACCTCAGCATCACTCATCGCCACCTCAGCATCACTCATTATCACTCAGAACTACCACTGCATCACTCAGTGCCACCACAGCATCACTCCATCACTCAGCACCACATCAGCATCACTCAGCGCCACCATAGCCTCACTCAGCACCACCTCAGCCTCACTTAGCACCACCTCAGCATCAGTCAGCATCACCACAGCATCACTTCATCACTCAGAGCCACCTCAGCAACACACAGTGCCACCTCAGCATCACTCAGCGCCACAACAGCATCACTAAGCGTCACCACACATCACTCAGCGCCAACGCAGCATCACTCAGCATCAGTCAGCCCCACCATAGCATTGCTCAGTCCCACCACAGCATCACTCCATTACTCAGCGCCACCTCAGCATCACTCAGCGCCACCTCAGCATCACTCAGTACCACAACTGGATCACTCAGCCTCACTACAGCATCACTCAGGGCCACAACAGCATCACTCAGCAACACCACATCATCACTCAGTGATGCTGAGGTGACACTGAGTGATGATGTGGTGTTGCTGAGTGATGCTGTTGTGGCCCTGAGTGATGCTGTAGTGAGGCTGAGTGATCCAGTTGTGGTACTGAGTGATGCTGAGGTGGCGCTGAGTGATGCTGAGGTGTCACCTCAGCATCACTCAGCACCACCTCAGCATCACTCAGTGCCACCACAGCATCACTCAACACCACCATAGCATCACTCAGCGTCACCTCAGCGCCACCACAGCATCACTCAGCACCACCACAGCATCACTCAGTGCCACATCAGCAACACTCAGCGCCACTTCAGCATCACTCAGCACCACAAAAGCATCACTCAGTGCCTCTTCAGCATCACTCATCGCCACCTAAGCATCACTCATTATCACTCAGCACTACCACAGCATCACTCAGCACCACCTCAGCCTCACTTAGCACCACCTCAGCATCAGTCAGCATCACCACAGCATCACTCCATCACTCAGTGCCACCTCAGTGACACCTCAGCATCACTCAGCGCCACAACAGCATCACTCAGCACCACCACAGCATCACTCAGCACCACTGCAGCATCACTCAGCATCACTCAGCCCCACCACAGCATTACTCAGTCCCACCACAGCATCACTACTTCACTCAGCGCCACCTCAGCATCACTCAGCACCACTACAGCACCACTCAGCACCAATACAGCATCACTTATTGGTACCACAGCATTACTCAATTGCATCTCAGCATCACTCAATGCCACATCAGCATCACTTAGCGCCACCACAGCATCACTCACCACCACCTCAGCATCACTCAGTGCCACAGCAGTATCACTCAGCACCACCACAGCATCACTCAGTTTACCACAGCATCACCCAGTGCCACCACAGCATCACTTAGCGGCACAACAGCATCACTCAGTGCCACAACAGCATCACTCAGTGCCACCTCAGCATCACTCATCGCCACCTCAGCATTACTCATTATCACTCAGCACTACCACTGCATCACTCAGTGCCACCACAGCATCACTCCATCACTCAGCACCACATCAGCATCACTCAGCGCCACCATAGCATCACTCAGCACCACCTCAGCCTCACTTAGCACCACCTCAGCATCAGTCAGCATCACCATAGCATCACTCCATCACTCAGAGCCACCTCAGCAACACTCAGTGCCACCTCAGCATCACTCAGCGCCACAACAGCATCACTAAGCGTCACCACACATCACTCAGCGCCAACGCAGCTTCACTCAGCATCACTCAGCCCCACCATAGCATTGCTCAGTCCCACCACAGCATCACTCCATCACTCAGCGCCACCTCAGCATCACTCAGCGCCACCTCAGCATCACTCAGTGCCACAACTGGATCACTCAGCCTCACTACAGCATCACTCAGGGCCACAACAGCATCACTCAGCAACACCACATCATCACTCAGTATCACCTCAGCATCACTCAGCACCACCTCAGCATCACTCAGTGCCACCACAGCATCACTCAACACCACCATAGCATCACTCAGCGTCACCTCAGCGCCACCTCAGCATCACTCAGCGCCACCACAGAATCACTTAGCGCCACATCAGCATCACTCAGCGCCACCACAGCATCACTCAGCGCCACCTCAGCATCACTCATCTCCACCTCAGCATTACTCAGCACCATCTCAGCATCACTCAGTGCCACCACAGCATCACTCATCGTCTCCTCAGCGCCACCACAGCATCACTCAGTGCCACCACAGAATCACTTAGCGCCACCTCAGCATCACTCAGCGCCACCTCAGCATTACTCAGCACCACTACAGCACCACTCAGTGCCAATACAGCATCACTCATCGCTACCACTGCATTACTCAACACCAACTCAGCATCACTCAATGCCACCTCAGCATCACTAAGCGCCACAACAGCAACACTCAGCGCCACCTCAGCGCCACCTCAGCATCACTTAACGCCTCAACAGCATTAATCAGCGTCAGCACAGGGTCACTCAGTGCTACCACAGCAACACTCAGTGCCACCTCAGCATAACTCAGCACCACCTCAGCATCACTCACTATCACTCAGCACCACCACAGGATTACTCAGTGCCACCACAGCATCACTCCATCACTCAGCACCACATCAGCATCACTCAGTGCCACCTCAGCATCGCTCAGTGCCACCACAGCATCACTCAGTGCCATAAAAGGATCACTTAGCACCACAACAGCATGTCAGTGTCACCATAGCATCACTCAATCACTTAGTGCCACCTCAGCAACACTCAGTGCCACCTCAGCATCACTAAGCACTACAACAGCATCACTGGGCGCCACCTCAGCATTACTCAGCGCCACCTCAGCATCACTCAGCATCACTCAGCGCCACAACAGCATTACTCAGTCCGACCACAGCATCACTACATCACTCAGCGCCACCTCAGCATCACTCAGTGCCACCTCAGCATCACTCAGCACCACCACGCCATCGCTCAGCGCCACTTCAGCATCACTCAGCGTCACCTCAGCATCACTCAGCACCACCTCAGCATCACTCAGTGCCACCACAGCATCACTCAACACCACCAAAGTATCACTCATCTTCACCTCAGCATCACTCGGCACCCCCGCAGCATCACTCAGTGCTACCTCAGAGCCACCACAGCATCACTCAGTGCCACCACAGTATCACTTAGCGCCACCTCAGCATCAGTCAGCGCCACCTCAGCTTCAGTCAGCACCACCTCAGCATCACTCAGCGCCACTACAGCACCCCTCAGCACCAATACAGCATCAGTCATCACTACCACTGCATTACTCAATGCCACCTCAGTATCACTCACTGCCACCTTAACATCACTCAGCGCCACCTAAGCATCACTCAGCATCACTACAGCACTACTCAGCGCCAGTACACCATTGCTCATCGGTACCACTGCATTACTCAATGCCACCACAGCATAACTCAGCGTCACCACAGCATCACTCAGTGCCACCTCTGCATCACTCAGCGCCACAGCAGTATCACTCAGCGCCACTACAGCATCATTCAGCGCCACCTCAGCATCACTCAGCGCAACACAGCATCATTCACTGCCACCTCAGAATCACTCAGCGCTATGACAGCATCACTCAGCGATACCTCAGCGCCACTTCAGTGCCACCTCAACGTACCACAGCATCACTCAGCCTCACCACAGCATCACTCAGCACCACCACAGCATCATTCAGTGCCACCTCAGAATCACTCAGCACCACAACAGCATCACTCAGCGCAACCTAAGCATCACTCCAGCGCCACCTCAGCATCAATCAGTATTACTCACCACCTCCACAGCATCATTCAGCACCACAACAGCATCACTCCATCACTTCCATCACCCAGTGCCACATCAGCATCACTCAGCGCCACCTCAGCATCACTTAGTGCCACCACAGCATCACTCAATGCCACAACAGGATCACTCAACACCACAACAGCATCATTCACCTTCACCACAGCATCACTCCATAACTCAGCGCCTCCTCAGCAACACTCAGTGCCACTTCAGTTCCACCTCAGCATCACTCAGCGCCACAACAGCATCACTCATTGCCACCTCAGCATCACTCAGCACCACCTCAGCATCACTCAGCATCACCTCAGCATCACAACAGCATCACTCAGCGCCACCACAGCATCACTCAGCGCCTCCACAGTCTCACTTAGCGCCATCTCAGCATCACTCAGCGCGACCTCAGCATCACTTAGCGCCACTACAGCACCACTCAGCGCTAATACAGCATCACTTATTGCTACCACAGCATTACTCAATGCCACCTCAGCATCACTCAATGCCACCTCAGCATCACTTAGCACCACCACAGCATCCCTCACCACCACCGCAGCACCACCTCAGCATCACTCAGTGCCACAGCAGCATCACTCAGCGCAACCACAGTATCCCTCAGTTTACCACAGCATCACTCAGTGCCGCAACAGCATCACTCATTGCCACCACAGCATCACTCAGCGCCACAGCAGCATCACTCAGTGCCACCTCAGCAACACTCAGCACCACCTCAGTGCCACTTCAGCATCACTCAGCACCACAACAGCATCACTCATCGCCACCTCAGCAACACTCATTATCACTCAGCACTACTACAGCATCACTCAGCATCACCACAGCATCACTCCATCACTCAGCACCACATCAGCATCACTCAGCACCACCTCAGCCTCACTTAGCACCACCACAGCATCAATCAGCGTCACCACAGCATCACTCCATCACTCAGTTCCACCTCAGCAACACTCAGTGCCACCTCAGCATCACTCGGCGCCACAACAGCATCACTCAGCGCCACCGCAGCATCACTCAGCGACACCACAGCATTACTCAGTCCCACCACAGCATCACTCCATCACTCAGCGCCACCTCAGCATCACTAAGCGCTACTACAGCACCACTCAGCGCCAATACAGCATCACTTATTGCTATCACAGCATTACTCAATGCCACCTCACCATCACTCAATGCCACCTCAGCATCACTTAGCGCCACCACAGCATCATTCACTACCACCTCAGTGCTACCTCAGCATCACTCAGCGCCACAGTATCAATCAGCGCCAGCAAAGAATCACTCAGTTTGCCACAGCATCACTCAGTGCCACCACAGCATCACTCAGCGGCACAACAGCATCACTCAGTGCCACAACAGCATCACTCAGTGCCACCAAAGCATCACTCAGTGCCACCTGGGCAACACTCAGCGCCACTTCAGTGCCACTTCAGCATCACTCAGCACCGCAACATCATCACTCAGTGCCACCTCAGCATCACTCATCACCACCTCAGCATCACTCATTATCACTCAGCACTACCACAGCATCACTCAGTGCCACCACAGCATCACTCCATCACTCAGCATATCAGCATCACTCAGCGCCACCTCAGCAACACCTCAGCCTCACTTAGCACCACCACAGCATCAGTCAGCGTCACCACAGCATCACTCCATCACTCAGTGCCACCTCAGCAACACTCAGTGCAACCTCAGTGCTACCTCAGCATCACTCAGCGTCACCACAGCATCACTAATTATCACTCAGCACCACCACAGCATTACTCCATCATTCAGCACCACATCAGCATCACTCAGCACCACCTCAGCACCACCTCAATCTCACATAGTACCACCACAGCATCAGTCAGCGTCACCACAGCATCACTCCATCACTCTGTGCCACCTCAGCAACACTCAGTGCCACCTCAGTGCCACAACAGCATCACTCAGCGCTACCACAGCATCACTCAGCACCACTGCATCACTCTGCCCCACCTCATCATTACTCAGTCCCACCACAGCATCACTCAGTGCCACCTCAGCATCACTCAGCGCCACTACAGCACCACTCAGCTCCACTACAGCACCACTCAGTGCCAATACAGCATCACTCAGTTTACCACAGCATCACTCAGTGTCACCAAAGCATCACTCAGCGGCACAACAGCATCACTCAGTGCTACAACAGCATCACTCAGCGTGACCACAGCAACACTCAGCGCCACCTCAGTGCCACTTCAGCAACACTCAGTACCACAACAGCATCACTCAGTGCCACCTCAGCATCACTCATCGCCACCTCAGCATCACTCATTATCACTCAACACTACCACGGCATCACTCAGTGCCACCACAGCATCACTCCCTCACTCAGCACCACCTCAGCCTCACTTAGCACCACCACAGCATCAGTCAGCATCACCACAGCATCACTCCATCACTCAGTGCCACCTCAGCAACACTCAGCGCCACAACAGCATCACTCAGTATCACCACAGCATCACTCAGCGCCACCGCATCACTCAGCCCCACCACAGCATTACTCAGTCCCACCACAGCATCACTCCATCACTCAGCGCCACCTCAGCATCATTAAGCGCCACCTCAGCACCACCTCAGCATCACTCAGTGCCACAACAGGATCACTCAGCCTCACTACAGCATCACTCAGGGCCACAACAGCATCACTCAGCAACACCACATCATCACTCAGTGTCACCTCAGCATCACTCAGCACCACCTCAGCATCACTCAGTGCCACCACAGCATCACTCAACACCACCATAGCGTCACTCAGAGTCACCTCAGCGCCACCACAGCATCACTCAGCGCCACCACAGAATCACTAAGCGCCACATCAGCATCACTCAGCGCCACCACAGCATCACTCAGCGCCACCTCAACATCACTCATCGATACCTCAGCATCACTTAGCGCCACCTCAGTGCCACCTCAGCATCACTCAGCACCCCCTCAGCACCAGCGCAGCATCTCCTCAGCATCACTCAACACCGCCACAGCACCACCTCAGTATCAGCACAGCACCACTTCACCGTCAGTGCACCAGCGCAGCACTAAATCAGCATCACCTGAGCTCCACCAAACCTTCACTTTGCATCACCTCAGCATCACTCAGCACCACATCAGGACAGCACTACCACAGCACCATCCTAGTATCAGCAAAGCACCACCTCTTCATCATTGCACCACCACCAGCGCAGCACCTCCTCAGCACCAGCGCAGAACCACCCCGCACAGCACCATCTCAGCATCAGCATAACACCGCATCAGCATAACACCACCTCCACATAAGTGCACCACCACCAGCGCAGCCCACCTCATCAGCAATTCAGGACCAACGCAGCACCACTTCAGCACTACCTCAGCATCAGTGCAGCACCACCACAGCATCACTCAGCACCAATTCAGCATCACTCAGCGCTACCTCAGCATCACTCAGCACCACCTCATCATCACTCAGCGCCACCACAGCATCACTCAGCACCACCATAGCATCACTCAGCACCACCTGAGCACCACCTCTGCATCACTCAGCGTCACCACAGTGCTACCTCAGCGCCATAACAGCATCACTCAGTGCCATGACAGCATCACTAAGTGCTACCACAGCATTGCTCAGTGCCACCACAGCTTCACTCAGCGCAACCTCAGCATCACTCAGCGCCACCTCAGCATCACTCAGTGCCACCACAGCATCACTAAGCACCACCATAGCATCACTCAATGCCACCTCATAATCACTCAGCACCACCTCAACATCACTCAGCACTACCGCAGCATCACTCAGTGCCACCTCAGCATCACCAGAGCAGCACTCAGTGCCATGACAGCGTCACTCAGTGTCACCACAGCATCACTCAGCACCACCTCAGTATTACTCAGCACCACCACAGCATCACTCAGCGCCACCTCATCATCATTCAGTGTCACCACAGCATCACTCAGTGCCACCACAGCATCACTCAGCACCACCTCAGCATCACTCAGTGCCACCTCAGAATCACTCAGCACTCCCTCAGCACCAGCGCAACATCTCCTCAACATCACTCAACACTGCCACAGCACCACCTCAGTATCAGCACAGCACCACTTCACCATCAGTGCACCAGCGCAGCATCAACTCAGCATCACCTGAGCTCCACCAAACCTTCACTCTGCATCACCTCAGCATCACTCTGCACCACATCAGGACAGCACCACCACAGCACCATCTCAGCATCAGCACAGCACCACCATCTCATCATTTCACCACCACCAGTGCAGCACCACCTCAGCACCAGTGCAGCACCAGCACAACACCATCTCAGCATCAGCATAACACCGCATCAGCATAACACCACCTCCACATAAGTGCACCACCACCAGCGCAGCCCACCTCAGCAGCAATTCAGGACCAATGCAGCACCACTTCAGCATCAGCACAGCACCACCTCAACATCAGTGCAGCACCACCACAGCATCACTCAGCACCACTTCAGCATCACTCAGTGCCACCTCAGCATCACTCAGCACCACCTCAGCATCACTCAGTGCCACCACAGCATCACTCAGCGCCACAAAAGCATCACTCAGCGCCTCCTCAGCTTCACTCAGCACCACCTCAGCATCACTCAGCGCCACCACAGCATCACTCAGCACCACCACAGCAGCACTCAGCACTACCTCAGCGCCACCACAGCATCACTCAGTGCCATGACAGCATCACTCAGTGACACCACAGCATCACTCAGCACCACCACAGCATCACTCAGCGCAACCTCAGCATCACTCAGCGCAACCTCAGCATCACTCAGCACCACCTCAGCATCACTCAGTATCACTCAGCACCTCCAAAGTATCACTCAGTGCCACCACATCATCACTCCATCACTTCATTACTCAGTGCCACATCTGCATCAGTCAGCGCCAGCTCAGCATCACTTAGTGCCACCACAGCATCACTCAATGCCACAACAGGATCACTCAACACCCAACAGCATCATTCACCATCACCACAGCATCACTCCATCACTCAGTGCCTCCTCAGCAACACTTAGTGTCACCTCAGTGCCACCTCAGCATCACTCAGTGCCACCTCAGCATCACTCCACCACAGCATCACTCAGCATCACCTCAGCACCACAACAGCATCACTCAGCGCCACCACAGCATCACTTAGCGCCACCAGTCTCACTTAGTGCCACCTCAGCATCACTCAGCGCCACCTCAGCATCACTCAGCACCACTACAGCATCACTCACCATCACCTCAGTGTGAGAAGTTGGCCTGGTATATGCTGTCCACTAATTATAGTGGGCACCTTGCACCAGTTCAAACAACCCCTTATTGGAGATAGGTTAAAGACAACCTTTATTGAAAGCTATCATAGTGGTAGCTATAGAGAGCAGCCTCAGGCTAAGTCTTGAAGGAATGTAAAGCAGCTTGTTTTACCAGTCTTTAATCTCTTGAGTGACCAAATGAAAGAGGACCATACCAGGTATATATTTAAAATATATGTATTTAGTCTTAAACACACCCTCTAGTCTCTTTATGAGGCTAGAGTTCGAAGTACATAAGTTACAAGTCGAATATCAACAGTAATAGCACAAATACACGTTTGAGCCTTAGGGCGTACTCAAACCATATACCAATAAAGTGGTATAAGAACCACGACTGAGCTAGACACAAGGCCTAGAGCCTGTAGAAGTGCTTGGCCCTCAAGGAACCACCCAAGGTAGTGACACAGGGGACCCACGGGGACGCGTGCAGTGTGAGAACACAGCCGCGAGCCACCATTGACTTCTATGGGGAATGTCGCGGTTGGAGTTTTAAAGAAAAAGGACACTTAGAGGAGGACTTGGAGCAAACCCCTTTAGAACTAGGTTGTTCTAGAGTCTATACCCACGGGAGCACCGGAGTACTCGAGTTACCTCACCCAGGGAAGCCGGGTGCATAGGTGTCTTTCGGGGTCGTGTTTCGTCGTCGTTTTCAATGGTGATCTGCTGCAAAGTGCTGCTGGCGACCAAGTCGAAAGTGTTCGGGTGGATCCAAAGGTGGATAGAAGATCTGAAGAACCTGAAAGCAGAGGGGACAGAGTCTGGGTCACTAGCCAGTGACCAGGAAGGCGATGAGCAGATGCCCACCGATGTCGGGTGCTTCAGGTAGGTTGACACTCGTCTTGACTCTTCAGCCAGGAGGTCCAGGAGGCGTCGATAACAACCAGGAGCTGGATTCGAGCTGTCGCACGACGTCTGTCGATTGCAGGTGTGTCAGCGACCGGATTGGACCCAACAAGCCTTGGCAACGGCAAGTCACGTGGAAATAGAAGAAGGACGGTGGTACAGACCAGCAAGGGCTGAGGGACTCACCCAGCAAGGGTAAGTCAGGGCACATCTGGAGCAACCAGGGAAGCCCAAGCAGAAGAAGAGTTGCTTTCGGGAGGGCCCACTAGCCAACGGACTAGCGACTGCGAAGGAGCCTCGAGTGGACACACTTGGAGCTGGCTCACAGGACACTCGTGGAGTGGAGGCCAGTGATCTTCGGTGCAGTCGGTGCTGGAGGCGGGGGCTACTGGGAGCCCAAAGCACAACTTTGTGGGATACCAGGAAGAGGATGCACTTACAAAAGTACTCGGTGTCCAGGGTCACAGTTCCACGTTACCCACGACAGCTACGGGCCTCAGCTTTGCTGGGGACACAGGGCAGCCTCGGGGAAGACTGGAAATCCATGTCTGGTGATGCAAAGACTTCGGCGTCCGGCGGGAGCTTCAGTGATGAAGACCAGACAATTGCTTCTTATGTGCCTGCCAAGCAGGGGAGTCACTCCTTGACCCCAAGGGAGATTCTTCAGTCCTCTAATCTTCAGGTAGAGCGTCGAAGGTCCAGGATTCAGTGTCAGAGTTTCGTCCAGGGTAATCTAAAGTCCTAAGGACTGGGGTCCCATACTTATACCAAGTTAGGGGGTTGGACATACTCTGGGGACCCACCTATGGGAGGGTCAGGGAAGAGGGGTGGTTACACCCATTCCCTTTGTCCAATTTCATGCCAGAGCAGGGGCAGGTAGCCCCTGCAACCGGTTTGAACTGGCATATGCACAGGGACACCAAGTGTGCCCCCAGTGCAGGACTTCTGAGCACCAGAGAGTGCTCCCGCCCAGACCCAATACACATTATCCTGTCTGGGGAGGTGGTTACACCTCCCTGCGACAGGAAACCTATTGTTCAGGCCTCCCCTGCCGGAGTTTCAGTCAGCAGCAGGAGGCCAGACCCGTGTCTGTGGCTGCGGCATCCATTTTGTGATGCCAGGGCTCTGGAAAGAAGTTACCGGGCAGGCCGGTGTGGACATGTCTCTCCCTCTAGAAGGGTGGAATGCTACCCCCGCCGCCAGAACTGGCGGGGGGGTAGTATTCCAAGATGTTTGACACCAAACACAACATGTTTTGGTGCAGCCAGTGCAAAGTTAGCATTGTACCGCAAGGATATAATGCACTTAAGAGTATATGGTCAAGCTGCACTACAAACAGCATCAGAGAAGGGCCTCCGAACGCTGCATAGGGGCTCTGCTCATGCAGGGGCACCCTCTCACATAAGAACCAAGCACTCTGTCTTCAGGATTGATAAGGCCTGCCATAGGAGTGACTTATAGGTTTATATGCGTGTACATATGTAGTGATATAGGTAACCTATATCACAGTAAGGGGTGCATGCACCACCTTACCCAGGCTGCAGTAGCAGACCTGTGGTGTCATTTTGGATGGCCTTCCAGGGGTGGCACAATACATGCTGCAGCCCCTGGTAGGTCTCTGAGGTACCTATGCCCTGGGTACATAGTATACCATATACTAGGGACTTATAAGGGCACTCCAGATTCCAATCAGAGATGTGCCTAAGTCACATGGAAACCATTTTAGAGAGAAAGCAGCTAGGCTGGGGTTCTGATTAGCAGGGCCCCAGCCAGACTAAAGTCGAAAAACAGTGAATCATCAGCAAAAAGTGGGTGTACCCATGTGAAGCAGATCCTACTCTCCTACACTCAGCACCATCTCAGCATCACTCAGCGCTACAGCAGCATCACTAATTGCTACCACAGCATTACTCAATGCCACCTCAGCATCACTCAATGCCACCTCAGCATCACTTAGCGCCACCACAGCATCACTCACCATCACCTCAGCACCACCTCAGAATCACTCAGCGCCACAGCAGCATCACTCAGTGCTACCACAGCATCACTCAATTTACCCAAGCATCACTCAGTGTCACAACAGCATCAGTCAGCGGCACAACAGCATCACTCATTGCCACCAGAGCATCACTCAGCGCCACCACAGCATCACTCAGTGCCACCTCAGCAACACTCATCGCCACCTCAGCATCACTCATTATCACTCAGCACTACCACAGCATCACTCAGCGTCACCACAGCGTCAATCCATCACTCACCACCACATCAGCATCACTCAGCGCCACCTCAGCCTCACTTAGCACCACCACAGCATCAGTCAGCGTCACCACAGCATCAATCCATCAGTCAGTGCCACCTCAGTAACACTCAGTGCCACCTCAGCATCACTCAGCGCCACAACAGCATCACTCAGCGCCACCACAGCATCACTCAGCGCTACCACAGCATCACTCAGCATCAATCAGCCCCACAACAGCATTACTCAGTCCCACCACAGCATCACTCCATCACTCAGCGCCACCTCAGCATCACTCAGTGCCACCTCATCATCACTCAGCACAACAGCAGTATCACTCAGCACCAGCAAAGCATCACTCAGTTTGCCACAGCATCACTCAGTGCTACCACAGCATCACTCAGCTGCATAACAGCATCACTCAGTGCCACAACAGCATCACTCAGTGCCACCACAGCATCACTCAGTGCCACCTCAGCAACACTCAGCGCCAACCCAGTGCCACTTCAGCATCACTCAGCACCACAACAGAATCACTCAGTGTCACCTCAGCATCACTCATCGCCACCTAAGCATCACTAATTATCACTCAGCACTACCACAGCATCACTCAGGGTCACCACAGCATCACTCCATCACTCAGCACCACATCAGCATCAGTCAGCGTCACAACAGCATCACTCCATCACTCAATTCCACCTCAGCAACACTCAGTGCCACCTCAGCATCACTCAGCGCCACAACAGCATTACTCAGCGCCACCACAGCATCACTCAGCGCCACCACAGCATCACTCAGCATCACTCAGCACCACCACAGCATTACTCAGTCCCACCACAGCATCAGTCCATCACTCAGCGCCAGCTCAGCATCACTCAGTGCCACTACAGCACCACTCAGCGCCAATATAGCATCACTTATTGCTGCCACAGCATAACTCACCACCACCTCAGCGCCACCTCAGCATCACTCAGCACCACAGCAGTATCACTCAGCGCCAGCAAAGCATCACTCAGTTTGCCACAGAATCACTCAGTGCCACCACAGCATCACTCAGCGGCACAACAGCATCACTCAGTGAAAAAAACAGCATCACTCAGCGTCACCACAGCATCACTCAGTGCCACAACAGCATCACTCAGCGCCACATCAGCAACACTCAGCGCCACCTCAGTGCCACTTCAGCATCACTCAGCACCACAACAGCATCACTCAGTGCCACCTCAGCATCACTCATCGCCACCTCATCATCACTCATTATCACTCAGCACTACCACAACATCACTCAGCACCACCACAGCATCACTCCATCACTCAGCACCACATCAGCATCACTCAGCGCCACCTCAGCACCACCTCAGCCTCACTTAGCACCACAACAGCATCAGTCAGCATCAACACAGCATCACTCCATCACTCAGTGCCACTTCAGCAACACTCAGTGCCACTTCAGTGCCACCTCAGAATCACTCAGCACCACAACAGCATCACTCAGTGCCACCACAGCATCACTCAGAGACACCACAGCATCACTCAGCATCACTCAGCCCCACCACAGCATTACTCAGTCCCACCACAGCATCACTCCATTACTCAGTGCCACCTCAGCATCACTCAGTGCCACCTCATCATCACTCAGCGGCACAACAGCATTACTCAGTCCCACCACAGCATCACTCCATCACTCAGCGCCACCTCAGCATCACTCAGTGCCACCTCATCATCACTCAGCACAACAGCAGTATCACTCAGCACCAGCAAAGCATCACTCAGTTTGCCACAGCATCACTCAGTGCTACCACAGCATCACTCAGCTGCATAACAGCATCACTCAGTGCCACAACAGCATCACTCAGTGCCACCACAGCATCACTCAGTGCCACCTCAGCAACACTCAGCGCCAACCCAGTGCCACTTCAGCATCACTCAGCACCACAACAGAATCACTCAGTGTCACCTCAGCATCACTCATCGCCACCTAAGCATCACTAATTATCACTCAGCACTACCACAGCATCACTCAGGGTCACCACAGCATCACTCCATCACTCAGCACCACATCAGCATCAGTCAGCGTCACAACAGCATCACTCCATCACTCAATTCCACCTCAGCAACACTCAGTGCCACCTCAGCATCACTCAGCGCCACAACAGCATTACTCAGCGCCACCACAGCATCACTCAGCGCCACCACAGCATCACTCAGCATCACTCAGCACCACCACAGCATTACTCAGTCCCACCACAGCATCAGTCCATCACTCAGCGCCAGCTCAGCATCACTCAGTGCCACTACAGCACCACTCAGCGCCAATATAGCATCACTTATTGCTGCCACAGCATAACTCACCACCACCTCAGCGCCACCTCAGCATCACTCAGCACCACAGCAGTATCACTCAGCGCCAGCAAAGCATCACTCAGTTTGCCACAGAATCACTCAGTGCCACCACAGCATCACTCAGCGGCACAACAGCATCACTCAGTGAAAAAACAGCATCACTCAGCGTCACCACAGCATCACTCAGTGCCACAACAGCATCACTCAGCGCCACATCAGCAACACTCAGCGCCACCTCAGTGCCACTTCAGCATCACTCAGCACCACAACAGCATCACTCAGTGCCACCTCAGCATCACTCATCGCCACCTCATCATCACTCATTATCACTCAGCACTACCACAACATCACTCAGCACCACCACAGCATCACTCCATCACTCAGCACCACATCAGCATCACTCAGCGCCACCTCAGCACCACCTCAGCCTCACTTAGCACCACAACAGCATCAGTCAGCATCAACACAGCATCACTCCATCACTCAGTGCCACTTCAGCAACACTCAGTGCCACTTCAGTGCCACCTCAGAATCACTCAGCACCACAACAGCATCACTCAGTGCCACCACAGCATCACTCAGAGACACCACAGCATCACTCAGCATCACTCAGCCCCACCACAGCATTACTCAGTCCCACCACAGCATCACTCCATTACTCAGTGCCACCTCAGCATCACTCAGTGCCACCTCATCATCACTCAGCGGCACAACAGCATCACTCAGTGGCACCACAGCATCACTCAGTGCCACCACAGCATCACTCAGTGCCACATCAGCAACACTCAGCGCCACTTTAGCATCACTCAGCACCACAACAGCATCACTCAGCGCCACTTCAGCATCACTCAGCACCATAACAGCATCACTCAGTGCCACCTCAGCATCACTCATCACCACCTAAGCATCACTCATTATCACTCAGCACTACCACAGCATCACTCAGCACCACCTCAGCACCACCTCAGCCTCACTTAGCACCACCTCAGCATCAGTCAGCATCACCACAGCATCACTCCATCACTCAGTGCCACCTCAGTGGCACCTCAGCATCACTCAGCGCCACAACAGCATCACTCAGCACCACCACAGCATCACTCAGCGCCACCGCAGCATCACTCAGCGCCACCGCAGCATCACTCAGCATCACTCATCCCCACCACAGCAGTACTCAGTCCCACCACAGCATCACTCCATCACTCAGCGCCACCTCAGCATCACTCAGCGCCACTACAGCACCAATACAGCATCACTTATTGGTACCACAGCATTACTCAATGCCATCTCAGCATCACTCAATGCCACATCAGCATCACTTAGCGCCACCACAGCATCACTCACCACCACCTCATCATCACTCAGTGCCACAGCAGTATCACTCAGCACCACCACAGCATCACTCAGTTTACCACAGCATCACTCAGTGCCACCACAGCATCACTTAGCGGCACAACAGCATCACTCAGTGCCACAACACCATCACTCAGCGCCAACACAGCATCACTCAGTGCCACCTCAGCAACACTCAGTGCCACTTCAGCATCACTCAGCACCACAACAGCATCACTCAGTGCCACCTCAGCATCACTCATCACCACCTCAGCATCACTCATTATCACTGAGCACTACCACTGCATCACTCAGTGCCACCACAGCATCACTCCATCACTCAGCACCACATCAGCATCACTCAGCGCCACCATAGCATCACTGAGCACCACCTCAGCCTCACTTAGCACCATCTCAGCATCAGTCAGCATCACCACAGCATCACTTCATCACTCAGAGCCACCTCAGCAACACTCAGTGCCACCTCAGCATCACTCAGCGCCACAACAGCATCACTAAGCGTCACCACAGCATCACTCAGCGCCAACGCAGCATCACTCAGCATCACTCAGCCCCACCATAGCATTGCTCAGTCCCACCACAGCATCACTCCATCACTCAACGCCACCTCTGCATCACTCAGCGCCACCTCAGCATCACTCAGTGCCACAACTGGATCACTCAGCCTCACTACAGCATCACTCAGGGCCACAACAGCATCACTCAGCAACACTACATCATCACTCAGTGTCACCTCAGCATCACTTAGCACCACCTCAGCATCACTCAGTGCCACCACAGTGGAGGAGAGTAGGATCTGCTTCACATGGGTACCCCCACTTTTTGCTGATGCTTCACTGTTTTTCGACTTTAGTCTGGCTGGGGCCCTGCTAATCAGAACCCCAGCCTAGCTGCGTCCTCTCTAAAATGGTTTCCATGTGCCTTAGGCACATCTCTGATTGGAATCTGGAGTGCCCTTATAAGTCCCTAGTATATGGTATACTATGTACCCAGGGCATAGGTACCTCAGAGACCTACCAGGGGCTGCAGCATGTATTATGCCACCCCTGGAAGGCCATCCAAAATGACACCACAGGTCTGCTACTGCAGCCTATGTAAGGTGGTGCATGCACCCCTTACTGTGATATAGGTTACCTATATCACTACATATGTACACACTTATAAACCTATAAGTCACTCCTATGGCAGGCCTTATCAATCCTGAAGGCAGAGTGCTTGGTTCTTATGTGAGAGGGTGCCCCTGCATGAGCAGAGCCCCTCAGCAGCATTCAGAGGCCCTTCTCTGATGCTGTTTGTAGTGCAGCCTGACCATATACTCTTAAGTGCATTATATCCTCGCGGTACAATGCTAACTTTGGACTGGCTGCACCAAAACATGTTGTGTTTGGTGTCAAACATCTTGGAATACTACCCCCCCCTGCAGTTCTGGTGGCGGGGGTAGCATTCCACCCTTCTAGAGGGAGAGACATGTCCACACCGGCCTGCCCGGTAACTTCTTTCCAGAGCCCTGGCATCACAAAATGGATGCTGCTGCCACAGACACGGGTCTGGCCTCCTGCTGCTGACTGAAACTCTGGCAGGGGAGGCCTGGACAATAGGTTTCCTGTCGCAGGGAGGTGTAACCACCTCCCCAGAAAGGATAATGTGTATTGGGGCTGGGCGGGAGCACTCTCTGGTGCTCAGAAGTCCTGCACTGGGGGCACACTTGGTGTCCCTGTGCATATGCCAGTTCAAACCGGTTGCAGGGGCTACCTGCCCTTACTCTGGCGTGAAACTGGACAAAGGGAATGGGTGTAACCACCCCTCTTCCCTGACCCTCCCATAGGTGGGTCCCCAGAGTATGTCCAACCCCCTAACTTGGTATAAGTATGGGACTCCAGTCCTTAGGACTTTAGATTACCCTGGACGAAACTCTGACACTGAATCCTGGACCTTCGACGCTCTACCTGAAGATTAGAGGACTGAAGAATCTCCCTTGGGGTCAAGGAGTGACTCCCCTGCTTGGCAGGCACCTAAGAAGCAATTGTCCGGTCTGCATCACTGAAGCTCCCGCCGGACGCCGAAGTCTTTGCATTACCAGAGGAGGATTTCCAGACTTTCCCGAGGCTGCCCTGAGTCCCCAGCAAAGCTGAGGCCCGTAGCTGCCGTGGGTAACGTGGAACCATGACCCCTGGACACCGAGTACTTTTGTAAGTGCATCCTCTTCCTGATCTCCCACGAAGTTGTGCTTTGGGCACCGAGTATCCCCCGCCTCCAGCACCGACTGCACTGAAGATTACTGGCCTCCACTCCACGAGTGTCCTGTGAGCCAGCTCCAAGTGCATCCACTTGAGGCTCCTTTGTGGTCGCTAGTCCGTTGGCTAGTGGGCCCTCCCGAAGGCAGCTCTTGTTTTGCTTGGGCTTCCCTAGTTGCTCCAGAAGTGCCCTGACTTACCTTCGCAGGGTGAGTCCCTCAGACCTTGTTGGTCTGTACCACCGACCTTCTTTGCTTTCCACGTGACTTGCCGTTGCCAAGGCTTGTTGGGTCCAATCCGGTCGCTAACACCCCTGCAATCGACAAACGTCGTGAGAGAGCTCGAATCCAGCTCCTGGTTGTCATCGACACCTCCTGGACCTCGTGGCTGAAGAGTCAAGATGACTGTCAACCTACCTGAAGCACCCGACATCGGTCGGCATCTGCTCATCGCCTTCCTAGTCACTGGCTAGTGACCCAGACTCTGTCCCCTCTGCTTTCAGGTTCTTCAGATCTTCGATCCACCTTTGGATCCACCCGAACACTTTCGACTTGGTCGCCAGCAGCACTTTGCAGCAGATCGCAATTGAAAACGACGACGAAACCCGACCCCGAAAGACACCTATGCACCCGGCTTCCCTGGGTGAGGTAACTCGAGTACTCCGGTGCTCCCGTGGGTATAGACTCTAGAACAACCTAGTTCTAAATGGGTTTGCTCCAAGTCCTCCTCTAAGTGTCCTTTTTCTTTAAAACTCCAACCGCGACATTCCCCATAGAAGTCAACGGCGGCTCGCGGCTGTGTTCTCACACTGCACGCGTCCCCCTTGGGTCCCCTGTGTCACTACCTTGGGTGGTTCCTTGAGGGCCAAGCACTTCTACAGGCTTGGCCTTGTGTCTAGCTCAGTCGTGGTTCTTATACCACTTTATTGGTATATGGTTTGGTACGCCCCTAGGGCTCAAACGTGTATTTGTGCTATTACTGTTGATATTCGACTTGTAACTTATGTACTTCAAACTCTAGCCTCATAAAGAGACTAGAGGGGTGTGTTTAAGACTAAATACATATATTTTAAATATATACCTGGTGTGGTCCTCTTTCATTTGGTCACTCAAGAGATTATAGACTGGTAAAACAAGCTGCTTTACATTCCTTCAAGACTTAGCCTGAAGGCTGCTCTCCATAGCTACCACTAGGATAGCTTTCAATAAAGGTTGTCTTTAACCTATCTCCAATAAGGGGTTGTTTGGACTGGTGCAAGGTGCCCACTATAATTAGTGGACAGCATATACCAGGCCAACTTCTCACATTGGTGTGCAGGGTGTGGGATTCCAGCTTGCTATTGTTTTACCAGATAATCTCAATTGAATTGATCAACTGAAAACCACTAAGGGTACCATAGGTACATATAAAACAAGCTTAGGATACAGTAAGTTCTACTGAACTTAGAGTTGTGTGTTAAGGGATAGCACACCCTTTCTACAACTCAAGAGAGTTTAGTAGGCCACACTAGAGTAGGTAGTGCATACACCACACCACACTAGTAATGTCTTTAGGGCCAGGAACCAGTGGGTCCCAGCCAGAAGCCAATGGGCTTCTTCCCTCCAAGTATGATAATCTCCCATTCTTGGAATTGAGAGCATTAAGCACTGCTAGGAAACTAAAGACAGGCAAAAGTGCCAACACCCAACGCCTCATAGAGGTACTCCTGCTGGATGATCTCAGAAGACTACCAGGGTCTGAAGGGGTAGGCAGACAGGGTGGGGCAGAAGATGAGGAAGGGGCCAGGGAGGAAAATAACCAGGACCCAACCTCTGAAACTGGCCAGGAAGGTGACAATGACCTTGACCTGGAAAATGCAGCTACTCCTGAGGATGAGGAGGAGGATCAGGATGACCTCCCCTTTGTCCCCCCAGGAAGAGTTGTGAGTGTGCCCAGAAGGCCTAGATCTCCTTCTCAGGAGTCTAACCACTCTGACACCTCAGTAGGGACCTCTGTTTCCTCTCATAGGAGGGAATCCTCTCATGAAAGGAAACAGAGGCTGCTCAAGTATGGAGAAGCTCAGTTGAGACTCAGAAGAGAGCAGTTGGCTATAGACAGGGAGTCCCTAGAGCTTGAAAAGCAAAGAAAAAAGATGAGACTAGAGTCCCATGGTGGCAGCAATTTCCCCAGAGTTAGGGAAAGGTCTTATGACCATAGAAACCTGAGCAAGATTGTCCCTCCCTACCAGAGTGGGGATGACATCCACAAATGGATAACTGCACTGGAGAGGGCCTGTAAAGTACAGAGGGTGCCTCAGGAGCAGTGGGCAGCAATCTTGTGGCTCTCCTTTGCAGACAAAGGTAGAGACAAGCTCCTCACTGTTAGAGAAGAGGATGCTGACTATTACAAAGTCTTGAAGAGTGCTCTGATTGATGGGTTTGGCCTAACAACTGAACAATACAGGTTAAAGTTCAGAGATACCCAAAAAGCACAGACTCAAGACTGGGTGGACTATGTGGATTGTTCTGCTAAGGTTGGTTGATGGGCAGTAAGGTATGTGACTTCACAGAATTGTACAATCTTATCATGAGGGAGCAGATTCTTAATAACTGTCAAAATCAGCTGTTGCATCAGTACTTGGTGGACTCTGATCTGACCTCTCCCCAAGAATTGGGAAAGAAGGCAGACAAATGGGTCAGAACCAGGGTGAGGTAGAAGGTACAGAACCAAGGTGGTGACCCAAAGAAGCAAGATTCTAAGAACTCTGATAAGGGTGGGGAGAAGGGTAAAGACCAGAAGTCTTCACAAGGCCCCCAAAAATCTTCTTCAGGTGGGGATTCACAGTCTAACAAAGGGAAAGGCCAAAGGAAACCATGGTGCAAAGTCTGTAAGCAAAAGACACACTGGACCAGTGATTGCACCAAGTCCAAAGACTCTATTCCAGCCCCCACCAATGCCCCTAAGGCAACTGTTCCCCCTAGTGCAGTTACAAATGGTGGTGGGAGTACACAGGCCAAGGGTTTAGTAGGGTTGACCCTGGGTAAGGAGATGAGCTCTGACCTAGTCAGAGAACTCACTCAGGCTGTCCTAGTCTGTGATAGAGGCATGGATGTGACCTCCTCTGTGAGTTCTAGTAATCTGGGCAAGTACAGGCAACAGCCCTTAATCAATGGAAAAGAGGCTTTGGCATTTAGGGACACAGGGGCAAGTGTCACCATGGTGACACAAGACCTTGTGGATCCTGGGCAGATTATACTTGGTGAAATGTACCAAGTGACCAATGCTAGCAATGTCAGAACAGACCATACTCTGGCAGTTGTTAACTTCTCCTGGGGAGGGGTAACTGGCCTTAAGAAGGTTGTGGTGAGTGCAAACCTACCAGTGGAATGCTTGCTTGGCAATGATCTTGAAACTTCAGCTTGGGCAGAAGTGGAGCTCAGGACCCATGCAGAAATGCTGGGGATCCCTGCAGATGTGTTTGCTGTGACCAGGTCACAGAGCAAAATGTCTAACACTGAACAGGCCTTGGATCCTGGAAAAATGGACCAAGTGCCATCCAAGAGGAGGAGTAGTAGGGTTAAGGCAGTGCCTTCCCCCTTGGCTCAGAAGGAAGATCAGTCTCTTGAGGGGGATGATCTCAGTCCTGAGGAAGGAACTGTCCCAGAGGAGCTTGAGCCTGATCAGGTTGAGTTCTTAGGGACAGGGGCCCCTTCCAGGGCAGATCTGAGCCAGGAGCAGCTGAGCTGCCCTTCTCTTGTACCCCTCAGACAGCAAGCTGCTGCTGAGGCTGCTGGGAATGCTAGTGGTCCCCATAAAGTATATTGGGATGATGGACTCTTGTACTCAGAGTGTAGAGACCCCAAGCCTGGTGCCACCAGGAGGTTGGTTATACCTCTGAAGTTCAGGGGCTTCCTATTGACCCTAGCCCATGATATTCCCCTAGCAGGTCACCTGGGCCAGACCAAGACTTGGGACAGACTTGTCCCTCACTTTCACTGGCCCCACATGTCTGAAGACACCAAGGAGTTTTGTCGCTCTTGTGTAACCTGCCAAGCCAGTGGGAAGGCAGGTGGCACCACAAAGGCCCCCCTGATACCACTACCTGTGGTGGGGGTTCCCTTTGAGAGAGTGGGGATTGATACTGTTGGTCCCATGGATCCCCAAACAGCATCTGGTCACAGGTTTATCCGGGTGGTGGTGGACCATGCCACTAGGTACCCAGAGGCAATTCCCCTTAGGACCACTACAGCACCTGTGGTGGCAAGAGCCCTCCTGGGGATTTTCCAAGAGTGGGCTTCCCTAAGGAGGTTGTATCAGACAGGGATGCAAACTTTATGTCTGGATACTTGAAGGCAATGTGGAAGGAGTGTGGAGTGACTTACAAGTTCACCACACCCTATCACCCACAATGCAATGGTTTAGTTGAGAGATTCAACAAAACCTTAAAGGGCATGATTAAAGGGCTCCCAGAAAAGCTCAGGCGAAGATGGGACATACTCTTGCCCTGCCTTTTATTTGCATACAGGGAGGTGCCTCAAAAGGGGGTTGGCTACAGCCCTTTTGAACTTTTGTTTGGTCACCCTGTCAGGGGTCCATTGTGCTTGGTGAAGGAAGGATGGGAGTTACCTCTCAAGCCCCCAAAGCATGACATAGTGGACTATGTACTTGGTCTCCGCTCCAGGATGGCTGAGTACATGAAAACTAAAAACCTTGAGGCTAGCCAGGAACTGCAAAAAGCCTGGCTTGACCAAAAGGCTGTGCTGACTGTTTACCAGCCAGGACAGAAGGTGTGGGTGCTGGAGCCAGTGGCCCCAGCAGCTCTCCAAGACAGTGGAGTGGACCCCATACCATTGTTGAACAGAAGGGTGAGGTCACCTATTTAGTAGACCTAGGAACACCCAGGAGTCCCAACAGGGTTCTCCATGTCAACAGACTGAAACCATATGTGGACAGGGCAGACATGGGCTTGCTCATGGCTACTGATGAGGGACAGGAGGAAGACAGTGACCCACTCCCTGACCTGCTCTCACAGAACCCTGATGATGGGTCAGTGGATGGTGTAGCCTTGGCAGGCAGCCTCACTGCTCAGCAGCAAACTGATTGTAGACAAGTGCTCAATCAGTACAGGCATATGTTCTCTCTGACTCCAAGTCAGACTACCTGGTGCACTCATGAAGTGGACACTGGGGACAGTCTGCCTATTAAAAATAAGATTTATAGGCAACCTGACCATGTCAGGGACTGTATCAGGACAGAAGTCCAGGAAATGTTGGATTTGGGAGTTATTGAACCCTCAGATAGCCCTTGGGCTAGTCCAGTGGTCCTTGTGCCAAAACCTCACACCAGTGGTGGGAAAAGAGTGATGAAGTTTTGTGTGGACTACAGGGGTCTCAATGCAGTCACTAGGACTGATGCCCATCCAATACCTAGGGAAGATGAGCTAATAGACACTTTGGCCTCAGCCAAGTATCTAAGCACATTTGACATGACAGCTGGCTACTGGAAGATCAGACAAGCTGATGATGCAAAGCCAAAAACAGCATTCTCAACCCCTAGTGGACATTATCAATTTGTGGTAATGCCCTTTGGTCTGAAGAATGCACCTGCCACTTTTCAGAGGTTGGTGAATACAGTCCTTACAGGTCTGGAGGCCTACAGTGCAGCATATCTAGATGATATTGCTGTCTTTAGCTCCACCTGGGAGGATCACCTGGTCCACCTCAGAAATGTTTTGGAGGCCCTGCAAAGGCAGGCCTCACTATCAAGGCCACCAAGTGCCAGATAGGGCAGAGTCAGGTTGTGTACCTGGGCCACCTTATGGGTGGAGGCCAGGTTCAACCATTGCAGAGCAAGATCCAGACCATCATGGACTGGACTGCTCCAACTACCCAGACTCAGGTGAGAGCCTTTTTAGGCCTGACTGGGTACTATAGGAGATTTGTCAAGGGGTATGGATCAATAGTGACACCCCTGAATGACTTAACTTCCAAGAAAATGCCCAAAAAGGTTCAGTGGACAGCTAGCTGTCAAAAGGCATTTGATGACCTGAAGCAGGCCATGTGCACTGCTCCCATTCTCCAGAGCCCTGATTACTCCAAGAAGTTCATTGTCCAAACAGATGCATCTGAATTGGGGGTAGGGGCTGTACTGTCACAATTGAATGATGAAGGTCAGGATCAGCCAGTAGCTTTTATTAGCAGAAGGCTGACCCCTAGAGAGAAACATTGGTCAGCCATAGAGAGGGAGGCCTTTGCTGTGGTTTGGGCTCTGAAGAAGTTGAGGCCATACTTGTTTGGTACTCACTTCCTTGTTCAAACAGACCACAAGCCCCTCCTATGGCTAAAACAAATGAAGGGTGAAAACCCCAAACTGCTTAGGTGGTCCATTTCCCTACAGGGGATGGACTTTACAGTGGAACATAGACCTGGGAGTAACCATGCCAATGCAGATGGACTCTCTAGGTACTTCCACTTAGAACATGAAGACTCAACTGGTCAAGGTTAGTTTAATGTCCCTACGTTTGGGGGGTTGTGTAGGAGAGTAGGATCTGCTTCACATGGGTACCCCCACTTTTTGCTGATGCTTCACTGTTTTTCGACTTTAGTCTGGCTGGGGCCCTGCTAATCAGAACCCCAGCCTAGCTGCTTCCTCTCTAAAATGGTTTCCATGTGCCTTAGACACATCTCTGATTGGAATCTGGAGTGCCCTTATAAGTCCCTAGTATATGGTATACTATGTACCCAGGGCATAGGTACCTCAGAGACCTACCAGGGGCTGCAGCATGTATTGTGCCACCCCTGGAAGGCCATCCAAAATGACACCACCAGTCTGCTACTGCAGCCTGGGTAAGGTGGTGCATGCACCCCTTACTGTGATATAGGTTACCTATATCACTACATATGTACACACATATAAACCTATAAGTCACTCCTATGGCAGGCCTTATCAATCCTGAAGGCAGAGTGCTTGGTTCTAATGTGAGAGGGTGCCCCTGCATGAGCAGAGCCCATCTGCAGCGTTCGGAGGCCCTTCTCTGATGCTGTTTGTAGTGCAGCCTGACCATATACTCTTAAGTGCGATATATCCTCGCGGTACAATGCTAACTTTGGACTGGCTGCACCAAAACATGTCGTGTTTGGTGTCAAACATCTTGGAATACTACCCCCCTGCCAGTTCTGGTGGCGGGGGTAGCATTCCACCCTTCTTGAGGGAGAGACATGTCACACCGGCCTGCCCGGTAACTTCTTTCCAGAGCCCTGGCATCACAAAATGGATGCCGCTGCCACAGACACGGGTCTGGCCTCCTGCTGCTGACTGAAACTCCGGCAGGGGAGGCCTGGACAATAGGTTTCCTGTCGCAGGGAGGTGTAACCACCTCCCCAGACAGGATAATGTGTATTGGGGCTGGGCGGGAGCACTCTCTGGTGCTCAGAAGTCCTGCACTGGGGGCACACTTGGTGTCCCTGTGCATATGCCAGTTCAAACCGGTTGCAGGGGCTACCTGCCCCTGCTCTGGCACAAAACTGGACAAAGGGAATGGGTGTAACCACCCCTCTTCCCTGACCCTCCCATAGGTGGGTCCCCAGAGTATGTCCAACCCCCTAACTTGGTATAAGTATGGGACCCCAGTCCTTAGGACTTTAGATTACCCTGGACGAAACTCTGACACTGAATCCTGGACCTTCGATGCTCTACCTGAAGATTAGAGGACTGAAGAATCTCCCTTGGGGTCAAGGAGTGACTCCCCTGCTTGGCAGGCACCTAAGAAGCAATTGTCCGGTCTGCATCACTGAAGCTCCCTCCGGACGCCGAAGTCTTTGCATCACCAGAGGTGTATTTCCAGACTTTCCCGAGGCTGCCCTGAGCCCCAGAAAAGCTGAGGCCCGTAGCTGTCATGGGTAACGTGGAACCGTGACCCCTGGACACCGAGTACTTTTGTAAGTGCATCCTCTTCCTGGTTTTCAACGAAGTTGTGCTTTGGGCTCCGAGTAGCCCCCGCCTCCAGCACCGACTGCACTGAAGATCACTGGCCTCCACTCCACGAGTGTCCTGTGAGCCAGCTCCAAGTGCGTCCACTTGAGGCTCCTTCGCGGTCACTAGTCCGTTGGCTAGTGGGCCCTCCCGAAGGCAACTCTTTTTCTGCTTGGGCTTTCCTGATTGCTCTAGATGTGCCCTGACTTACCAGTCACCCGGACCTCACTCAGCCATCACTCAGCACCACTTCAACATCACTCAGCGCCACCTCAGCATCACTTAGCACCACCAAAGTATCACTCAGCACCACCAAAGTATCACTCATCTTCACCTCAGCATCACTCAGCACCCCCGCAGCATCACTCAGTGCTACCTCAGAGCCACCACAGCATCACTCAGTGCCACCACAGTATCACTTAGCGCCACCTCAGCATCAGTCAGCACCACCTCAGCATCACTCAGCGCCACTACAGCACCCCTCAGCACCAATACAGCATCAGTCATCGTTACCACTGCATTACTCAATGCCACCTCAGTATCACTCACTGCCACCTTAACATCACTCAGCACCACCTAAGCATCACTCAGCATCACTACAGCACTACTCAGCGCCAGTACAGCATTGCTCATCGGTACCACTGCACTACTCAATGCCACCTCAGCATCACTCAATGCCACCTCAGCATAACTCAGCGTCACCACAGCATCACTCAGTGCCACCTCTGCATCACTCAGCGCCACTGCAGTATCACTCAGCACCACTACAGCATCAATCAGCGCCACCTCAGCATCACTCAGCGCAACACAGCATCATTCACTGCCACCTCAGAATCACTAAGCGCCATGACAGCATCACTCAGCGATACCTCGGCGCCACTTCAGTGCCACCTCAGCGTACCACAGCATCACTCAGCCTCACCACAGCATCACTCAGCACCACCACAGCATCATTCAGTGCCACCTCAGAATCACTCAGCACCACAACAGCATCACTCAGCGCAACCTAAGCATCACTCAGCGCCACCTCAGCATCAATCAGTATTACTCACCACCTCCACAGCATCATTCAGCACCACAACAGCATCACTCCATCACTTCATCACTCAGTGCCACATCAGCATCACTCAGCGCCACCTCAGCATCACTTAGTGCCACCACAGCATCACTCAATGCCACAACAGGATCACTCAACACCACAACAGCATCATTCACCTTCACCACAGCATCACCCCATAACTCAGCGCCTCCTCAGCAACACTCAGTGCCACTTCAGTTCCACCTCAGCATCACTCAGCGCCACAACAGCATCACTCAGTGCCACCTCAGCATCACTCAGCACCACCTCAGCATCACTCAGCATCACCTCAGCATCACTCAGCACCACCACAGCATCACTCAGCACCTCCACAGTCTCACTTAGCGCCATCTCAGCATCACTCAGCGCCACCTCAGCATCACTCAGCGCCACTACAGCACCACTCAGCGCCAATACAGCATCACTTATTGCTACCACAGCATTACTCAATGCCACCTCAGCATCACTCAATGCCACCTCAGCATCACTTAGCACCACCACAGCATCCCTCACCACCACCGCAGCACCACCTCAGCATCAGTCAATGCCACCTCAGCATCACTTAGCACCACAACAGCATCATTCACCACCACCTCAGTGCCACCTCAGCATCACTCAGCGCCACAGTATCACTCAGCGCCAGCAAAGCATCACTCAGTTTGCCACAGCATCACTCAGTGCCACCACAGCATCACTCAGGGGCACAACAGCATCACTCAGTGCCACAACAGCATCACTCAGTGCCACCAAAGCATCACTCAGTGCCACCTGGGCAACACTCATCACCACCTCAGCATCACTCATTATCACTCAGAGCCACTTCAGTGCCACTTCAGCATCACTCAGCACCGCAACATCATCACTCAGTGCCACCTCAGCATCACTCATCACCACCTCAGCATCACTCATTATCACTCAGCACTACCACAGCATCACTCAGTGCCACCACAGCATCACTCCATCACTCAGCACATCAGCATCACTCAGCGCCACCTCAGCAACACCTCAGCCTCACTTAGCACCACCACAGCATCAGTCAGCGTCACCACAGCATTACTCCATCACTCAGTGCCACCTCAGCAACACTCAGTGCCATCTCAGTGCTACCTCAGCATCACTCAGCGCCACCACAGCATCACTAATTATCACTCAGCACTACCACAGCATCACTCAGTGCCACCACAGCATTACTCCATCATTCAGCACCACATCAGCATCACTCAGCACCACCTCAGCACCACCTCAGTCTCACATAGCACCACCACAGCATCAGTCAGCGTCACCACAGCATCACTCCATCACTCAGTGCCACCTCAGCAACACTCAGTGCCACCTCAGTGCCACAACAGCATCACTCAGCGCTACCACAGCATCACTCAGCACCACCGCATCACTCTGCCCCACCACTTCATTACTCAGTCCCACCACAGCATCAGTCAGTGCCACCTCAGCATCACTCAGCGCCACTACAGCACCACTCAGTGCCAATACAGCATCACTTATGGCGACCACAGCATTACTCATTGCCACCTCAGCATCACTCAATGCCACCTCAGCATCACTCAGCTCCACAGCAGTATCACTCAGCACCACCACAGCATCACTCAGTTTACCACAGCATCACTCAGTGTCACCAAAGCATCACTCAGCGGCACAACAGCATCACTCAGTGCTACAACAGCATCACTCAGCGTGACCACAGCATCACTCAGTGCCACCTCAGCAACACTCAGCGCCACCTCAGTGCCACTTCAGCATCACTCAGCACCACAACAGCATCACTCAGTGCCACCTCAGCATCACTCATCGCCACCTCAGCATCACTCATTATCACTCAACACTACCACGGCATCACTCAGCGCCACCACAGCATCACTCCCTCACTCAGCACCACCTCAGCCTCACTTAGCACCACCACAGCATCAGTCAGCATCACCACAGCATCACTCCCTCACTCAGCGCCACAACAGCATCACTCAGTATCACCACAGCATCACTCAGCGCCACCGCATCACTCAGCCCCACCACAGCATTACTCAGTCCCACCACAGCATCACTCCATCACTCAGGGCCACCTCAGCATCATTAAGCGCTACCTCAGCATCACTCAGCACCACCTCAGCATCACTCAGTGCCACAACAGGATCACTCAGCCTCACTACAGCATCACTCAGTGCCACAACAGCATCACTCAGCAACACCACATCATCACTCAGTGTCACCTCAGCATCACTCAGCACCACCTCAGCATCACTCAGTGCCACCACAGCATCACTCAACACCACCATAGCATCACTCAGCGTCACCTCAGCGCCACCACAGCATCACTCAGCGCCACCACAGAATCACTTAGCACCACATCAGCATCACTCAGCGTCACCACAGCATCACTCAGCGCCACCTCAGCATCACTCATCGATACCTCAGCATCACTTAGCGCCACCTCAGCGCCACCTCAGCATCACTCAGCACCCCCTCAGCACCAGAGCAGCATCTCCTCAGCATCACTCAACACCGCCACAGCACCACCTCATAATCAGCACAGCACCACTTCACCGTCAGTGCACCAGCGCAGCACCAAATCAGCATCACCTGAGCTCCACCAAACCTTCACTCTGCATCACCTCAGCATCACTCAGCACCACATCAGGACAGCACTACCACAGCACCATCCTAGCATCAGCACAGCACCACCTCTTCATCATTGCACCACCACCAGTGCAGCACCTCCTCAGCACCAGTGCAGAACCACCCAGCACAGCACCATCTCAGCATCAGCATAACATCGCATCAGCATAACACCACCTTCACATCAGTGCACCACCACCAGCGCAGTCCACCTCAGCAGCAATTCAGGACCAACGCAGCACCACTTCAGCACTTCCTCAGCATCAGTGCAGCACCACAACAGCATCACTCAGCACCAATTCAGCATCACTCAGCGCCACATCAGCATCACTCAGCACCACCTCATCATCACTCAGCGCCACCACAGCATCACTCAGCACCACCATAGCATCACTCAGCACCACCTGAGCGCCACCTCAGCATCACTCAGCGTCACCACAGCATCACTCAGCGCTACCTCAGCGCCATAACAGCATCACTCAGTGCCATGACAGCATCACTCAGTGCTACCACAGCATTGCTCAGTGCCACCACAGCTTCACTCAGCGCAACCTCAGCATCACTCAGCGCCACCTCAGCATCACTCAGTGCCACCACAGCATCACTCAGCACCACCATAGCATCACTCAATGCCACCTCATAATCACTCAGCACCACCTCAACATCACTCAGCACTACCGCTGCATCACTCAGTGCCACCTCAGCATCACCAGAGCAGCACTCAGTGCCATGACAGCATCACTCAGTGTCACCACAGCATCACTCAGCACCACCTCAGTATTACTCAGCACCACCACAGCATCACTCAGCGCCACCTCATCATCACTCAGTGTCACCACAGCATCACTTAGTGCCACCACAGCGTAACTCAGCACCACCTCAGCATCACTCAGTGCCACCTCAGCATCACTCAGCACTCCCTCAGCACCAGCGCAGCATCTCCTCAGCATCACTCAACACTGCCACAGCACCACCTCAGTATCAGCACAGCACCATTTCACCATCAGTGCACCAGCGCAGCATCAACTCAGCATCACCTGAGCTCCACCAAACCTTCACTCTGCATCACCTCAGCATCACTCTGCACCACATCAGGACAGCACCACCACAGCACCATCTCAGCATCAGCACAGCACCACCATCTCATCATTTCACCACCAATAGTGCAGCACCACCTCAGCACCAGTGCAGCACCAGCACAGCACCATCTCAGCATCAGCATAACACCACCTCCACATAAGTGCACCACCACCAGCGCAGCCCACCTCAGCAGCAATTCAGGACCAATGCAGCACCACTTCAGCATCAGCACAGCACCACCTCAACATCAGTGCAGCACCACCACAGCATCACTCAGCGCCACTTCAGCATCACTCAGTGCCACCTCAGCGTCACTCAGCACCACCTCCGCATCACTCAGCGCCACCACAGCATCATTCAGCGCCACAAAAGCATCACTCAGCGCCACCTCAGCTTCACTCAGCACCACCTCAGCATCACTCAGCGCCACCACAGCATCACTCAGCACCACGACAGCAGCACCCAGCACTACCTCAGCGCCACCACAGCAACACTCAGTACCATGACAGCATCACTCAGTGACACCACAGCATCACTCAGCCCCACCACAGCTTAACTCAGCACCACCTCAGCATCACTCAGCGCCACCACACTGTAGGAGAGTAGGATCTGCTTCACATGGGTACCCCCACTTTTTGCTGATGCTTCACTGTTTTTCGACTTTAGTCTGGATGGGGCCCTGCTAATCAGAACCCCAGCCTAGCTGCTTCCTCTCTAAAATGGTTTCCATGTGCCTTAGGCACATCTCTGATTGGAATCTGGAGTGCCCTTATAAGTCCCTAGTATATGGTATACTATGTACCCAGGGCATAGGTATCACAGAGGCCTACCAGGGGCTGCAGCATGTATTGTGCCACCCCTGGAAGGCCATCCAAAATGACACCACAGGTCTGCTACTGCAACCTGGGTAAGGTGGTGCATGCGCCCCTTACTGTGATATAGGCTACCTATATCACTACAATTGCACACACATATAAACCTATAAGTCACTCCTATGGCAGGCCTTAACAATCCTGAAGGCAGAGTGCTTGGTTTTGATGTGAGAGGGTGCCCCTGCATGAGCAGGGCCCCTCTGCAGCGTTCGGAGTCAATCCTCTGATGCTGTTTGTGGTGCAGCCTGACCATATACTCTCAAGTGCATTATATCCTCGTGGTAAATGCTAACTTTGGGATGGCTGCACAGAAACATGTTGTGTTTGGTGTCAAACATCTTTGAATACTACCCCCCACCAATTCTGGCGGCGGGGGTAGCATTCCACCCTTCTAGAGGGAGAGACATGTACACACCGGGCTACCCGGTAACTTCTTTCCAGAGCCCTGGCATCACAAAATGGATGCCGCTGCCACAGACACGGGTCTGGCGTCCTGCTGCTGACTGAAACTCCGGCAGGGGAGGCCTGGACAATAGGTTTCCTGTCCCAAGGAGGTGTAACCACCTCCCCAGACAGGATAATGTGTATTGGGGCTGGGCGGGAGCACCCTCTGGTGCTTTGAAGTCCTGCACTGGGGGCACATTTGGTGTCCCTGTGCATATGCCAGTTCAAACCGGTTGCAGGGACTACCTGCCCCTGCTCTGGCGTGAAACTGGACAAAGGGAAGGGGTGTAACCACCCCTCTTCCCTGACCCTCCCATAGGTGGGTCCCCAGAGTATGTCCAACCCCCAAACTTTGTATAAGTATGGGACCCCAGTCCTTAGGACTTTAGATTACCCTGGACGAAACTCTGACACTGAATCCTGGACCTTCGACACTCTACCTGAAGATTAGAGGACTGAAGAATCTCCCTTGGGGTCAAGGAGTGACTCCCCTGCTTGGCAGGCACCTAAGAAGCAATTATCCGGTCTGCATCGCTGAAACTCCCGCCGGGCGCCGAAGTCTTTGCATCACCAGAGGTAGATTTCCAGACTTCTCCGAGGCTGTCCTGAGTCCCCAGCAAAGCTGAGTCCCGCAGCTATCGTGGGTAAGGTGGAACCGTGACCCCTGAACACCAAGCAGATTTGCAAGTGCATCCTCTTCTTGGACTCAGACGAAGTTGTGCTTTGGGCTTCAAATAGCCCCCACATCCAGCACCAACTGCACCGAAGATCACTGGCCTCCCGGACCTCGTGGCTGAAGAGTCAAGACGACCGTCAACCTACCTGAAGCACCTGACATCGGTGGGCATCTGCTCATGGCCTTCCTGGTCACTGGCTAGTGACCCAGACTCTGTCCCCTCTGCTTTCAGGTTCTTCAGATCTTCGATCCACCTTTGTATCCACCCGAACACTTTCGACTTGGTCGCCAGCAGCACTTTGCAGCAGATCGCCATTGAAAACGACGACGAAACCCGACCCCGAAAGACACCTATGCACCCGGCTTCCCTGGGTGAGGTAACTCAAGTACTCCAGTGCTCCCATGGGTATAGACTCTAGAACAACCTAGTTCTAAAGGGGTTTGCTCGAAGTCCTCCGCTAAGTGTCCTTTTTCTTTAAATCTCCAACCGTGACATTCCCCATAGAAGTCGACGGCGGCTCGCGGCTGTGTTCTCACACTGCACGCGTCCCCCGTGGGTCCCCTGTGTCACTACCTTGGGTGGTTCCTTGAGGGCCAAGCACTTCTACAGGCTCTAGGCCTTGTGTCTAGCTCAGTCGTGGTTCTTATACCACTTTATTGGTATATGGTTTGGTACGCCCCTAGGGCTCAAACGTGTATTTGTGCTATTACTGTTGATATTCGACTTGTAACGTATGTACTTCGAACTCTAGCCTCATAAAGAGACTAGAGGGGTGTGTTTAAGACTAAATACATATATTTCAAATATATACCTGGTGTGGTCCTCTTTCATTTGGTCACTCAAGAGATTATAGACTGGTAAAACAAGCTGCTTTACATTCCTTCAAGACTTAGCCTGAAGGCTGCTCTCCATAGCTACCACTAGGGTAGCTTTCAATAAAGGTTGTCTTTAACCTATCTCCAATAAGGGGTTGTTTCGACTGGTGCAAGGTGCCCACTATAATTAGTGGACAGCATATACCAGGCCAACTTCTCACATTGGTGTGCAGCGTGTGGGATTCCAGCTTGCTATTGTTTTACCAGATAATCTCAATTGAATTGATCAACTGAAAACCACTAAGGGTACCTTAGGTACATATAAAACAAGCTTAGGATACAGTAAGTTCTACTGAACTTAGAGTTGTGTGTTAAGGGATAGCACACCATTTCTACAACTCAAGAGAGTTTAGTAGGCCACACTAGAGTAGGTAGTGCATACACCACACCACACTAGTAATGTCTTTAGGGCCAGGAACCAGTGGGTCCCAGCCAGAAGCCAATGGGCTTCTTCCTCCAAGTATGATAATCTCCCATTCTTGGAATTGAGAGCATTAAGCACTGCTAGGAAACTAAAGACAGGCAAAAGTGCCAACACCCAACGCCTCATAGAGGTACTCCTGCTGGATGATCTCAGAAGACTACCAGGGTCAGAAGGGGTAGGCAGACAGGGTGGGGCAGAAGATGAGGAAGGGGCCAGGGATGAAAATAACCAGGACCCAACCTCTGAAACTGGCCAGGAAGGTGACAATGACCTTGACCTGGACAATGCAGCTACTCCTGAGGATGAGGAGGAGGATCAGAATGACCTCCCCTTTATCCCCCAGGAAGAGTTGTGAGTGTGCCCAGAAGGCCTAGATCTCCTTCTCAGGAGTCTAACCACTCTGACACCTCAGTAGGGACCTCTGTTTCCTCTCATAGGAGGGAATCCTCCAGTGAGAGGAAAGAGAGACTGCTCAAGTATGGAGAAGCTCAGTTGAGACTCAGAAGAGAGCAGTTGGCTATAGACAGGGAGTCCCTTGAGCTTGAAAGGCAAAGAAAGAAGTTGGGACTAGAGTCCCATGGTGGCAGCAATTTCCCCAGAGATAGGGAAAGGTCTTATGACCATAGAAACCTGAGCAAGATTGTCCCTCCCTACCAGAGTGGGGATGACATCCACAAATGGATTTCTGCACTGGAGAGGGCCTGTAAAGTACAGAGGGTCCCTCAGGAGCAGTGGGCAGCAATCTTGTGGCTCTCCTTTGCAGACAAAGGTAGAGATAAGCTCCTCTCTGTTAGAGACGAGGATGCTGACAATTACAAAGTCTTGAAGAGTGCATTAATTGATGGGTTTGGCCTAACCACTGAACAATACAGGTTAAAGTTCAGAGATACCCAAAAAGCACAGACTCAAGACTGGGTGGACTTTGTTGATTGTTCTGCTAAGGCTCTGGAAGGTTGGTTGATGGGCAGTAAGGTATGTGACTTCACAGGATTGTACAATCTTATCATGAGGGAGCAGATTCTTAATAACTGTCAAAATCAGCTGTTGCATCAGTACCTGGTGGACTCTGATCTGACCTCTCCCCAAGAATTGGGAAAGGAGGCAGACAAATGGGTCAGAACCAGGGTGAGGCAGAAAGTACAGAACCAAGGTGGTGACCCTAAGAAGCAAGATTCTAAAAACTCTGATAAGGGTGGGGAGAAGGGTAAAGACCAGAAGTCTTCACAAGGCCCCCAAAAATCTTCTTCAGGTGGGGATTCACAGTCTACCAAGGGAAAAGGCCAAAAGAAACCATGGTGCAAAGTCTGTAAGCAAAAGACACACTGGACCAGTGATTGCACCAAGTCCAAAGACTCTATTGCAGCCCCCACCAATGCCCCTAAGGCACCTGTTCCCCCTAGTGCAGTTACAATTGGTGGTGGGAGTACACAAGCCAAGGGTTTAGTAGGGTTGACCCTCGGTAATGAGATGAGCTCTGGCCTAGTCAGAGAACTCACTCAGGCTGTCCTAGTCTGTGATGGAGGCATGGATGTGACCTCCTCTGTGAGTCCCAGTAATCTTGGCAAGTACAGGCAACAGCCCTTAATCAATGGAAAAGAGGCTTTGGCATTTAGGGACACAGGGGCAAGTGTCACCATGGTGACACAAGACCTTGTGGATCCTGGGCAGATTATACTTGGTGAAATGTACCAAGTGGCCAATGCTAGCAATGTCAGAACAGACCATACTCTGGCATTTGTTAACTTCTCCTGGGGAGGGGTAACTGGCCTTAAGAAGGTTGTGGTAAGTGCAGACCTACCAGTTGAATGCTTGCTTGGCAATGATCTTGAAACTTCAGCTTGGGCAGAAGTGGAGCTCAGGACCCATGCAGAAATGCTGGGGATCCCTGCAGATGTGTTTGCTGTGACCAGGTCACAGAGCAAAATGTCTAACACTGAACAGGCCTTGGATCCTGGAAAAATGGACAAAGTGCCATCCAAGAGGAGGAGTAGTAGGGTTAAGGCAGTGCCTTCCCCCTGGGCTCAGAAGGAAGATCAGTCTCTTGAGGGGGATGATCTCAGTCCTGAGGAAGGAACTGTCCCAGAGGAGCTTGAACCTGACCAGGTTGAGTTCTTGGGGACAGGGGGCCCTGCCAGGTCAGATCTGAGCCAGGAGCAGCAGAGCTGCCCCTCTCTTGAACCCCTCAGACAGCAAGCTGCTGCCGAGGCTGCTGGGAATGCTAGTGGTCCCCATAAAGTGTATTGGGATGATTGACTCTTGTACTCAGAGTGTAGAGACCCCAAGCCTGGTGCCACCAGGAGGTTGGTTATACCTCTGAAGTTCAGGGGCTTCCTATTGACCCTAGCCCATGATATTCCTCTAGCAGGTCACCTGGGCCAGAACAAGACTTGGGACAGACTTGTCCCTCACTTTCACTGGCCCCACATGTCTGAAGACACCAAGGAGTTTTGTCGCTCCTGTGTAACCTGCCAGGCCAGTGGCAAGGCAGGTGGCACTACAAAGGCCCCTGATACCACTACCTGTGGTGGGGGTGCCCTTTGAAAGGGTGGGGATTGACATTGTTGGTCCCATGGATCCCCAAACAGCATCTGGGCACAGGTTTATACTGGTGGTGGTGGATCATGCCACCAGGTACCCAGAGGCTATTCCCCTTAGGACCACTACAGCACCTGTAGTGGCAAGGGCCCTCCTGGGAATTTTCTCAAGAGTGGGCTTCCCTAAGGAGGTTGTATCAGACAGGGATGCAAACTTTATGTCTGGATACTTGAAGGCAATGTGGAAGGAGTGTGGAGTGACTTACAAGTTCACCACACCCTATCACCCACAATGCAATGGTTTAGTTGAGAGATTCAACAAAACCTTAAAGGGCATGATTAAAGGGCTCCCAGAAAAGCTCAGGCGAAGATGGGACATACTCTTGCCCTGCCTTTTATTTGCATACAGGGAGGTGCCTCAAAAGGGGTTGGCTACAGCCCTTTGAACTTTTGTTTGGTCACCCTGTCAGGGGTCCATTGTGCTTGGTGAAGGAAGGATGGGAGTTACCTCTCAAGCCCCCAAAGCAAGACATAGTGGACTACGTACTTGGTCACCGCTCCAGGATGGCTGAATACATGAAAAAGGCAACTAAAAACCTTGAGGCTAGCCAGGAACTGCAAAAACCTGGCATGACCAAAGGCTGTACTGACTGTTTACCAGCCAGGACAGAAGGTGTGGGTACTGGAGCCAGTGGCCCCAGCAGCTCTCCAAGACAAGTGGAGTGGACCCCATACCATTGTTGAACAGAAGGGTGAGGTCACCTATTTAGTAGACCTAGCAACACCCAGGAGTCCCCACAGGGTTCTCCATGTCAACAGATTGAAACCATATGTGGACAGGGCAGACATGGGCTTGCTCATGGCTACTGATGAGGGACAGGAGGATGAGAGTGACCCACTCCCTGACCTGCTCTCACAGAACCCTGATGATGGGTCAGTGGATGGTGCAGCCTTGGCAGGCAGCCTCACTGCTCAGCAGCAAACTGATTGTAGACAAGTGCTCAATCAGTACAGACATATGTTCTCTCTGGCTCCAAGTCAGACTACCTGGTGCACTCATGAAGTGGACACTGGGGACAGTCTGCCTATTAAAAATAAGATTTATAGGCAACCTGACCATGTCAGGGACTGTATCAGGACAGAAGTCCAGAAAATGTTGGATTTGGGAGTTATTGAACCCTCAGATAGCCCTTGGGCTAGTCCAGTGGTCCTTGTGCCAAAACCTCACACCAGTGGTGGGAAAAGAGAGATGAGGTTTTGTGTGGACTACAGGGGTCTAAATGCAGTCACTAGGACTGATGCCCATCCAATACCTAGGGCAGATGAGCTAATAGACACTTTGGCCTCAGCCAAGTATCTAAGCACATTTGACCTGACAGCTGGCTACTGGCAGATCAGACTAGCTGATGATGCAAAGCCAAAAACAGCATTCTCAACCCCTAGTGGACACTATCAATTTGTGGTAATGCCCTTTGGTCTGAAGAATGCACCTGCCACTTTTCAGAGGTTGGTGAATACAGTTCTTACAGGTCTGGAGGCCTACAGTACAGCATATCTAGATGATATTGCTGTCTTTAGCTCCACCTGGGAGGATCACCTGGTCCACCTCAGAAATGTTTTAGAGGCCCTGCAAAAGGCATGCCTCACTATCAAGGCCACCAAGTGCCATATAGGGCAGAGTCAGGTTGTGTACCTGGGCCACCTTGTGGGTGGAGGCCAGGTTCAACCATTGCAGAGCAAAATCCAGACCATCATGGACTGGGTTGCTCCAACTACCCAGACTCAGGTGAGAGCCTTCTTAGGCCTGACTGGGTACTATAGGAGATTTGTCAAGGGGTATGGATCAACAGTGACACCCCTGAATGACTTAACTTCAAAGAAAATGCCCAAAAAGGTTCAGTGGACAGCTAGCTGTCAAAAGGCATTTGATGACCTGAGGAAGGCCATGTGCACTGCTCCCATTCTCCAGAGTCCTGATTACTCCAAGAAGTTCATTGTCCAAACAGATGCATCTGAATTGGGGGTAGGGGCTGTACTGTCACAATTGAATGATGAAGGTCAGGATCAGCCAGTAGCTTTTATTAGCAGAAGGCTGACCCCTAGAGAGAAATGTTGGTCAGCCATAGAGAGGGAGGCCTTTGCTGTGGTTTGGGCTCTGAAGAAGTTGAGGCCATACTTGTTTGGTACTCACTTCCTTGTTCAAACAGACCACAAGCCCCTCCTATGGCTAAAACAAATGAAGGGTGAAAACCCCAAACTGCTTAGGTGGTCCATTTCCCTACAGGGGATGGACTTTACAGTGGAACATAGACCTGGGAGTAACCATGCCAATGCAGATGGACTATCTAGGTACTTCCACTTAGAACATGAAGACTCAACTGGTCAAGGTTAGTTTATTGTCCCTACGTTTGGGGGGGTTGTGTAGGAGAGTAGGATCTGCTTCACATGGGTACCCCCACTTTTTGCTGATGCTTCACTGTTTTTCGACTTTAGTCTGGCTGAGGCCCTGCTAATCAGAACCCCAGCCTAGCTGCTTCCTCTCTAAAATGGTTTCCATGTGCCTTAGGCACATCTCTGATTGGAATCTGGAGTGCCCTTATAAGTCCCTAGTATATGGTATACTATGTACCCAGGGCATAGATACCTCAGAGGCCTACCAGGGGCTGCAGCATGTATTGTGCCACCCCTGGAAGGCCATCCAAAATGACACCACAGGTCTGCTACTGCAACCTGGGTATGGTGGTGCATGCGCCCCTTACTGTGATATAGGCTACCTATATCACTACAATTGCACACACATATAAACCTATAAGTCACTCCTATGGCAGGCCTTAACAATCCTGAAGGCAGAGTGCTTGGTTTTTATGTGAGAGGGTGCCCCTGCATGAGCTGGGCCCCTCTGCAGCGTTCGGAGTCAATCCTCTGATGCTGTTGGTGGTGCAGCCTGACCATATACTCTTAAGTACATTATATCCTCGCGGTAAATGCTAACTTTGGGATGGCTGCACAGAAACATGTCGTGTTTGGTGTCAAACATCTTGGAATACTACCCCCCCACCAATTCTGGTGGCGGGGGTAGCATTCCACCCTTCTAGAGGGAGAGACATGTACACACCGGGCTACCCGGTAACCTCTTTCCAGAGCCCTGGCATCACAAAATGGATGCCGCTGCCACAGACACAGGTCTGGCCTCCTGCTGCTGACTGAAACTCCGGCAGGGGAGGGCTGGACAATAGGTTTCCTGTCCCAAGGAGGTGTAACCACCTCCCCAGAGAGGATAATGTGTATTGGGGCTGGGCGGGAGCACCCTCTGGTGCTTTGAAGTCCTGCACTGTGGGCACATTTGGTGTCCCTGTGCATATAGCAGTTCAAACCGGTTGCAGGGGCTACCTGCCCCTGCTCTGGTGCGAAACTGGACAAAGGGAAGGGGTGTAACCACCCCTCTTCCCTGACCATCCCATAGGTGGGTCCACAGAGTATGTCCAACCCCCTAACTTTGTATAAGTATGGGACCCCAGTCCTTAGGACTTTAGATTACCCTGGACGAAACTCTGACACTGAATACTGGACCTTCGACGCTCTACCTGAAAATTAGAGGACTGAAGAATCTCCCTTGGGGTCAAGGAGTGACTCCCCTGCTTGGCAGGCACCTAAGAAGCAATTGTCCGGTCTGCATCGCTGAAGCTCCCGCCGGACGCCGAAGTCTTTGCATCACTAGAGGTAGATTTCCAGACTTTTCGGAGGCTGCCCTGAGTCCCCAGCAAAGCTGAGGCCCGTAGCTATCGTGGGTAACGTGGAACCGTGACCCCTGGACACCGAGCACATTGGCAAGTGCATCCTCTTCTTGGACTCCCACGAAGTTGTGCTTTGGGCTCCCAGTAGCCCCCGCTTCCAGCACCGACTGCACCGAAGATCACTGGCCTCCACTCCACGAGTGTCCTGTGAGCCAGCTCCAAGTGCGTCCACTTGAGGCTCCTTCGCAGTCGCTAGTCCGTTGACTAGTGGGCCCTCCCGAAGGCAACTCTTCTTCTCCTTGGGCTTTCCTGGTTGCTCCAGACGTGCCCTAACTTACCCTTGCTGGGTGAGTCCCCAGACCTTGCTGGTCTGCATCAACGTCCTTTCTTTGTTTCTACAAGACTTGCCATTGCCAAGGCTTGTTGGGTCCAATCCGGTCTCCAACACCCCTGCAATCGACAAACTTTGTGGGACAGCTCGAATCCAGCTCCTGGTCATCGTTGACACCTCCTGGACCTCGTGGCTGAAGAGTCAAGACGACCATCAACCTACCTGAAGCACCCGACATCGGTGGGCATCTGCTTATCGCCTTCCTGGTCACTGGCTAGTGACCCAGACTCTGTCCTCTCTGCTTTCAGGTTCTTCAGATCTTCAATCCACCTTTGGATCCACCCGAACACTTTCGACTTGGTCGCCAGCAGCACTTTGCAGCAGATCGCCATTGAAAACGACGACAAAACCCGACCCCGAAAGACACCTATGCACCCGGCTTCCCTGGGTGAGGTAACTCGAGTTCTCCGGTGCTCCCGTGGGTATAGACTCTAGAACAACCTAGTTCTAAAGGGGTTTGCTCCAAGTCCTCCTCTAAGTGTCCTTTTTCTTTAAAACTCCAACCGCGACATTCCCCATAGAAGTCAACGGCGGCTCGCGGCTGTGTTCTCACACTGCATGCGTCCCCCGTGGGTCCCCTGTGTCACTACCTTGGGTGGTTCCTTGAGGGCCAAGCACTTCTACAGGCTCTAGGCCTTGTTTCTAGCTCAGTCGTGGTTCTTATACCACGTTATTGGTATATGGTTTGGTACGCCCCTACGGCTCAAACGTGTATTTGTGCTATTACTGTTGATATTCGACTTGTAACGTATGTACTTCAAACTCTAGCCTCATAAAGAGACTAGAGGGGTGTGTTTAAGACTAAATACATATATTTTAAATATATACCTGGTGTGGTCCTCTTTCATTTGGTTACTCAAGAGATTATAGACTGGTAAAACAAGCTGCTTTACATTCCTTCAAGACTTAGCCTGAAGGCTGCTCTCCATAGCTACCACTAGGATAGCTTTCAATAAAGGTTGTCTTTAACCTATCTCCAATAAGTGGTTGTTTGGACTGGTGCAAGGTGCCCACTATAATTAGTGGACAGCATATACCAGGCCAACTTCTCACACACACCATCACTCAGCGCCACCTCAGCATCACCACAGCATCACTCCGTGCCACCACAGCATCACTCAGCGCTACCTCAGCATCACTTAGTGCCACCTAAGCACCACCTCAGCATCACTCAGTACCCCCTCAGCACTAGAGCAGCATCTCCTCAGCATCACTCAACACCACCACAGCACCACCTCAGTATCAGCTCAGCATCAGTGCACCAGCGCAGCACCAACTCAGCATCACCTGAGCTCCACCAAACCTTCACTCTGCATCACCTCAGCATCACCACATCAGCACCACATCAGCACAGGACCACCACAGCACTATATCAGCATAGCACCACCTCCTCATCAGTGCACCACCACAACCAGCGCAGCACCACCTCAACACCAGCGCAGCACCACCCAGCACCAGCGCAGCACCATCTCAGCATCAGCATAACATCACATCAGCATAACACCACCTCCACATCAGTGCACCACCACCAGCGCAGCCCACCTCGGCAGCAATTCAGTACCAATGCCCACCACTTCAGCATCAGCACAGCACCACCTCAGCATCAGTGCAGCACCACTTCAGCATCACCTCAGCACAGCACCAACTCAGCATCACTCAGTCCCAACTGAGCTCCAGCTTTGCACCTCCTGAGCACCAGTGCAGCACCACCACCTCTGCATGACTCAGCACCACAGCATCAGTCAGCACCACCTCGACACCACTCATCACCACCTCAGTATCACTCACATTGCCTCTGCACAGTACACCACCACCTCAGCATCAATCAGCACCACCTCAGTCTGCTCTCAGAATCTGGCATCTGTTGATTCTCCCCTAGCGTCTGTCCACTGCTAGTGTTGTAATACAGATACTATTTCCCAACCTTCACCCTCCCGTTGTTCATGCCCCCCATGACAACAAAAAAGCTATAACAAACAACCATTGGAACAGTTGCCAGCATTGCAAGGACAAAAGAAAACTGAAGACATTTTTTATTGTAAACACTTTTTTTAATATGGTCGTACAGTTGTACATAATGCCTTCTTCGTCATATATAAGGTAACAAAATTACTTCTGATATTTTTTTATTATAACTTTTCAGCTTGCTGCACAGCAGTCACACTTCACTACAGCATAGCTTAAAGACATTGGCAAAGTCAATATCTCTGGCTAAACACTTGTAAGGTCCCAAAGGCGAGACCTATTGGCTATACCAATGTGTCAAATATACTTTTATTTGATTTCGTTAAAAATCATAAAAGGGTGGAGGAAGCACCGTGGAACATAATACTTTAAGAATACATTTTAAAAACATGTTATAAAAAAGGCAACTAGGACCTGACCACAAGCGATAAACAACGGTTAAAAAGGATAAAAGTATTGGCAAGTATATCAGTGCAATTGGAAAATGTCTATACAGATTGTTGTTAAACGACTTGAATTGAGTTACTTTTTTTGTCCAGTTCTTTTGCCGCGATTTACCAGAAATGTATGGCTCTGCAAGACAGTTGAATCGACGACCCTCCAAGACACTTTATGACTGCTGCTCTACATGTTCTTACTTGTTCCTTCCTTAAGGCCTCCCGAAGAACCGTTTTTCGAGATTCTAATAGTGCAGGGCAGATACATAATAGATGTAATAATGACTCGTCCCCTTGTCCGCAAAGGCGGCATTCCTTAGATGGCCATGTGTATTTCCATTTCGGAGTCAAATCCTTCGTGGGAAATGACCCCATTCGCAGCAGCGTCAAATAGTGCTTTTTCTGATAAGAAAAGTGCTCAGACAGGTACGGTTGGGGTTTCAGCGACTGATAAGCATGTATTGGCTATACCAATGCTTGTTTAAAGCCTATTTACAGTTGGCAATATCACGTTAAATGTAATTTCCTTTTTGCTCCACAGGATATTTTTCTAATGGGCAAATGTCTTTCCCAGATAACACCAATTAATATTGTTGTATTTTCGTGACGTACTGGTGGCGCAGGGGGCTGCTCCATATTTACAAGGAGAGGAAAAGCCACCCTGCGTGACTTTTCCTCTCCTTGTAAATACGGCCCCTTCACACGCAGCACTTTGCGGTGAAGGGGCGTTCCATGGGTGTTGCTGTGGGTGTTCCCACGCAACACTCATGGAACAAGACACATCTCCAGAATTACGCGAAATCGTAACTCTGGAGATGCGTCTGAAAGCTACGCCACCCTAGAGGTGGCGTAGAGAGGCGCACCGAGGAGAAATGTTTTCATTTCTCCTCGTTTTCTCTTTCAATGCGTGCATTCTGCAGCACGCATTGAAAGAGGAAAATGGTTGTAGTGATTGTTTTTGTGCAGGAAGGTTCCCTTCCTGCACAAAAACAATCTCCCCATGATGCAGGCATCCTTGCACCATGGTGCAAGGGTGCCTGCGCCGGCGCATGGCTGCAGTTTGTGCGCCAGCGCAGGGGGAAGCACAAGGATGCGACATATTCTTGTAAATATGTCGCATCCCTGTGCTTCAAAACTAACGCAGCGCGGCGCAGCAAAATGACTTGCTGTACCCCGCTGCGTTAGTTCAACGTAAATCTGCCCCTTAGTGTTTAAATAAGGTGGAAAAGCCATTTGAAATCTGTTTGAATGCTCGCAAAGTAACTATCATTTGGACATTTTCAAATCCCCTTCCCCTTCCAATGAAAACGCCCTTTTTTTACCCATAATCCTAAAATTACGCTCTTTTTGAGTACATATTCATTTATATATATTCATAGTGATTGACAGAACCAGGAAGCACCTCGCACAAACGTAAATGGGGTTTTGAGTTGTACAAAGTTATTTCCATTTAGGTAGTGAGTGAAAAAGTACAAATAAGTGAATTTAAACATTTGCGAATTTGGCCATACTACTTTGAAATGCTGGCATAGAAATGAGAAATAGGTACTGATCCAAACAGCTTCGGAGTTGCAATTCCTCTCTTATGGCGCCTGCAATTTAGCTGTTTTATGGTTTAATTTAGATGTATTTTTTTTTTGTATTGCATTTAATGCATACCTTGTTTTCAAAGCATTCCCTGCTGCATTTGTCAAATACATGCAAACATGCCGCAACAAATGGAAAGTAAAGATGTCCGGTAAATTAATTGTAATGCAAGTCTGAAAAAACAAAGAAACTTCAATTTAGCTCTTCCTAGGTCAAACTTTTAGAATCTTCCTCCACTCTACAGAAAAGCATTTATCCAGCATATTGTTATCAAATGCTATGAGTACAACATGCCAGCAGATGATGCTGTTCCATAACTTAAAATGATAACTGCACCTGACTTTTGAGTTTACCATCCATAAGGAAAATAAATTAACGAAGATGCTCAGTGTAGCTCTTGTATCACAGGCAGCCGTTTAATATGAACCAACACATGAGTAAAAACATATCAAAGAGGTAGAAGAAGTTTATAGTTTCTCAAGGAATAGAGCATCTAAACTTTGAAATTGTCTGAACTGATTTGTTAACTGAGTACCTAAATTCCTCGATCTATGTTTGGAAAAAGGCACATCGAGCTTAGAGGGCCAGTTGTACATAGCTTTTTCCGGTCGCAATCTGCTGTATTTGTACTGCTGGATTTTCAGAATCTAGCCCTTTGTGACAGAAAAAAAGCATTTTTCTATGTACAAAGCTCTATTTTGCGTTTCGGTAACATTACTAAATCACAAAATGGGTTTGCGATTCGGTATCAGGAAGGGGTGTTTTCAGGGTGTCCCTTCCTAATAGTGACTCGCAGTGGTATGTGAGAATGTTTTGCAACAGACATGCGGTCCCAAAACATTCGTATTTTACCTCCTCCTTCAAGTAGGTAGTAACCCATTAGTAAATGGGAAGGGAACCCCAAGTGATACTTCCCCTTTGTGAATGGTGTGTACAATGTTTTTTGAGAGCAGGCAGTGATACCATGGACCACAACCTACTCTTAAAAAATAAAAAGAAAACGTTTAATTTTTCTTTTGAAAAACATCACGTTTTCCTATAAGGAAAAGGGGTTGTCTTTTAAAAAAACACAAAAAAAACCATTGATTTATTTAAAAGCAATCGGTGTGCAGACAAAACATTGAGTTTTAAATGTCGGCTTACAGAAATATTGAGTCCTAAATATCGTGAGTGAGAAATATCGACAGCAAGAATATTGTGGTCAAGAATATCGATTTAAGGTAAGAAATATCGATTTTAAAAACATAGAAGTGATTAATATCGTTTGCAAAAATATAGTTGTTTAAAATATCGATTGTTTAATTAGTGTTATGTATTTTAGTAAATATTTTAAATGTATGTGATGTATTATCTTTGTATAAGAATTGTTTATATTTTTTAATATATGTGTTACATTTTTAGTCGTTATTAATTTTATTTCAATTGAATTTTGTGTTTTTTAGTTCCATAGTGGGTTGTGGGTTTATAGGGGAATAGGGTGGGAAGTAACTTAATTATATTAAATTGATGATTATTTTTATTTTATTAATATTTATTTAATTGAGATTGTATAGTGTTAATTGTGTAAAGTAATTTAATATTAATTAATTAATAATTGGTTGCTAATTAATAATAATTCATTAATTGGTAATTAATTATGGTAATTGTGTAAATAATTTTAGGTGCACTTTTTGGGGTTTATAGGGGTAAAGGGTGAGAAGTAATTCATTTTTGATTAATTAATAGTTAGTTGTTAATTGATATTAATTAATTTATTGAAAATGAATTATGGTAATTGTGTAATTAATTTTAGGTGCGTGTTTTGGGGTTTATAGGGGTGAAGGGTGGGAAGTAACTTATTTTTTATTAATTAATAATTAGTTGTTAAACTAATTATGGCAATTGTGTAATTCATTTTAGGTGCGGGTTGTGGGGTTTATAGGGGTAAAGGGTGGGACGTAATTTATGTTTAATTAATTAATAATTAGATGTTAATTAATATTAATTAATTAGAAAAATCGCATGGGTAAATTTGGGGAATATAGGTTGACGCTCACCTGATAGTAGGACACAATATTTCAAAGGAACAATTAAAGTGGTGCACACAAGGGAGGAGTGTTTACCCTACGCTCCTAAATTGAGACCCCCAAAAAGGGGAGCCCTGTACAAGATTAGCGAACCTTGGGCCCACACTATATATACAAACTGTCAATTTCCGTACAGTAGTTGTTTTTGATTACACATTGACATAGGAAAGAAAGTTTGTTTCATGTGAATAATGCAATCATCCAATTCTTTGACGTCAGCAGAGATCTTTTATTTGTAGATCTTGTTCACAGTTCATGTAGCCAACACGTGTTTCATCGGTTTAGCGACTTCGTCAGGGCTGTTATTGGTAGAGCAAGATCTGGTTAAGGGCACGGTAAATTGGAGGTCAGTAAGCCACATAGGATGTATTTCTGCTGTGCCAATTGGGTCGATAATAGTATATAGTATATAGTCATAGTAATCATAATTGTATCCCTTGTATTCATCGTAATTATATATATATATTGGGAAAAACAATACGAGGATAACAAACTATATCTTCAGTGGCGTTAGAGTCAAAAGATTCCTAGTGTCAACGGTCCTGCCCAGTAAAGTGAGTCTGTGGTTTCCAAGTGGAGGTGAAAACAGTGAGGCACGAAAGTCCGAGTACGGTTCCTCTAAGCTTCTATTCGTGGCATGACCTTCGGCGTTCAGCGTTCTGTGCGTCAGAACGCCGAACGCCGAAGGTCATGCCATATATATATATATATCAGAACAACTCCTTAGTGCATACCTCGCACAAAACAGGCACGGACTCCATAAATTGCGGTGCAAGAATACTTAGTTGTTTATTGATGTAACAGCGTGCTGCCCATGACGCGTTTCGGCCACTTCCTGTGGCCTTGATCACATGATCGTGCTACGTTCTGATGGTTTATTTATGGTGCCACAACACCATGTGTCTGATTACATATTTAAAGTGCATAGAAAAAAGACTAATTTCAAGTGCATTGAAAAAAGAAAAAAGACTACCTTATTGAAATCAGTTAACCGCACATATGCTTAACAAATCAACCTGAATCAGATGAACTTGTTAATATCAACATAGACTGCTCGAGGGATAATTTATACTTCATTACGATTGATAAATAAATAAATAAATACACAATCTCCAATTAATGAAATTAATGTGCAAATACAAAATACTTGAAAGATGGCTATATACAGGCTATGAAAGGTTTTAGAAAAATTCCAATCTATAACACTGTCTGCAAATAAACGAGATTAAGAAGAAATGCTTAAGCGTCTTGACTGTCACGTTGACATCCACATTGTGCTATAAAGTGCAAAACGCAAAATATATATTTTTCTATAAATGTACAAGTACTGCATTACTGTAAATAAATGATATCAAAACAATATCAGATGCATAAGTGTATATACATTGTGTGTTGAATGCCTATCCTTCACAATGAACTTGGCCAAGAGTTTAATATTATAAAATACAAAATATTCATAGCCTGTGTCAGACTTATAACTGGCTAATAAAGCCACAGCTGATATTGCACTTGATCCCTCGTTAAAGTGCAGTAGTGATATCCCATATAAAGTGCAACGTGTCTAAGGTGCCTTGAAACTAAAGTGCTATACATGAAGAGTAGCTATAGGTTACCAATTGGAACTACAAGATACTAAAAATATAAACAGAGAACATTAGAGCTCTGGAGTAAAATATGAATTGAAGTTAAACAGGGACAATATATCATGGTTAGAACCATATTACAAAATCGTGAACCAAAGCACATGATTAACAGCACATATTTCAGAAGTGGGGTCAAAACTATGGTTGAACAGTTCTTTTGTTTAAAACAATTTTTCAAGGTTACAGAAAATTGTGTAAATCATCACCAGTGTTCAAACCCATCGGGGTTTTGGTGTCGAGTTCCAAAATATATTTGGATTCAAGTTGCCTTAAGGTGTTTTCACGGTTACCTCCTCTTTTACATGCCCGTACAGCCTCTATAACAAAATATTGAATGCATTTTAAGTTGTTATTATGTGTGGATTTAAAATGTCTCGCCACTGGGTACGATGGGTCAGAATGTACAAAGGCTCGCAGATGTTGCAAGATTCTGGCATGTACCTGTAATTGGTACTGCCCACATAACGTAGGCCACAGCTGCATTGAAGGACATACACTGCATAATCAGTTCTGCATGTGTAATGTCCTTTCAGTTCAATGGATTTGGTTGAAAAGGCTGTGCAGTAGGAGGAGGTATAAATCCCAATTTACACGCACGGCAAGTGCTACATTTAAAGAAGCCGTGCTTGGGCGTTAGCCAGCTAATCTTAACATCTGTTTCAGGACTACTCTTCACTATTTCATTCCGCATAGATGGAGCTCTATGGAATGTGAACACTGGCCGATCAGATAACGTTTGTTTGAGTGTGGCATCTGTGAGAACAATGGGCTATTGCTGGTTAATAATAGCTCTGATGTTGTTGGCCTGTTTACTATATGTAGTGATGAACCTAACTGTAGTATCCTTGACATCAGCTCTATTTGCCTGGGGATTACTTTCAGCCAAGTCAACTGCAACAATTGGGTTAAGCAATGCCTATCTTTCTTTGCTGTTTGCTTTCATTATGGCTTTTTCTAAAGTACTCTTCTTGTAACCCCTTAAAAGGAATCTCTGTTTAGCTTCCAGCTGGTACTTGCCCAAATCATTATCAGAGCTACAGGCCCTATGTATCCTGAGGAATTCCCCATAGGGGATACTATTAATGAGGTGGCTTGGGTGAAAGCTAGTTGCGTGCAACACTGAATCACCTGCTGTTGGTTTGCGGAATAAACATGTCTCAATCTTGCCATTTTCAACATATATGTGGACATCTGAAAAGATGGTAGCGCCTGTATCAATATGTGCTGTAAATTCAAGATTTAATTTGTTTGTGTTGATTTTCTTCACAAATTCTTCAGCTTGTGTTCGTGTGCCACGCCAAATAACAAACACATCGTCTATGTAACTCCACCATTGAACCACGTAGGTGACCCAATCTAAATGGTGCTCCACCCTGAGGACCCGCTCCTCCCACCAGCCCACATGCAAACAAGCGTAACTGGGGGAGAAGCAAGCCCCTATGGCCACACCCCTGAGCTGTTGGAAAATTGTGTTATCAAATATGAAAACGTTATTGTACAGGCACCAGTGTATCATTCTTAAAATCATTTTGTTATGGCTATACAATTCCAACCTTCGGTTACCCAAGTAATATTCAACAGCCTTGAATCCATCACAGTCCTCAATACTGGTGTATAGTGTGGTGATGTCCCTAGTCAGAAACAAAAATTCATTAGACCAGGATTGATTAGCCAGCCTGTTCAGAAAATCAGTGGTGTCACGAATATATGCCGGAAGGCTCACAACAAAATCCTGTTAATAGTGGTCAACATATTGTGATGTGTTCTCAAATAGGCTCTTTCTGGCCAAAATTATAGGATGACCTGGGATTGGTGACACATTTTTATGAATTTTGGGGATAAAATACATTGTTGGTATGATTGATAACTCATTGTTGAGAAAGGCGAATTCATCCCTAGATATAAGTCCATCCCTCTTCCAGCCAACCAATTCATCTTCAAAATCTTTACTCGTTTTTTTAACTTTTTAACTTGTGCCATGTTAGTTTGCTTGTAGCAGGAAGTGTCATCAAGATGCCTGTATGCCTCCTGCTTATATTCATCTTTATGCCATAAAACGACATTACCTCCCTTATCGGACTTATTAATGACTACTGTAGAGCTGCTTCTTAATTTAGTCATAAGTACTGCCTCATATGATATTTATATTTGCAGGGTTGTGTCATAATGCAGCGACTGAGCTTTTTGGTCTCATCAATGACACGTTCATGAAATATGTCAACCGCATCCCTCGGCATCATAGGGATGAATGTAGAATGTGGTTTGAAAGGGCTTCGACTAGGCATTGAAAGATTAATATCTTCGGCACCTAGGATTGATTGTGTTTCCATTTGAGAGTCTCTAGTGCCACTTTCACCATCAGATAATTTGTGTAAGGTGTGTAGCAGAGAAACATCAGATACTTGAATGTTAGTAAGATTTGTCAATCCTGTTTTCAGCTTGTCCGTCGTGTTCTCATTGGTTGATTGTTTGATCCTATAATATTTCATTAGTTTAAGTCTCCTTATGAATTTTTATACGTCTACTCTCGTCTGACAATAGTTAAAGTTGCTTTCTGGGCAAAAGGAGAGTCCCTGCACCAATAGTTTTGTTTCTGCTTGGCTAAGTTGGATGTCAGTGAGGTTAATGACGGTCTTATCACTAGCTTTTATAGTTTCTTCCACCTGTAATTCTGCTGCCTTTTGTCTCTTGTGTTTGAGGCACTTTCTTCTTTGGCGCCTTCTGTAGTTCCTCCTTTGTTTTGTTGAACATTTGGATTCCTCGGTCTCAATGATTGTTTCCTCTCTCTCCATAAAAAATCCAACTCTTCGGCTAGAGTGAGGTTGCCGAGGTCTCCCCTTTGTGCATTCATTGCTGCTCCACCATCATCAGATTCAGTTTCGCTAGGAATTGTGCTCATATCAGATGTGTAAACATTGGTGACAATGCTCGATGAGCCTTTCTCGTTGTGGTTACCCATCACCTTTTTGTCGGCGGATCGAATTGAATTTCCGAGCAAATGTAAATACTTGACCAGACTCGTAATAATTTTTGTGGAGTGCAAATTTAAATGCCTTTCTGGATTTGATTCTTTCTTCTTGTTTTTTGAGCAGTTCTTTCATTTCTTTAAGGCTTTTCTCGATAAGGTCTTTATTATGTTGATGTTCAGGTTTTTCAAGTTCTTTATTAATGCTTCAATTTCTGAAATGTTACCCTCACGATCAATTTTGGCATATTTAATCAGCAGACATACAAGTCTCATAGAGGCGTCCAAATTACTCTCTGCCTATTCCTTAAGCATGAGAGGGTTAGGGTTCTCAAAACTTGGTGCAAGCATAATGCGCAGGCCTCTTGGAATTCTGCCAGCCTCATGGTATTTTTCAAGGGATTTCATTTCCCACCATTTCGTTAGTTCGCTTCTACTGTTCTTTTCTAATGCTTTCAGTAGGCTTTTCACATCACTATTTGCCGCCTGGTCTTTTGGTTCTTTATTTATCCCATTATGGATAAACCTTGGTAAATTTAAAAACAGCTCCTCCGCTGCTTGTTCACGCTCATGTAGCGCGTCTCCGGACATTGCACTGCTTTAAATTGTTATTCGCAAACAGGCAGGAAATGGTACTATGCCCATGTTGCACCTTTGTCCCTCCCCACCTGTATACTAGTCACAAACGTACCGGGTGTATTGAGAGGTTCCACAAGTCTTCTGACTCCTGTAGACATCTCGAACACTGCCGTCAAGTATGTAGTTAGACCAAACAGGGGGCCGGTGCGGCGAAGCTTCTCCAGAAGCGAATTCGACGTGGCAGCTGAAATACGCCCGGCCAACTCCAAGGGGAGGGGATCCGCGATGCGGAAGAAGCTAACTTCAGTTGATACGAATCAGAACAACTCCTTAGTGCATACCTCGCACAAAACAGGCACGGACTCCATAAATTGCGGTGCAAGAATACTTTGTTGTTCATTGATGTAACAGCGTGCTGCCCATGACGCGTTTCGGAAACTTCCTGTGGCCTTGATCACATGATCACGCTACATTCTGATGGTTTATTTAAAGTGCCACAACACCATGTGACTGATTACATATTTAAAGTGCGTAGAAAAAAGACTAATTTCAAGTGCATTGAAAAAAGAAAAAAGACTACCTTATTGAAATCAGTTAACCATACAAATCAACCTGAATCAGATAAACTTGTTAATATCGACATAGACTGCTCGAGGGATAATTTATACTTCATTACGATTGATAAATAAATAAAAATACACAATCTCCAATAAATGAAATAAATTTGCAAATACAAAATGCTTGAACGATGGCTATATACGGCTATGAAAGGTTTAAGAAAAATTCCAATCTATAACACTGGCTGCGAATAAACGCGATTAAGAAGAAATGCTTAAGCCGTTTTGACAGTCACGTTAACATCCACATTGTGCTATAAAGTGCAAAATGCAAAATATATATTTTTCTATAAATGTACAAATACTGCATCACTGTAAAAAAGTTATATCAAAACGATATGATGCATACATTTATATACATTGTGCGTTGAACGCCTGTCCTTCACAATGAACTTTGCCAAGAGTTTAATATTATAAAATACAAAATATTCATAGCCAGTGTCAGACTTGTAACTGGCTAATAAAGCCACAGCTGATATTGCACTTGATCCCTCGTTAAAGTGCAGTAGTGATATCCCAATAAAAGTGCTATAGTGTATAAAGTGCAACGTGTCTAAGGTGCCTTGAAACTAAAGTGCTATACATGAAGAGTAGCTGTAGTTTACTAATTGTAACTAAAAGATACTAAAAATATAAACAGAGAACATTACAGCTCGGGAGTAAAATACGAATTGAAGCTAAGCAGGGACAATCTATCACGGTTAGAACCATATTACAAAATCGTGAACCAAAGCACATGATTAACAGCACATATTTCAGAAGTAGGGTCAAAACCATGGTTGAACAGTTCTTTTGTTTAAAACAATTTTTCACGGTTACAGAAAATTGTGTAAATCATCACCAGTGTTCAAATCCATCGGGGTTTTGGTGTCGAGTTCCAAAATATATTTAGATTTAAGTTGCCGTAAGGTTTTTTCACGGTTACCTCCTCTTTTACATGGGTATGGTTTCCGACCGAATCGGATCGGGAGAGTCCAACCGGCCGAGTACGATGCATACAGATGCTTCCAGATACGATTTGGTTGGACTCCCATTGACTTCAATGGGAGCCTTTGTTCTGACCGAATGCGTAGGCTCCCATTGAAGAAAAGGGTGGCTGGGGAAAATCGGGCACCCTGTGGCGGGCAACCCCTGGTGCCTGACACACTGTGCATGCTGGTAATGGGAGACCCATGGGTACTCCCACAGGCCCGATTGGGAAGGCTCCGGGTGCAGGGGGGGCCCACTACGGACTACCGAAGTCTGATTCCGACTGCCGATTCAAGTTGGACAGCACGATTCGGAAAGGCTGTCCAAATCCAGCATCGTACTCGGTCGTTCAGAAACGTGGCCCATAGAGACATACGATTCTGCTCGGTCATTCCAAATGCCGTTGGGTTCGGATTGGGATATTCATAACGCCTAACTCGCATCGTACTTAATTGGTCGGAAACCTTTCCGAGTTGGTCAGAAAGACATGTTCCCGATCCGATTTGGACGGAGCAAATGCCATTAAGAGGCCTTCCTAAATGCTTCAGAATCAGGCCCTTAATAGTGAGGGATTGTCTGGAATTGAAGGGCAGTATATCAATACCATGGTTAAATTACATTCAGAAGAGTTGGGTCACCCTGATTTATTCCTTCCACTGGGCAAACTAGCTAAAGCAGATGTTGCGAGACCAAAGAAAACTTCTTACTTCAATGCAGGGAGAGGAGGAAGTGGATGAATTACAAAAAAAGAAATCAGTGCACGCTCAGATGATTTTAAGAACTACAGAACCCGTGGAAACTTACTTGACATTCGTAGCAAAAATGAACCATCAGTTTGTCCTAACTAGATTTATATTAAATCTTTTACACACGGATATAGATCGCCAGCGTCCATGGAGCAAATCGGATAGCTTAGCAGTGTGCTCGTACTATATTTTTTTCAGTACGGATACAAATAACATAGTGCTATTTTGCGAGCAATTCATTTTTTGCAGATTTATGTAGCGTGAACTCGACCCGGGGCTATTGGAGTGCTTTACATGAGCACCAGTTACGTGACACAAGGACGCATTATTTTTTGGTAGTCACGGGGTGATTAATTTATTTTCCCAGAATCACAGGATGCCAAGCCGACGCCGAGGCTCGAACGTAGTTGCCCTGCTCCAAAGCCGGCAGCTCTGGCCATGAGGCCACATCCTCTCCTCACTCCTCTCTTCTTTGATTTATGCAATCGAATTATTCTCCCTCTTTTGAGAGGAAAAACTTTCTCCAGGTCAAAGCAGCTATTGTGTATCTCCAAATTCTTCCCACCAAGCAGATATGTTATAGCATTCCAATCTACGAATTGGGAGTGGTCCGGTTAAGCAAGCATTTGTAGCAAAGAGCCAGATAGGCAGTAGATTTATTTGAAATAATGGAATGGCAGGGATTTGGCGATGCATGACGGACCACACTGTTAGGTTTTTGCACCACCCAGGAAACCATCCTCCTGTCGTATCTTACTTCTCTTCACTTCCTTTTTTAGGGTTGAATTAGAGTCACCGCTGAAGCACCCCTTCTCAATTTAATGCGTTTAGCATGACCAATCCGTAGTGAGCTAGTTGTATAGACTTACTCACACCAATTGTGATTTTGTGGGTATGATGTGATGAATATCTGATTGATATGTTTTTAACTGCATTTTTAACCTTTTACTATATCATTGGAGGTTTTAACTGTACAAAGCTTTTATGGTCTTTTTATAAGTTTGAATAAAGTATATTTGTTATAAGTTCTGCTGATTGGATTTTTGTTCTTTTAGTATTGATTTATTTATCAAAGAATTTACAACTATTTTTCTAAATTGGTGTGGGATTTTTCTGGTGTTGTGTTTTCACTTTATTACTGTTTGAAGTGCTGCATACATACTTTACACATTGCTTCTAAGATAAACCTGATTTCAATGCTCTCGCTTCCATGAAGCGGGCCAGAATTTCCTATGGCTTGGCAGGAGCAGTGCTCCCGCCAAGCCATAACAAAGTGCAATGTGCCAGGGGTGGGCAACCCGGGACATTGCTGGAACCGCCCCTGGGGGATAGCAGTCCCCAGGGCCATGTAAGGCTCCTGGAGGGGGCTGCGCGACCCCCCTCCTTTGTTCAGTAAGCCCCGGGAGGTGAATAAAAGAATAAAAATCCAATCAGCCGACATGAAGATATGAAATTTTAAAGATTTCAGTAAATATATCCCCAAAAAGCACAAAGTGTGAGCTGCTGATAACCGGGCGCACCGGACCGGGAGAAAGTTACAAGTTCAGGCTGCCCACGATGCCGGCTCCCGCAGGAGGTGTGGAGCCAGCAGGGACCATGGGGGCCTTCAGGCTCCCCCGTGGTCCACAATGAGCTGGCCATGCCCCGAGGGATGGGGTCCCGGGGCAATATCGGCCTGGGGTGCGGGGCCACACTGGCCCCAAGCCATTAAAAAATAAAATACATGATGGCCGGGCCTCAGGAGGGGGGCCACATGGCGTCCCTCCCATAAAAAATAAAAATAAAGGGCAGGCCGCTGGGAATGGGGTCTCCCGGGCCAAAATAGGCCTAGGGAAGGGGGGCCAAGCGGCCCCTTTCCCTTTCTTTAAAAAAAAAAGGCCATGCCCCAGGGAACGGGGTCCCTGTGGCCGTAATTGGCAGGGGAGGGAGGCCGCATGGTCCTCGTGGCTCCCCGCTGCCTCAGGGACTGCCACCTCCTGGGGCACTGTTCCATTCAAATGTGGGGGCCCACTCACCCCCGCTGTCCCGGGAGCGTCACCTCTCTAGGGTTAAAATAAATTATATTGCGCTGGGGCTCTGGCCCCCCTACGCAGCCCCCTGGACCACCACCTCCCCGGGACAGAAATACAATTATTAAGTGGGTCTGTTGCCCTACATGGCCCTGGGGTGCCCACCCCCGGGACATTGCAGTTTGCTTAGGCTTGGCAGGAGCACTGCTCCCGCCAAGCCATAGCAGACCCTGGTCCGCTTCATGAAAGTGAGAGGACAGAAAATGCTCTTGCTTCCATGAAGTGGAGCAGAATTGCTTTTGGACAGAGGGAGCTGCATGTTTGCAGCTCCCTTTGTCTAAAAGCAAGGCCAGTTCCCGCTGGAGGCGGGGAGCTGGCAGGGACCGCAGGGGCCTTCAAGCTCCTCTGCGGTCCCCAATGAGCTGGCTACGCCTAGGGGGATGGATTTCCTGGGGCAATATTGACCCGGGGCAGGGGGCGTGCTGCCCCCACCCTATTAAAAAAAATATACATAGGCCTGGCCACAGGGGATGGGGTCCCTGGGGCTGAAATTGGCCTCAGGAGGGGGGCCGGTCAGCCTCTCTCCCATATAAAATAAAAATAAAGGGCAGGCCCCTACTAATGGTGTCCCTGGGGCCACGCGGCCACCCTTCCCTTTCTTTAAAAAAAAAAGCTGGGCCCTGGGGAATGGGGTCCCCGGGGCTTTGATCGGCAGAAGAGGAAGGCCATGCGGCCCCCTCACCATTTCATTAAAGACTTGCCCTGGTGGATGGGGTCCCCCGGGCTGAAATTGGCCCAGGGAAGGGGGGCTATGCAGCCCCCCAGCCTAAAAAAAATAATAATATAAAAAATAAACCTCGCCAAGTCACCGGAGGCCATGCCCCCCTTCAACATCACTCTGCAAACGTGCCTGCTGGTGCAGAGGTGGTTAGGAAATGAAGTCCCCGTGAATGCTGAGGGTCTTTGGGGCCAACAAGCCCTCTTGTTACCTCCAGTAAGTCCCAGACAGCGGGATTGCTGAGAGGACTTGGAAGCCATGCCCACTTTCTCCACCACTTTGCAAAAATGCCTCCTTGCTCGCTTCTGGTTGGGGAATGAATTCCACTTTACTCCTGAGGGCCTCTGGACTAAAGTGGACTGCTTCCCCCAACTAGTAGTGCGCCAGGAGGTGCGTTTGCAGAGTGGTGGAGAAAGGGGGTGTGGCCTCTGACAATCTCTCAGTAATCCAGCTGTGTGGGTCTTACTGGAGGTAACAGGAGGGGTAGTTGGCCCCAAAGGACCCTCAAGAACCAAGTTGACTTCATCCGTCAACTAGTAGTGCTCCAGGAGGCACGTTTGCAGAGTGGTGGAGAAAGGGGGCATGGCCTCCGACCACCTCTCAGCAAACCCACTGTGTGGGACTTACTGGAGTTAACAGGAGGGGTAGTTGGCCACCCAGGACCCTCTGGTGCCAAGGGTACTTCATCCCCTACTAGTAGTGAACCAGGATGTGTGTTTGCACAGTGTTGAAGAAAGGTGGCGTGGCCTCCGACAACCTCTCAGCAATCCTGCTGTGTGGGACTTACTGTAGGTAACAGGAGGGATAGTTGGCCCCCAAGGATGTCCTTGGGGGCAAACTACCCTTCCTCTTACCTCCAGTAAGTCCCACACAGCGGGATTGCTAAGAGGTCTTCGGAGGCCACGCCCCCTTTCTGCACCACTCTTCAAACATGGCTCGTGGAGCACTACTGATTACTGGTTGAGGGCTGAAGTCCACTTTACTCCTGAGGGACCTTGGGGGCTAAGAAGCCCTCCTGGTACCTCCTGTAAGTCCTACACAGCGGGATTCCTGAGAGCTGGTCAGAAGCCCAGCCTCTTTTCTTTACCCATCTGCAAACGCGATTACTAGTTAAAAAATCATAGAAATTCATTGAAAAAACCTAAGGTTAGAGGGACATTATAGTAAGGAATTAGCTTTTAAAAAACCTTAGAAATTCACTGAAAAAAACAAAGGTTATAGGGACATTATAGTTAGGCTGACATTTCACTTGTACAAAACCAGAGACTTTCAGCAGTTATAGTTAGCTGAGCTAACTATAACTCGTGCCCCCGCAATGCGCTGCTTATGACCTCACATATTACATCACTCATGACATGGTCAGTGACATCACTGATGACATCTCAAATGGCATCACCTGGATCAAGGTCTTTTGTTCAGCAATACAAGGAGGTCCCTGCTACAGGATCATGCTCCCTCGCGGTTGGCCTATACTCTTGACTTTGTCCTAGTCTTGTGTGACCCAATAACTCATTGAAGCGCTTGTTGCGTCCAAGCATTCTTCTGACTTTTTGAATCCACACAACTTCGTTCTTTAATGGTTACTGAAAAGATTCTTATCATCCGTGTTCTTGTGTTATTCATATAGAATTAGAGTGTACTTTTCTAACATGTTGCGGAGTATTTTTATGGTGCTTCATTACGTTGTAATATGAGCAATTGCACAAATTCTTTACACATTGCCAAGTTAAGACTGACTGCTCAGTACCAAGCTACCGAGGGTGAGTGCAGGATAATTTGTGTTGTGTTGTGTTGTGACTTACCCTGAATACAGTCAGCCAACCAGAGGCAGCCAAATCCATGCCACGCACAGCCTATGGTCGTGCATGGCATTGGCGTTGCAGCAGGGCCAATGTTGCAGTCAGGCCCTGCTTCCAACTCCCTGTACCTCTGGCTGTGTTTGTTCACAGGACTTGGATTGCCCCCATGGCCTGTGGCCAAACCTCCAGCAGGCTGCCAACGCCACACCGCACACAGCTTTGGGCATGCACAGCATAGGGTTGGCCTTCGGGACCCGGGGACCCCATTCCCTGTGGCCAAACATATATTATATATTAAGGGAAGAGGGTTGTGCAGCCCCCTCCCCGACCCTTAATTGGTACCAGGGACCCCATCCCCAGGGCAAAACACAGTTAAACGGGAGGAGGGCCCCTCACCCCGAGCCTCATTAGACCCTACCCCCTAGGGCCTTATTTATTCAAAAGGGGAAGGCACTGCATGACGCCCCTCTCTGAGCCGTTTATGGCCCTGGGGACCCCATCCCCTGGGGCCTAATCAATTTAATAATGGGCTATTTTGGGCCCTGGGACCCTAGCCTTACAAATGCCCTGGGAACCCCATCCACCAAGGCTGTGTTTTTGTATAGTGGAGAGGGCTTATTCTGGCCCTGGGGACCCCATCCTCTGGCATCTCTCTTTAATATAAGGGATGGCCTGGAGTGCACACTGGGCACTGTAGGAGAGTAGGCTTTGCTTCACATGGGTACCCCCACTTTTTGCTGATGCTTCACTGTTTTTCGACTTTAGTCTGGCTGGGGCCCTGCTAATCAGAACCCCAGCCTAGCTGCTTCCTCTCTAAAATGGTTTCCATGTACCTTAGGTACATCTCTGATTGGATTCTGGAGGGCCCTTATAAGTCCCTAGTATATGGTATACTATGTACCCAGGGCATAGGTACCCCAGAGGCCTACCAGGGGCTGAAGCATGTATTATGCCACCCCTGGGAGGCCCTCCAAAATGACACCACAGGTCTGCTACTGCAGCCTGGGTAAGGTGGTGCATGCACCCCTTACTGTGGTATAGGCTACCTATATCTCTACCATTGCACACACATATAAACCTATAAGTCACTCCTATGGCAGGCCTTAACAATCCTGAAGGCAGAGTGCTTGGTTTTTATGTGAGCGGGTGCCCCTGCATGAGCAGAGCCCCTCTGCAGGGTTCGGAGCCACTCCTCTGATGCTGTTTGTGGTGCAGCCTGACCATATACTCTTAAGTGCATTATAACCTTGCGTTAAATGCTAACTTTGGGATGGCTGCACGGAAACATGTCGTGTTTGGTGTCAAACATCTTGGAATACTACCCCTCCGCCAGTTCTGGCGGCGGGGGTAGCATTCCTCCCTTCTGGAGGGAGAGACATGTACACACCGGACTACCCGATATTAACTTTACAGAGCCCTGGCATCACAAAATGGATGCCGCTGCCACAGACATGGGTCTGGACTCCTGCTGCTGACCGAAACTCCGGCAGGGGAGGCCTGGACAATAGGTTTCCTGTCGAAGGGAGGTGTAACCACCTCCCCAGACAGGATAGTGTGTATTGGGGCTGGGCGGGAGCACTCTCTGGTGCTTTGAAGTCCTGCACTGGGGGCACATTTGGTGTCCCTGTGCATAGTCCAGTTCAAACCAGTTGCAGGGGCTACCTGCCCCTGCTCTGGTGTGAAACTGGACCAAGGGAATGGGTGTAACCACCCCTCTTCCCTGACCCTCCCATAGGTGGGTCCCCAGAGTATGTCCAACCCCCTACCTTAGTATAAGTATGGGACCCCAGTACTTAGGACTTTAGATTACCCTGGACGAAAATCTGAAGCTGAATCCTGGACCTTCGACGCTCTACTTGAAGATTAGAGGACTGAAGAATCTCCCTTGGGGTCAAGGAGTGACTCCCCTGCTTGGCAGGCACCTAAGAAGCAATTGTTGGGTCTGCATCGCTGAAGCTCCCGCTGGACGCCGAAGTCTTTGCTACACCAGAGGTGGATTTTCAGACTTCACCGAGGCTGCCCTGAGATCCCAGTGAAGCTGAGGCACGTAGCTGTCGTGGGTAATGTGGAACCATGACCCCTGGACATCGAGAACTTTTGTAAGTGCATCCTCTTTCTGGCCTCCCACGAAGTTGTGCTTTGGGCTCCGAGTAGCCCCTACCTCCAGCACTGACTGCACTGAAGATCACTGGCCTCCACTCCACGAGTGTCCTGTGAGCCAGCTCCAAGTGCGTCCACTCGAGGCCCCTTTGCGGTTGCTAGTCCATTGGTTAGTGGGCCCTCCCGAAGGCAACTCTTCTTCTGCTTGGGCTTTCCTGGTTTCTCCGGACATGCCCTGACTTACTCTCGCTGGGTGAGTCCCCCAGACCTTGCTGGTCTGCATCAACGTCCTTTCTTTGTTTCCACGTGACTTGCCGTTGCCAAGGCTTGTTGGGTCCAATCTGGTCGCCGACACCACAGCAATCGACAAACGTTGTGGGACAGCTCGAATCATATCCTGGTCATCGTCGACGCCTCATGGACCTCGTGGCTGAAGAGTCAAGATGACCGTCAACCTACCTGAAGCACCCGACATCGGTGGGCATCTGCTCATCGCCTTCCTGGTCACTGGCTAGTGACCCAGACTCTGTCCCCTCTGCTTTCAGGTACTTCAGATCTTCGATCCACTCTTGGATCCAGCCGGACACTTTCGACTTGGTCACCAGCAGCCTGCTGCAGCAGATCGCCATTGAAAACGACGACAAAACCCGACACCAAAAGACACCTATGCACCCGTCTTCCCTGGGTGAGGTAACTCAAGTACTCCGGTGCTCCCGTGGGTATTGACTCTAGAACGGCCTAGTTCTAAAGGGGTTTGCTCCAAGTCCTATTCTAAGTGTCCTTTCCTTTTAAAAACCTAACCGCGACTTTCCCCATAGAAGTTAACGGTGATTCGCGGCTGTGTTCCAACACTGCACGCGTCCCCCGTGGGTCCCCTGTGTCACAAACCCTCGGGTGGTTCCTTGTGGTCCAAGCCCTTCTACAGGCTCTAGGCCTTGTGTCTAGCTCAGTCGTGGTTCTTATACCACTTTATTGGTATATGGTTTGGTACGCCCCTAGGGCTCAAACGTGTATTTGTGCTATTACTGTTGATATTTGACTTGTAAACTATGTACTTCGAACTCTAGCCTTATAAAGAGACTAGAGGGGTGTGTTTAAGACTAAATACATATATTTTATATATATACCTTGTGTGGTCCTCTTTCATTTGGTCACTCAAGAGATTATAGACTGGTAAAACAAGTTGCTTTACATTCCTTCAAGACTTAGCCTGAAGGCTGCTCTCCATAGCTACCACTAGGATAGCTTTCAATAAAGGTTGTCTTTAACCTATCTCCAATAAGTGGTTGTTTGGACTGGTGCAAGGTGCCCACTATAATTAGTGGACAGCATATACCAGGCCAACTTCTCACATTGGTGTGCAGCGTGTGGGATTCCAGCTTGCTATTGTTTTACCAGATAATCTCAATTGAATTGATCAACTGAAAACCACTAAGGGTACCTTAGGTACATATAAAAACAAGCTTAGTATACAGTAAGTTCTACTGAACTTAGAGTTGTGTGTTAAGGGCCTAGCTCACCCTTTCTACAACTCAAGAGAGTTTAGTAGGCCACACTAGAGTAGGTAGTGCATACACCACACCTCACTAGTAATGTCTTCACTACCAGGAACCAGTGAGCTCCTGCCATCCAAATATGACAACCTCCCATTCGTGGAATTGAGAGAGTTGTGCAAGATTAGGAAGTTGAAGACAGGCAAAAGTGCCAACACCCAACGTCTCCTGGAGATGCTTCTGCTAGATGATCTTAGAAGACCCATAGGGTCTGCAAGGGTAGGCAGAGAGGGTGGGGCAGAAGATGAGGAAGGACCAGGGATGAAAATCCCCAGGACCTGACCTCTGAAACTGGCCAGGAAGGTGACAATGACCTTGCCCTGGAAAATGCAGCTCCTCCTGCAGATGAGGAGGAGGATCAGAATGACCTCCCCTTTGTCCCCCAGGAAGAGTTGTGAGTGTGCCCAGAAGGTCTAGATCTCCTTCTCAGGAGTCTAACCACTCTGACACCTCAGTAGGGACCTCTGTTTCCTCTCATAGGAGGGAATCCTCCAGTGAGAGGAAAGAGAGACTGCTCAAGTATGGGGAAGCTCAGTTGAGACTCAGAAGAGAGCAGTTGGCTATAGACAGGGAGTCCCTAGAGCTTCAAAGACAAAGAAGAAAGTTGGGACTAGAGTCCCATGGTGGCAGCAACTTCCCTACTGGTAGGGAAAGGTCTTATGACCATAGAAACCTGAGCAAGATTGTCCCTCCCTACCAGAGTGGGGATGACATCCACAAATGAATTTCTGCACTGGAGAGGGCCTGTAAAGTACAGAGGGTCCCTCGGGAGCAGTGGGCAGCAATCTTATGGCTCTCCTTTGCAGACAAAGGTAGAGATAAGCTCCTCTCTGTTAGAGAAGAGGATGCTATTAATTATCCAGTCTTAAAAAGTGCATTGATTGATGGGTTTCGGCTAACAACTGAACAGTACAGGTTAAAGTTCAGAGATACCCAAAAGGCACAGAATCAAGACTGGGTGGACTTTGTTGATTGTTCTGCTAAGGCTCTGGAAGTTTGGTTAGTGGGCAGTAAGGTATGTGACTTCAAAGAATTGTACAATCTTATCATGAGAGAGCAGATTTTTAATAACTGTCAAAATCAGCTGTTGCATCAGTACCTGGTGGACTCTGATCTGACCTCTCCCCAAAAATTGGGAAAGAAGGCAGACAAATGGGTCAGAACCAGGGTGAGGCAGAAGGTACAGAACCAAGGTGGTGACCCAAAGAAGCAAGATTCTAAAAACTCTGACAAGGGTGGGGAGAAGGGTAAAGACCAGAAGTCTTCACAAGGCCCCCAAAAATCTTCTTCAGGTGGGGATTCACAGTCTAACAAAGGGAAAGGCCAAAAGAAACCATGGTGCAAAGTCTGTAAGCAAAAGACACACTGGACCAGTGATTGCACCAAGTCCAAAGACTCTATTCCATCCCCCACCAATGCCCCTAAGGCACCTGTTCCCCCCTAGTGCAGTTACAATTGGTGGTGAGAGTACACAAGCCAAGGGTTTAGTAGGGTTGACCCTGGGTAATGAGATGAGCTCTGGCCTAGTCAGAGAACTCACTCAGGTTGTCCTAGTCTGTGATGGAGGCATGGATGTGACCTCCTCTGTGAGTCCCAGTAATCTGGGCAAGTACAGGCAACAGCCATTAATAAATGGAAAAGAGGCTTTGGCATTTAGGGACACAGGAGCAAGTGTCACCATGGTGACACAAGATCTTGTAGATCCTGGGCAGATTATACTTGGTGAAATGTACCAAGTGACCAATGCTAGCAATGTCAGAACAGACCATACTCTTGCAGTTGTTAACTTCTCCTGGGGAGGGGTAACTGGCCTTAAGAAGGTTGTGGTGAGTGCAGACCTACCAGTTGAATGCTTGCTTGGCAATGATCTAGAAACTTCAGCTTGGGCAGAAGTGGAGCTCAGGACCCATGCAGAAATGCTGGGTATCCCTCCAGATGTGTTTGCTGTGACCAGGTCACAGAGCAAAATGTCTAACACTGAACAGGCCTTGGATCCTGGAACAATGGACCAAGTGCCATCCAAGAGGAGGAGTAGTAGGGTAAAGGCAGTGCCTTCCCCCTTGGCTCAGAAGGAAGATCAGTCTCTTCAAGGAGATGATCTCAGTCCTGAGGAAGGGACTGTCCCAGAGGAGCTTGAGCCTGATCAGGTTGAGTTCTTAGGGGCAGGGGACCCTTCCAGGGCAGATCTGAGCCAGGAGCAGCAGATCTGCCCCTCTCTTGAACCCCTCAGACAGCAAGCTGCTGCTGAGGCTGCTGAGAATGCTAGTGGTCCCCATAAAGTGTATTGGGATGATGGACTCTTGTACTCAGAGTGTAGAGACCCCAAGCCTGGTGCCACCAGGAGGTTGGTTATACCTCTGAAGTTCAGGGGCTTCCTATTGACCCTAGCCCATGACATTCCTCTAGCAGGTCACCTGGGCCAGAAAAGACTTGGGACAGAATTGTCCCTCACTTTCACTGGCCCCACATGTCTGAAGACACCAAGGAGTTTTGTCGCTCCTGTGTAACCTGCCAGGCCAGTGGCAAGGCAGGTGGCACTACAAAGGCCCCCTGATATCACTACCTGTGGTGGGGTTCCCTTTGAAAGTGTGGGGATTGACATTGTTGGTCCCATGGATCCCCAAACAGCATCTGGGCACAGGTTTATCCTGGTGGTGGTGGACCATGCCACCAGGTACCCAGAGGCTATTCCCCTTAGGACCACTACAGCACCTGTGGTGGCAAGAGCCCTCCTGGGAGTTGTCTCAAGAGTGGGCTTCCCTAAGGAGGTTGTATCAGACAGGGGTGCAAACTTTATGTCTGGATACTTGAAGGCAATGTGGAAGGAGTGTGGAGTGACTTACAAGTTCACCACACCCTATCACCCACAATGCAATGGTTTAGTTGAGAGATTCAACAAAACCTTGAAGGGCATGATTAAAGGGCTCCCAGAGAAGCTTAGGCGAAGATGGGACATACTCTTGCCCTGCCTTTTTATTTGCATACATGGAGGTGCCTCAAAAGGGGTTGGCTACAGCCCTTTTGAACTTTTGTTTGGTCACCCTGTCAGGGGTCCATTGTGCCTGGTGAAGGAAGGATGGGAGTTACCTCTCAAGCCCCCAAAGCAGGATATAGTGGACTACGTACTTGGTCTTCGCTCCAGGATGGCTGAGTACATGAAAAAGGCAACTAAAAACCTTGAGGCTAGCCAGGAACTCCAAAACCTGGCATGACCAAAGGCTGTACTGACTGTTTACCAGTCAGGGCAGAAGGTGTGGGTGTTGGAGCCAGTGGCCCCAGCAGCTCTTCAAGACAAATGGAGTGGACCCCATACCATTGTTGAGCAGAAGGGTGAGGTTACCTATTTGGTAGACCTAGGAACACCCAGGAGTCCCCACAGGGTTCTCCATGTCAACAGATTGAAACCATATGTGGACAGGGCAGACATGGGCTTGCTCATATCTACTGATGAGGGACAGGAGGAAGAGAATGACCCACTCCCTGACCTGCTCTCACAGAACCCTGATGATGGGTCAGTGGATGGTGTAGCCTTGGCAGGCAGCCTCACTGCCCAGCAGCAAACTGATTGCAGACAGGTGCTCAATCAGTTCAGGCATATGTTCTCTCTGACTCTAAGTCAGACCACCTGGTGCACTCATGAAGTGGACACTGGGGACAGTCTGCCTATTAAAAATAAGATTTATAGGCAACCTGACCATGTCAGGGACTGTATCAGGACAGAAGTCCAGAACATTTTGGATTTGGGAGTTATTGAACCCTCAGATAGCCCTTGGGCTAGTCCAGTGGTCCTTGTGCCAAAACCTCACACCAGTGGGGGGAAAAGAGAGATGAGGTTTTGTGTGGACTACAGAGGCCTCAATGCAGTCACTAGGACTGATGCCCATCCAATCCCCAGGGCAGATGAGCTAATACACACTTTGGCCTCAGCCAAGTATCTAAGCACATTTGACCTAACCGCTGGCTACTGGCAGATCAGGCTAGCTGATGATGCAAAGCCAAAAACAGCATTCTCAACCCCTAGTGGGCATTATCAATTTGTGGTAATGCCCTTTGGTTTGAAGAATGCACCTGCCACTTTTCAGAGGTTGGTGAATACAGTTCTCACAGGTCTGGAAGCCTATAGTGCAGCATATCTATATGATATTGCTGTCTTTAGCTCCACCTGGGAGGATCATCTGGTCCACCTCAGAAATGGTTTGGAGGTCCTGCAAAAGGCAGGCCTCACTATCAATGCCACAAAGTGCCAGATAGGGCAGAGTCAGGTTGTGTACCTGGGCCACCTTGTAGGTGGAGGCCAGGTTCAACCACTGCAGAGCAAAATCCAGACCATCATGGACTGGGTTGCTCCAACTACCCAGACTCAGGTGAGAGCCTTTTTAGGCCTGACTGGGTACTACAGAAGATTTGTCAAGGGGTATGGATCAATAGTAACACCCCTGAATGACTTAACCTCTAAGAAAATGCCCAAAAAGGTTCAGTGGACAGTTAGCTGTCAAAAGGCATTTGATGACCTGAAGCAGGCCATGTGCACTGCTCCCATTCTGCAGAGTCCTGATTACTCCAAAAAGTTCATTGTGCAAACAAATGCATCTGAGTTGGGGGTAGGGGCTGTACTACCACAGTTGAATGATGAAGGTCAGGATCAGCCAGTAGCTTTTATTAGCAGAAGGCTGACTCCCAGAGAGAAACGTTGGTCAGCCATTGAGAGGGAGGCCTTTGCTGTGGTTTGGGCTCTGAAGAAGCTAAGGCCATACTTGTTTGGCACTCACTTCCTTGTTCAGACAGATCATAAGCCCCTCTTATGGCTAAAACAGATGAAGGGTGAAAACCCCAAACTTTTGAGGTGGTCCATTTCCCTACAGGGGATGGACTATACAGTGGAACATAGACCTGGGAGTAACCATGCCAATGCAGATGGACTCTCCAGATATTTCCACTTAGAACATGAAGACTTAACTGGTCAAGGTTAGTTTAATGTCCCTGCGTTTGGGGGGGGGGGGGTTGTGTAGGAGAGTAGGATCTGCCTCTTATGGTTACCCCCACTTTTTCTGATGTCTCACTGTTTTTTGACTTTAGTCTGGCTGGGGCCCTGCTATCCAGGTCCCCAGCCTAGCTGCTTTCTCTCTAAATTGATTCCATGTACCTTAAGTACACTTTAAATTGGATTCTGGGGTGCTCTTATAAGTCCCTAGTATATGGTATACTATGTACCCAGGGCAGGGTTACCCCAGAGGCCTACCAGGGGCTGAAGCATGTATTGTGCCACCCCTGGAAGGCCATCCAAAATGACACCACAGGACTGCTACTGCAGCCTGAGTGAGGTGGTGCATGCACCCCTTACAGAGATTTAGGTTCACTATATCTCACCTATCACTGCACATAGAAACCTATCAGTCACCCCTATGGCAGGCCTTATCAATCCTGAAGGCAGGATGCTTGGTTATATGTGAGAGGGTGCCCCTGCATGAGCAGAGCCCCTCTGCAGCCCTCGGAATCTCCTCTCCGGGGTTGTCTGTGGTGCAGCCTGACCATATACTCTTAAGTGCATTATATCCTCGCGGTAAATACTAATTTTGGGATGGCTGCACGGAAACATGTCGTGTTTGGTGTCAAACACCTTGGAATAATACCCCCATACCAGTAACTGGTGTGGGAGTATGATCCCACCCTTCTAGAGGGAGAGACATGACAGCACCGGTATACCCGGTACCAACTAAACAGAGCCCTGGCATCACAAAATGGATGCTGCAGCCACAGACACGAGTCTGGCCTCCTGCTGCTGACCGAAACTCTGGCAGGGGAGGCCTGGACAGTAGGTTTCCTGGCACAGGGAGGTGTTACCACCTCCCAGACAGGCCTTAGTGGATTGGGGCTGGGTGGGTGCACTCCAAGAGTGCTTTGAAGTCCTGCACTGGGGGCACATTTGGTGTCCTCGTGCAAACCCCAGTTCAAACAGGTTGCAGGGGCTGCCAGCCCCTGCTCTGGTGCGAAACTGGACAAAGGAAATGGGTGTAGCCACCCCTCTTTCCAAACCCTCCCATAGGTGGGTCCACAGAGTTAGTCCAACCCCTTTCTTAGGTATAAGTAAGGAACCCCTGGCAACAGGACTTTAGATATCCCTGGACGAAACTCTGCAACTGAATCCTGGAACTTTGATGCTCTACTAAAGACTAGAGGACTGAAGAAATCTCCCTTGGGGTCAAGGAGTGACTCCCCTGCTTGGCAGGCTCCAACAAAGCATTTGCCAGTCTGCATCTCCGAAGCTCCTGCCAGACTCCGAAGTACTTGCAGCCCAGGAAGAGGCTTGCCATACTTCTGAGAGGCCGACCCAAGTCCCCAGCAAAGCTGAGACCCACAGCCCTCACGAGTGATGTGGAACTGGAACCCCTGGACACCATGCACATTTGCTAGTACATCAACTTCTCGACAACTTTTGAAGTCCTGCTTTGGGTTACTTATAGCCCAGGCCCCAAGCACCATTTGCACTGAAGATTGTGAGCCTACACTCCACGAGTGTTTCGTGGGCCCGCTTCTTGCATTTCTGCTCAAGGCTCCTTCGCGATCCCTGGTCCGTCGACTGGTGGGTCCCTGTGAAGGCAACTCTGATTTTCTTGGGGAGTTTCTAGTTGCTCCAGTTGTGCCCTAACTCCCCACTGAGTGGTGAGTCCCTCAGACCTTGCTGGTCTGCACCGAAGCATCTTTCTCCTTTCTGCGTGGGTTGCTGTTGCCAAGGCTTAGTGTGTTCAATCCGGACACCAATGCAGCAGCACTCGACATCCTTTGGGGGACAGCTCGAATCCAGCTCCTGGTTGTCGTCCACACCTTCTGGTCCTCATGGCTGAAGAGTCAAGCTTCACCTCTTTCACCTGAAGCACCCGACATCGGTGGGCATTCGACTATCGTGCCCCTGGTCACTGGAAGTGACCCAGACTCTGTCCCCTCTGCTTTCAGGTTCTTCTCATCTCCGATCCAGGCTTGGATCTCTTCGGACACTTCGCATCTTCCCGGCAGCAGCACTTCGTTGCAGGCTGCCATTGAAATCGACGCCGCGACCCGACACCATTCGACACCTATGCACCCGGCTTCCCTGGGTGAGGTAACTCGAGTACTCTGGTGCTCCCGTGGGTGTTAACCCTAGAACTGTCTAAGTCCAAGAGGGTTTGATCCCAGTCCATTTCTAAGTGTCCTTAAACTCTAAAACTCTTACCGCGACTTTCCCATAGACTTTAACGGAGCTCGCGGCTGTGTTCACACACTGCACACAGCCCCGTGGGTCCCCTGTGTCACTACCTTGGGGTTCCAGCAATTCTACAGGCTCTAGGCCTTGTGTCTACTTAAGTCGTGGTTCTTATACCACTTTCTTAATATATGGTTTGGTACGCCCTAGGGCTAATCATATATTGTGCTAATTTACTGTGCTATTTGACTTGTAACTTGTGTACTTTGACCTCTAGCCTCATAAAGAGACTATTGGGTAGTGTTTAGTAATAAATACATATATTTTATATATATACCTGGTGTGGTTCTCCTTTCATTTGGTCATTCACGAGATTATAACTGGTAAAACAACAGCTTAACACTCCTTCAAGACTTAGCCTGAAGGCTTCTCTCCATAGCTACCACTAGGATAGCTTTCTATAAAGGTTGTCTTTAAACCTATCATCAATAAAGGTCGTTTGGACTGGTGCAAGGTGCCCACTATAACTAGTGGACAGCATATGCCAGGCCAACTTCTCACAGCCTGCTTCAGGTCATCAAATGCCTTTTGACAGCTAACTGTCCACTGAACTTTCTTAGGCATTCTTTTGGAAGTTAAGTCATTTAAAGGGGTCACTATGGATCCATATCCTTTGACAACCATACTGTAGTACCCAGTCAGGCCCAAGAAAGCTCTGACCTGAGTCTGGGTGGTTGGAGCAACCCAGTCCATGATGGTCTGGATTTTGCTCTGCAATGGTTGAACCTGACCTCCACCCACAAGGTGGCCTAGGTACACAACCTTACTCTGCCCTATCTGGCACTTGGTGGCCTTGATAGTGAGGCCTGCTTTTTGCAGGGCCTCTAAAACATTTCTCAGGTGGACCAGATGATCCTCCCAGGTGAAGCTAAAGACAGCAATATCATCTAGATAAGCTGCACTATAGGCTTCCAGACCTGTAAGGACTTTGTTCACCAACCTTGCAGGTGCATTCTTCAAGCCAAAGGGCATCACCACGAATTGGTAGTGCCCACTAGGGGTTGAAAATGCTGTTTTTGGTTTTGCATCCTCAGCTAATCTGATTTGCCAGTAACCAGCTGTCAGGTCAAATGTACTCAGAAACTTGGCAGAGGCCAAAGTATCTATAAGTTCATATGCCCTGGGTATTGGATTGGCATCAGTCCTAGTGACTGCATTGAGACCCCTGTAGTCCACACAGAACCTCATCTCTCTCTTACCACCCTGGGTGTGAGGTTTTGGTACAAGGACTACTGGACTAGCCCAAGGGCTAACTGAGGGTTCAATTACTCCCAGTTCCAACATTTTCTGGACTTCAGTCCTGATACAGTCCCTGACATGGTCAGGTTGCCTGTAAAAAAATATTTTTAACAGGCAGACTGTCACCTGTGTCCACCTCATGGGTAAACCAGGTAGTCTGACTTGGAGTCAGTGAAAACATGTGTCTGTACTGATTGAGGACTTTCCTACAATCAGTTTGCTGCTGGTCAGTGAGGCTGCCTGCCAAGGCTACACCATCAACTGAACCATCATCAGGGTTCTGTGAGAGCAGGTCAGGAGTGGATCACTCTCTTCCTCCTGTCCCTCATCAGTAGCCATGAGCAAGCCCATGTCTGCCCTGTCCACATATGGCTTGAGCCTGTTCACATGGAGCACCCTGTGGGGGCTCCTGGGAGTTCCAAGGTCCACCAGGTAGGTAACCTCTCCCTTCTGCTCAAGTATAGTATGGGGCAAACCCCACTTGTCCTGGAGAGCTGCTGGGGCCACAGGCTCCAACACCCATACTTTCTGTCCTGGCTGATACACAGTCAAAACAGCCTTTTGGTCATGCCAGGCCTTTTGCAATTCCTGGCTAGCCTCAAGGTTTTTGGTAAGGGTGGGCGGAATTTGCGTAGTCGCGTTACGCAAATCTCTGCGAAATTGTTAAAAATCTCCGCGAGCAAGTAGAAATTCCGCGAAGTCGCGGAATTGCTGGTCCTGCCCGTTCGCGATGTGTTTTTGAGTGCTCGCGGGGAAATATATCGCTAACTTGCCCATGCGGTTGCTAATGGGCGCGGACATCTTGTTTTTCACTTGTCCCGCCCGCTCACGATGGTTATTTCCTGTTCCGGGTCGCGTATTGCATGCTCCCGCCCGCTCCCGCCCGCTCGCGATGCTTATTTCCAGTTCCGGGTCGCGTATTGCATGCTCCCGCCCGTTCACGATAAGTATTTCCTGTTCGGGAACGCGCATTACGTGTTCGCGACGCTTTTTGCGTGCTCGGGGGGGAAATATTGCACGAACTTGCCCATGCGGTCGCAATGGGCGCGGCCATGTTGTTTTTCACTCTATTGCTATGGTTCTGGGCCTGCTTTTGAATCCTCCCTCTATCTTTTCAATATTTGTTTCTGTAAACTTTTTTTTGGTCTTTTTTATTTATTATCTATCTCTCTATTTTCCTGATTCTATATTTTGAGTTTTTTTCTACTTTTTGTGTGTTTTTAACTACTTTTTCTATTACCTGCTTTCTAATTTCTTTTACTTACTGTTTTTAATTCCTACCTTTTCTTTTCCGCCCCCTGCCTACCCAGAACCATGGCAAAGGGCCACAGCCACAGGGCTCGGAGTCGTAGCCAGAGCCGCGACCGCCTTCCTTGCGGAAGGCGGCGCCAAAGAGGGTGCAGGCACGGGCCTTATTCAGTGAGGCGGAGGTGGCCGCACTGGTTTTTTTTGTTCAGCGCCACCTCCCCTTAACCCTGGCAGCAGGCGACAGGCCTGGGTCCGGGTACAGGCTCCGGGAGTGTCGGCAGTGGTGGGGCAAGGTGCGTCGGGCAGTGTTTCGCTGCTCTGGTGTCCGGCGCACCAATAATCAGCTGACGCACCGGTGGTCCGATATTTTCTGGACCGGGAGCAGGACCTGCTGGACCTGCTAGGAGTGGAGGTCCCGGGGCTTGATGAGTAGCTATTTAATATTACTACTTTGTGTTCTTCTGCTCTGTGTTATATATTGCGAATATTTTTTTTTTCCGACCAGCAAGAATGCTGCTGCTTACATTGCAGGTAAATTACGTTTAAAAATCTGTGATTGTTATGACACAGGTGCTCGGCGCTACTAATCTTACTTGTTTGCAACTTTGCGCTCGCTTGGCCTGATGATTATGTAAGAGTTTACTTTAGAGAACTTAAGTGACGTAATGCTAGAGAGAGTAGTCCTTCCTTTGTCCTCCTGCCACTAAGAAGGGATAGTGGTGGATTGATAGATTTAGTTACTTATTAGTTGGTCATTTTTAAGTGGTGTGCGTGACGCATCCTCTGTCATGTCACGTGCTGCTGAGTGCTGCTTACCCCAGTCCTTAGTAGAACCTTTTGTAGTTTGTTTACTGAGTGTTAATGTTAATAGGCTTATATCATCACTAGCAGAACATCAGCAGCAACCAGCCAACAATTTGGTGTATGCAAAAATGTATGCATGTGTCCTCCATCTATGCATTTTTGAGGACTAAAATAAATGGGAATGCAGACTTACTGAACAATTGGCCCGTCTGCATTGGAATAGGTGGGCTAGGTCAGGTGGTAGTTAGGCTTGCTAGACGGTCCGTGAATCTCGCAATACTATCAGTCGATCAGATTAGATAGGTCAATTTTATTGCAATTGTTGTTACCAAAAATGTTTTTGGTGCGTATTTGAAAATATTTTATTTATTTCACACCAAACTTTAATTTTTGTCTCTTTCTTTATGAAATCTTACATGATCAGCACCCAGGGGCAAGAAGACGGGGTCACAGGCGGCGGGCCAAGAAGATCTCCAAGATGCCTCCCAGGGACAGGACTGCTCCTCTATCGAGGGCTCTGCTGCTGGCCCCAGTAAGTCCTCCAGTGGTTAATATTAATAATTATATTTCCCAAACTTTTCCTGCACCTTATTTTTTCCGAACTATTATTTCGGTATCCTAATTCTAATTTTTACAAATTCTTCTTTGATCTATACTATCTATTTCTAAATTCTTGTTATCCCTGCCTCTAACTGCGTCTGCTATGACTCTCTGTACTACTACTATTAGTCTGTCTGTAGCTAAGCTTGCCCAGTTGGCCACTCTTTATTTAAAATATTTTAAATAAAACTCAGATTCACCAATAGCTCTAGCCATTGAGTCCAGTCCTTTGGGTTGTCCTCTTCTACTACTTCAAGTCTTCTTAATCTTGAAGCTTTTCGACAATTCCCACCAAGAAAATGCCCAACCACATTTTACAATTTTTGATAGGATAGGACATACTACTACTGTTGTAGGGATTCTGCACATACAGAACTTTGCACAAGAAAATAGGACGTTGGTGATGGGAGGTTGGACCTTCCTCACACCTCAATCAGAAGCCACCACAATCCCCTGACCGACTAGTTATAGTGTCTCATTAGGTCTCCGAAACCCCCCCAAAAATACCCAATGAGTAGACAACCCAGAACATAACACTCCCGACCTCTGTCGCGGAAGCAATGCACACCCTTTCGCTCACTCTCTCGTGTAAGTCCACACCAAATACCACCGAGTCTATGTAAATTCAAAAGGTTTATTTCCAACTGACAAGCTCTGTACGTTGTTCTATAATGCAGCAGCAACAGCAAAATGCATAAGATTAAAACAATAAACATTGTTACACTTAGTTACACTTACAACTACAAGTCCATAGAAGCCAAAAGGGAGATCATGATAACTGAACAGTGGTGGAAGAACCTCTCTCCCTTGGTAGGAATCTAGTTTATATAAAATTATAAATGGAGATGTGAGAATTCTGGGGACCCCTCACCTTAGAAGAACCTAGTACTGGTTACATCATAAGCTCTGCAAAGCTCTGGTTCTTCGTATAAGGGAATCTTCCATCTGTTATGAGAAAAATGGTGCGCGTTAGTATAGTGCAAGCATTTCTCAGTCGTGCCAAAAAGTGTAGTATTTTTATGGATAAGCAATATGGACTAACACCAGAACTCCATAACAAAGTGGCTTGTTTTTCAACCTTGTACGCAGCGCTCAGACAGTAGCAGTATGAGGTCATGTGGGCTCAAAGGCGTCTTTCACAACAAGCTGCGAGGTAACTTGCGCAAAAATAAAAGACACAAAGCTAAAATGGTTGCATGGCTCGAGGTAACTTAGCAAAGACTAGAATGACCCTAGGGACCATATAACACTACTAGTTTCTACTCTACTACCTGATTTGTACTAGTGATGTATGTTGTATATGTATTATGTATGTATTAACTTTTTTTCAATCTTGCTAGTGAAAAATAGGGGGAGGTGTATATGGCATCTGAAAATTGTGTAATGTTTTTTCTAGGCGTACTACCGACCACCAGTACCGGGGCCAGCGGCGAAGGTGATGCGGCCGCTGAGGGTGCAGGCGATGCGGCAGTTGTAGGAGGAGCTGCAGGGGGTGAGCCAGCAGCAGTGGCAGGCGGTGGTAAGTTATATTCCTAATCCTTACTTTTTGACATTACACTCGCTGCAAGGGTGTAATGTATACTGTACTGTTGAGACTTAAGTAAGAAGTTGTTGTGAACGGTTGAAGAAGACACCCTTTACTTAGCATTAGCAATAGCATTAGCGACAGGAGTGTACTGAGTAACCAATGGCCTCTTCTATCGGACTTCAACTCAGCTGTGAAAGTTTTATGGAGAAGACTAAAAGTCAGATCACATGACCTTGATGGATGGGTTGAACGAAAAGGGAAAGAAGGGTGGAAGGAGGAAGGACGGGCGAGATTTTATATTTATGACTGGCAGAGAAGGATACGTGGGATGCATGCATAGGTGTCTGATAGGAATCAGATGCATGGGTGGTGGAATGCCTGAAACTCCCACAAATGTTCGAGGCCGAGGTAGTGCTTGCTTGTGCTACTGTGCCACTATGTGTAGAATGAATTTGTCTGACTGCTTTGCTAAGAGTATATTTTACAATAGTCTTGTTTTTTCTTCTTGATATAGCTACTCCTTCCAAAGGTAAAGTTGACAGGAAGGAGTTGGCAGCCAAGGCCCGGCGCCGGAAGCTGGAGGCCATACAGGCTGAATACCAGCGGCTGGTGGTTCTAGAGGAGGAGGAGGAGGCGGCAGCAGCTGCAGCCTCCTCCAATGCCCTGGGCCCCAGCCACCCCCCTCCAGTGTTACGGCGCCACCGCCTGGCAGCCGCCCGCCGCCACACTGCAAGAAGCACTGCTGACCCCCGTGGATGCAACTGCCATGCGCTGAAGCGCCGCGTGGCCCGCCTAGAGGAGCGCATCCGTGACCTGGAGAGGCGAGCCCGCTGAGACCCCGTTTATTTATTGCCCCTTTTTTATAGCTTATTTTGGTGGGTGGGAATCGGGCGTTGGGTTTTGGACTATTGGACATTTGTTGGACTTTTTCGTTCCGGGACATGGACATTGATTGGGGTTAGGGAGAGGGGTGGGTCAGGTGTTGTGGGATTTTTTTTACATAGTTTATTTTTGTTAGGGTATTAAATTACATAATTAGACTTTATATACGATGTTGTTAATGTTTTGTGGGTGGGGTTACTGTTTTACGTCACACTGCTTCCTTGCTGGTGCAGTGCCACAGCCAGTGTTTGATTTAAATAATTGGCTGAGTTACTAAGACACAAACAGACAGATGCGGTACCCCTCACTGAGGGACTTGTCCTACTAGTACTGTCAGTCTCTCCTCCTAATCTATCCATTCTGCAACTGGACTCAAAGGGTGTGTGAAATAGAATTAATGAAAAAAATTCCGTTATTAATTATGCCTCCCCCAAACTTCTTCTCTTACCTGTGCTTGATGTTTAACTTGGGCACGGCGATGGCTGCATGGTGATGATGGTTTTCTTTCCCAACATGCCATGGTTGTGGTGGTAGTAGTAGCAGACCCTGGCAGTAGCATTTGCAAAAAAAAGAAAATGAGACAGTCAGTCGCCTGAGAGAGACTGTGGAAGGAGTAGTAGAACGAAGTACAGTACAGAACTTACTGCCAAACAATAATATGCCAAAATACAAGGAAACATAATGGTGGCGGAGATAGCCTAGTACATAGAGTTACAAACTCTAGCTGTGTCGAGTCACTCGACTAGGCCTACAGTACACTCGACACAAGCGTAACCGTTAGTGCTGTTTCGGAGGATGACAACAAATCCAATCTATGCCGGCAATTAATGCTGATGGATTAGGTTCCTTTGGTAAAAAAATGATCTCGCAAATATACTGCTCAAAGGTGGGCAAGCAGAAGAAGATCCTCGCCCTGCCTTGAAAATGAATTTTTGTTGCTTTAGCCACATCCGCCCCAGCAAGCGTGTGATAAATTATTGGTGTACATTTAATTTAGTCACACCTCAATAAGTCACACAGCCCGGGGAAGAGGGTTAGGGTTTGATGAATGGTTGGGAAGGGGGTTTTGGGAAAGGTTTGACTAAGAAAAACAGTACGCATGGACAACAACAAAACACAATCTTGGCAGACAACCATATCCATAAATCTGTTAAGGGAGAAAAAGGAAATGCATGCATGATGATGATAACTTGATGGTTAATGATAGTACTTACTAACTACTACTACTAGACAATTAGACAGTACAGGGCAGCAGTATATTATGCAATTTGCCTTGCCTGTCTGCCCTCAGAGAGACCCGAATTACATACAGTTTCTGTTCTGTTGAAACGGCCCGGGCTTAAAGATAGCAAAGAAAAGTCAAAAATAGCTGTAGGGATGAATTGAATTACAAGCAGAGAGCAAACATAACAACAACAACAACACACAATAGTAATGATTGAAGACAAAAAATGAATCAAATTTAAAAGATGATGAAAGTTGATACTGTTACTGTATGTTATCCTGGTCAAAATGGGTAGTTGCATCTCGGCATTCATCTTGGTCCTCCCTTCCATGGACGTTCCGGCCATCAATCTTGGGTGACACCACTGCCTGCCTGGCAGATGTAGATTCATTGGTAAGGTAAGTGAGAGTTGTTTTTCCCAGTGTAGCACAGGGTAAGGGCCGGCCTGTAATTGCAGATGGGAAAACAAAAGGGATATTGAAAAATCAAGTAGAAAATAAATGCCTAAATTACGGTGGAGTGCAACAAGAACACTTTCAGAGGCGGCATGGATTTGGATACATCATGTCTACTCTAGTCTGTTTCCAGCATTAACCTCCAACAACAACAGGACAGAGCAGGCCCACGGCACCCGTGACCCATCCTCCATTTAGCGTACCTTTTTTGACAGAGGCAGACAAATCAGATATACAGCAACATAGCATTTTACAAATTAAGTGACTAAATCAATGCCCCGCTGTCAGTCATACCACCACACTCGACTCCACCACTACACAGACATGTAGGTCTGCAGTGGTTGTTGTTGACTTGGTTACCTTTTAATGCACTCATGAAACGCCCTGAGTTATTCCATCAATCATCTCGGATCGTACTGAGTGACTGCGAAGATATTATGTCACTGTGGTCATCATAATGGTGTGTTGTCCAACTCAGTGTGCAGTAGTGTACAGATTGAGTCCCCTTTCCATATTCAAAATGCAATGGATCGGCCTGCAGTAGAAGTAGAAAATTGTTATTAAAAAACAAGAATGGAAACAAACATTGCATTGAGTTACTTTTAATGTGTAGATTAGATAATAGTACACAATGAATTACCTTCATGCACTACAAACAACAACAACACAAATCACTCAGTGAGCATCCAATGCATGTCATCATTCATTACCTGTTCCTTCTCATCTTCAGTTAATGGGCAGTCTGTATCGGCTCGGAAAGGAGGATAGCTATAGTAGTCATCATCATGTTCCACTTCTTTTGGAGAGACTCAACGAGGCAAGATTTTAGTTTTTCTTCGATTATGCTACATCCAATCATCATCTGGCTTGAGGGCAATAGATTTAGGTCGATTCAGGAGGATGGAGGAGCAGGACTCGGAGGAGAGGACTGAAATGCAGACAGCTGAAACTCATATAAGGCAATAAAATACGAAGACGGTGGTGATGGATTTGTTGTGATTTGAAGTTTCCAAACAGAAAGACTGACACACAAATAGAAGTAAATAAGGAAGAACCACAGTAAGAAGTGGAAGCCTAGTTGTCAGGGAAGTATAGCTCGTCCTCAAACTCTGGGGGTTCAACCAGAAGTAGGTAATCAGCATCCAACACGCTACTTCCGTCACCTGAGCCGCTGTCCTCATCTTCCTGCGTTGATTCATGTATTGTGTAATTCGGTGGTATAAATTGCTGATTCATTTTGATCATGGTTAACCTCTCCACGTTTTTGGGTGAGAGACTGGTCCTTTTCACTGTTACAATGGAACCAGCAGCACTGAAAACACGTTCAGAAGAGACACTTGTGACAGGGCAAGCCAGATAGTTTATCGCCAGCCTGCTGAGCACTGGCCATTGGCCCCTTTGCCATACCAATACCGCAATGGGTTTTGATCAATGTAGACCTCTGTTGGGTCATCCAGGTAGGCCTGGACCATTCGGTCAATGTTCAGGGGTGCTACACTTTGTTCGGCCTCTTTTGTCTTTGCATCAGCACTGGACCTAGCAAGTCCTTGCTGTAAATACCAATCCTGTGCCGTTTGTAATGGGGCTGATGATCCGGTTCTTGCTGTTGTCGATAGTGTTGGTGACAGCTGTGAACCAAATGCACTGCCCCCAGGCTCTGAAGTTGAACTTGACACCGGATGCCCTGCTGCAGTACTTGACGTGGGTTTGAGGCCTTTAATTACCAGCCGTTCATTTTCCAATGTACTGGCTGCCTCAGCTATCCAAGTTTTGTACCGGGCAACATCCACTTCTGAAAAAGGGAGTAATGTCTTACTGTGCAGTGCCGATTTGTACCGTGGATCCAGAATTGTGGCACAAATGTAATGTTCTTGTGACAGAATCTTATTTTGCACCCTTGCATTTTCTCTTAAGCAACATGATAAGCTCTCCACCAACTCATATGCTTCTTTTTTTTCCTCCACACCTATGTACGCTTCAGACACCTCCTTCAGCTGTTGCTCTAGCATGTGCAACAATGGGATAGCTTGGCCCATAGTACAGTCCTCCTTGCTGACTTCACCTGTGAAGACCTCGAAAGGAAGAAGCATCTCTGTAAGAGATTTAACTAGGCACCATTGGTCCATCTGAAGGGTCATGCCTTTCACAGTAGCATCCGCCCTTCGCATGACACATTCATTGATTGGTCTGTACTGCTCAAACAGACGGTCAAGCATGTAATACGTTGAGTTCCAACGTGTTGCCACCTCCTGGATGAGTGCTTTGACTGGCATTCTATAGTCACGTTGAATGATCCTCAGCTGCTTCCGGGCTTTAAAAGAATGGCTGAAATGCGTGCATATTCTGCGGCAGGTGTTCAGTAAGTTGCTGACTATGGGTTCTTTTTTCAGAAAGTCTTGAACTATAATGTTAATGCAGTGCGCCAAACACGGGACCCTGAAATAGGCACCAAGCGCCATGGCCTTAAGTATATTACTGCCATTATCCGTGGCAACAAAACCAATGTGAAGCCCTCTGTGGCGCAGCCATTCAAAGACCTTGCTGTTAAACTCTTCCAAAATGTTTGCAGCAGTATGAGATTTCTCCATGGCGAACATGGCGATACATGTTTCCGAGAAGCATTAAAAATCTCAGCTGTGTCAACAGCACCTACTTCAGATAGCTTTTCTCTAACCCCCACAAAAGAGACCCAGTGTGCAGTGATGCACATGTAATCAGTGGCTTGGCAACTGATCCACATGTCTGTTGTCAGGTGGATTTTGTGAACAGCACTCTGCTGCAAAGCTTGTCCAACCACTTCCAGCACATCGTGATATAGTGCTGGAACAGCAACTCTGGCAAAATAGGACCGGCTGGGAACCTTCCATTTAGGGCAGATGGCTGACACAAATTCAAGGAAACCCACCCCTTCCACCAATGAAAAAGGGAGAAGGTCCAGCGCTAACATTTTAGCCAGCTTCGCATTGTACAACCGTGCCATTGGGTGGTTGCGTTGGTACTGCCCCTCCGACCTAAGCATGCTGTCAATGGTAGGCTGGAATATTTTCCTTTGTGGTGCACCCTTCTTCTTGAACCCAGTTAGGCTCAACGACGCCGCACTTTTGCTCATTGCAGTGCCCGGTTGTCTTGGTGTCTCAGGCTGACTCTTAGTACGGTGCCACTCAGATGTTGCTGAGGATGTGGGCGTTACCACTACACTGCTGGGGGTAGGGCTAGAAATGTCTCCCACTTGTTGACCTTCCACCGCGATCATATCTTCCCCTACTTCTTCATCTCCAACAACAGCAATGGGTCCAGTTTTACTTTTTTCTAAGTGAAGTAGGTGAGCCTCCAACTTGATACTGTGGTGTTTTTTGAGATGACTTGTTTGTCCTCCGGTACCATAGTTTGTACCAAGCTTACCCCGCCTAACAGCCTGCCGACCAATTGAGCATATAGCAATGTTCTCCTCCTTACTGCTAACCGAAAAGAAGTCCCAAACTGGGGAGGAGAACTTTTTGGCGCTGCTGGAGGTGCCACTTTCAATACCAGATGAACTGGAGGGTGTGCCTGGAATTTGACTCTGTGCACTTACATTACCACCACCTACTGAGGTGGTGGTTGAGCTGGATGTAGGTCCCTGTCGGGCCTTTGCAAAGGCAAATATGGAAGTTTGAGGTCGTGTTGGTGTTACCTGTGTTGGTGGTATCCGTGCTACATCCCTCGCAGCGATTTTGGATAGTCTAATAATGTTGGTCTCCATCTCCGCAGGCCCAGGAGTGATGTTCATGATGACTGGCTCTTCATCATCATCATCATCACCCCCTCGTCTACATCTACCTCCATAACTCTAAGGCTTTCTGGAACCTTCCTTTTCACTAGCCTTGTCTTGTGGCGTGCATCACTCTCAGGCTGAGCTGGTGGCTTCCAAGTGGCATCTAGATCATCAGAAGCGGGGCTTGAAGAAGAAGTTGATGGACTAACCCTCCTTTTCCTTGCTGGGGGTCTGGAAGACAATGGATCTTCTGGAACAGTGGCTTGCTCCACTTCGTCTGCAAAAAGCTCGATTTCCTGAACTGCCCCTACTTCAGGTGGAACAACTACTATTGTGGGCTGTGGTTCCGGCTGCAGCTGTGGTTGCGGCTGTGGTTGCGGCTGTGGTTCCGGCTGCGGCTGGGGTTGCGGCTGCGGCTGGGGTTGTGGCTGCGGCTGGGGTTGTGGCTGGGGTTGCGGCTGGGGTTGCGGCTGGGGTTGCGGCTGGGGTTGCGGCTGCGGCTGGGGTTGCTGCTGGGGTTGCGGCTGCGGCTGGGGTTGCGGCTGCGGCTGGGGTTGCGGCTGCGGCTGGGGTTGCGGTTTCGGCTGGGGTTGCGGCTGTGGTTGCGGCTGTGGTTGCCCACTTATCTGCTGATTTTCCACCTGCGAGTGCGTGGATTGGGTACTACTTTGCGATAATGACATTTCAACATCACTGGTCGTTAGTAGACTTGCTACCTCTGCCACAGTCATGGGTTTGGGCCTAGGTTGCTGGGATGGGCCCGCTGATGCGGAGGTGCTGCTCCCAGCTTGGTCCCCGCCGGACACCGCTGCTGCAGGCGTAAGTTTTTTTTAACCAAAAAACACATCGGCCGGCACACCAGTCTTGTCAAGTGCCACTTCCCTCTTCTGTTCCTTCTTCTTCTCACTGGCAACTTTCTTGGTACTGGAGGACCTGGTACCTTTCTTTGGGGCCATCTTCTTCAGATGTCAGCAGGACGCAGATGCACAAGTTGCAGAGATGTCTGTGGTCACACGTGGACGTGACGCGCAGCAGGACTTCTGCCTGGCAGTACAACGGGTGATGATGATGATGATGATGACACCTCCTCCTCTGTCTTTTTGTGCACCTAAAAGCAAAGAAGCCAGGAGAAGAACATCAGTGAAATGTTGCATTTGTTGTTGTGGTTCAATTACTAGTAGTACAAACAAACAAATAAAAGATATAAATTAGTGTAGCCATTTGTGAGACTGTCAACAAGGGCTTTCATGGTATACTGTGTACACTGTCAGGAAGGATAGGAAAGAAGAGGAACAACAACAAAAATACAAATGTAATAGAAGTGGACCCTGTTTGGCATTAAATTATTTGCTCATCACATCATTCAGGGAGCTGAAGCTGGCAAAGAGGATGGATGCAAGCAGTAAGCCAAGAGGAAAACCATGCAGGCCTAAATGGCAAAAGCAGCACACTTATAACTCCCACCAGAAATGGCCACCAGCCACATGGACACTCACAAATCACAAGCAACAAGCATGAGGCCTGGAAAACAATGTACTGAAAACAGGCCTACGATAGCCAGGCAAAGGCTGCATGCTAAACCACACTGCTTTGCCTGTAATGCAATAAAATGCAAAAACGAAAATCCACAGGGCTAAACAAGGCCTGCAACACACCACACACAACTAAGGCATGTATTTAACACACAGCCCAAAAAACTGAAATACACCCAAAAATACACATTTTGCAATTCAATCCAATGCCATCCATGTGCCCTCAATGATGTTTAAAAATTCAACAGAACACACAGAAACAGTTGTTTCATGCACCCCTGACTACCTCTGCGCCTACTGGATGAAAGGCCTGTTGGCAGACTAGGCCACAAACTTGCAGGACTATGGATAAAAGCACACTACCGGGCTTCACAATGGCCAGGCCCACAACAAGAAACTGAAGACAGACAATGCAGGCCTATGGCAAAAAGCACACTGCTTGGCTTCAAAATGGCTGCCAGCCTCATGGCCAGGCCCACAACAACAAAAAAACTGAAGACAGACAATGCAGGCCTATGGCAAAAAGCACACTGCCCGGCTTCAAAATGGCCGCCAGCCTCATGGCCAGGCCCACAAGAACAAGAAACTGAAGACAGACAATGCAGGCCTATGGCAAAAAGCACACTGCCTGGCTTCAAAATGGCCACCAGCCTCATGGCCAGGCCCACAACAACAAGAAACTGAAGACAGACAATGCAGGCCTATGGCAAAAAGCACACTGCCTGGCTTCAAAATGGCCGCCATCCTCATGGCCAGGCCCACAACAACAAGAAACTGAAGACAGACAATGCAGGCCTATGGCAAAAAGCACACTGCCTGGCTTCAAAATGGCCACCAGCCTCATGGCCAGGCCCACAACAACAAGAAACTGAAGACAGACAATGCAGGCCTATGGCAAAAGCACACTGCCTGGCTTCAAAATGGCCACCAGCCTCATGGCCAGGACCACAACAAGAAGCCTAGGCCACAAAGGAAACACATGCAGGCCTTAGTATATGGCAAAAGCAGCACACTTATAACTCCCACCAGAAATGGATACCAGCCACATGGACACTCACAAATCACAAGCAACAAGCAGGAGGCCTGGAAAACAATGTACTGAAAACAGGCCTATAATAGCCAGGCAAAGGCTGCATGGTAAACCACACTGCTTTGCCTGTAATGCAATAAAATGCAAAAACGAAAATCCACAGGGCTAAACAAGGCCTGCAGCACACCACACACAACTAAGGCATGTATTTAACACACAGCCCAAAAACTGAAATACACCCAAAAAACAAATTTTGCAATTCAATCCAATGCCATCCATGCCCCTAAATGATGTTTGAAATTAATAAATACATCACACAGCAAAGGAACAGTTGTCTCATCATGTTTCTTCATGCACCCACCCATGACTAGCTCTGGGCCTACTGGCTACCCACAACTATTTATTTTTAAAAATGATGAAAAGTACAAAAATTGTAGTTGCAGCAATTGCAATGCCCCAATCAAACAACACCAACTTACTTGTAAAATCTCAAATCCCAAAATCCTCAAATCCAATGATAATGATGCAGCAGACACAAAGAGTGATCCTTCCAGCTCAAATCCAAGTGAAAAATGAACAGGAGATGGACAAAGCACTGGGAGGAGCCTGCTGGACACGAACAGGAAGTAGGAGACTCTGTGGCACTTCCTCCCTCCCCCCCCCAAAGAATTTGAGAAAGAAGGACAGCCAAATATCAATCTGAGGTTTTTTTTCATCCAAATCATCAATTTATAGAAGGTTTTATGCTGCTTGCGATGTTATTGGTCTCCAGATTGAAAATTTTGCGTGTTCGGGATCGCGAGCTTGACCAACATTCCGCCGGATATCCGATGGCGCGCCCGAATGACGTGTTCGCGATCGCAATCTCTCTCGTGGTGCACGAGGGCGCGGCGAATGACGTGTTCGCGATCGCACACTCTCGCGTTGTCCGATGGCGCGGCGAATGACGTGTTCGCGATCGCAAACTCTCGCGGGATAACGTGGCCGGCTACCAAAATCTCGTGGCGCACGCGAACGGATAGGAAAACCCGTCGGCGAACGCAGGAATCCCGGTAAGTCGCTATCGCGCGTGCTAGAACGCATTTTAAAGCGCGAACAAGAAAATAATTCCGCTACGTCGCGGATCGCGGAATTGTTGGCAATTCCGCGTTCTCCGCGGAACGCGAAATTGCCTAAATTCCGCAAATTCCGCGAGCGGAGCGGAATTGGATGCCCAGGGTTAGTTTTTGGATGCCTTCTTCATGTACTCAGCCATCCTGGAGCGGAGACCAAGTACATAGTTCACAATATCCTGTTTAGGGGGTTTGAGAGGTAACTCCCATCCCTCCTTCACTAGACATAAAGGACCCCTAACTGGATGTCCAAACAGAAGTTCAAAAGGGCTGCAACCAACCCCCTTCTGAGGAACATCTCTGTAGGCAAAGAGAAGGCAGGGCAAAAGGATGTCCCATCTGCACCTAAGCTTTTTAGGGCGACCTTTTATCATGCCCTTGAGGGTTTTGTTGAATCTCTCAACTAACCCATTGCATTGTGGGTGATAAGGGGTGGTGAATTTGTAATTCACACCACACTCCTTCCACAGTGCAGTCAAGTACCCAGACACAAAGTTTGAACCTTTGTCTGATACTACCTCCTTAGGGAAACCCACTCTGGAAAAAATTCCCAGCAGGGCTCTAGTCACAACAGGAGCTGTGGTAGTCCTTAAGGGGATTGCTTCTGGATACCTAGTGGCATGGTCCACCACCACTAGTATAAATCTGTGCCCAGATGCAGTTTGAGGATCCATGGGACCAACTATGTCAATCCCAACCCTCTCAAAGGGAACCCCCACCACAGGTAGTGGTATCAGGGGGGCCTTTGTAGTACCACCTGCCTTACCACTGGCTTGGCAAGTGATACAGGAGCGACAAAACTCCTTTGTGTCCTCAGACATGTGAGGCCAATGAAAGTGAGGGACAATTCTGTCCCAGGTCTTGTTTTGGCCTAAGTGTCCTTCTAATGGGATATCATGTGCCAGTGTCAATAGGAAGCCTCTAAACATCAGAGGTATAACCAACCTCCTGGTGGCACCAGGCTTAGGATCTCTACCCTCTGAGTATAAAAGTCCATCATCCCAGTAGATCCTATGGGACCCACTGGCACTCCCAGCAGCATCAGCAGCAGCTTGCTGTCTGAGGGGTTCAAGAGAGGGGCAGTTCAGCTGCTCCTGACTCAGATCTGCCCTGGAAGGGCCCCCTGCCCCCAAGAACTCATCCTGGTCAGGTTCAAGTTCCTCTGGGACAGTTCCTTCTTCAGGACTAAGATCAGCTCCCTCAAGAGTCTGATCCTCCCTCTGAGGCAGGGGGGAAGACACTGCCTTACCCTTACTGCTCCTTCTCTTGGAAGGCACCTGCTCCATTATTCCAGGATCCAGGGCCTGTTCAGTGGAAGACATTTTTGCCTGTGACCTAGTCATGGCAAACACATCTCCAGGGATGCCCAGCATTTCTGCATGTGTCCTGAGTTCCACTTCAGCCCAAGCTGAAGTTTCCAAATTATTGCCCAATAAGCATTCTACAGGGAGGTCTGAACTTACCACAACCTTCTTAGGGCCAGTTACACCTCCCCAGGTGAAATTCACAACTGCCAAGGAATGGTCTGTCCTGACATTGCTTGCATTGGTCACTTGGTACATCTCACCAAGTATGATCTGGTCAGGGCCCAAAAGTTATTTTGTCACCATTGTGACACTTGCACCTGTGTCCCTGTATGCCATGGCCTCCGTACCATTGATCAAAGGCTGTTGTCTGTACTTGCCCAAGTTACTGGGACTGACAAATAAGGAGGCAATATCCATGCCTCCATCACAGACTAACACAGCCTGAGTTGGAGTCCTGACTAGGCCAGAACCCATCTCAGATCCCAAGGTTAACCCTACTATACCCTTGTTCTGTGTACCACCACTTGGAACTGAGCTAAGGGGAACAGTTGCCTTAGGAGCAGTGGTGGTAGGAGTAGAATCCTTGGCCCTTGGACAATTGGCATCTTTTGTCCAATGGGTCTTCTCTTTACAGATATGACACCAAGGTTTCCTTTTGCCTTTACCCTTGTTTGATTGTGACTCCCCCCCAGATGCAGGTTTTTGGGGCCCTTGTGAAGACTTCTGGTCTTTACCCTTCTCCCCACCCTTATCTGAAGTCTTAGCATCTTGCTTCTTACAGTCACCACCTTGGTTCTGAGCTTTCTGCTTCACCCTGGTTCTGACCCAATTGTCTGCCTTCTTTCCCAATTCTTGGGGAGAGGTCAGATCAGAGTCCACCAGGTACTGATGCAAACACTGATTTTGGCAATTATTAAGGATCTGCTCCCTCATAATTAAATTGTGCAATCCTTTAAAATCATTCACTTTACTGCCAAGTAACCAGCCTTCCAGAGCCTTAGTAGCACAATCTACAAAGTCTACCCAGTCCTGAGTGTGTGCCTTCTGGGTGTCTCTGAACTTAATCCTGTATTGCTCATTGGTTAAGCCAAACCCATCAATGAGAGCACTCTTCAAGACTGAGTAATTGTCAGCATCCTCTTCTCGAACAGTGAGGAGCTTGTCCCTAGCTTTGTCAGCAAAGGATAGCCACAAGATAGCTGCCCACTGCTCATGAGGGACCCTCTGTACTTTACAGGCCCTCTCTAGTGCAGTTATCCATTTGTGGATGTCACCCCACTCTGGTAGGGAGGGCCTATCTTGTTCAGGTTCCTATGTTCATGAGTATACTCCCTACTTCTAGGAACACTGTTGCTGCCACCATGGGACTCTAGTCCCAATCTTTAGGGATTCCCCGTCTAGGGCCAACTGCTCCTTCTTGAGCCTAAGCTTGATTCTCTCAAGCTCCAGAAATTGGCACTGTCTATCATAAGAGGATTCCCTCTTATGGGATATGGAAGTCCCTACAGAAGTACCTGAATGATAAGACTCCACAGAGGGAGTTCTGGATCTTCTAGGCAAACTCTGTACTCTTTCTGGTGAAGTAAAGAGAGGGCCACTGGGGCCTTCTCCCCCACCTGAAGGAAGAGTTGGATTTTCCAGGTTAGAATCATTTTGATCCTCCTGGCGAGGGTTTGAGTCCAGATCAAAGAAGTGTTCACTTCCTGCTCTTTCCACATCTCCTGTCCCACCCACTCTTTCTACTTCATCAGACCCTGGGGTCTTTCTGAGGTCATCTAAGAGCAACATCTCTATTAGTCGTTGGGTGCTTGCACTTCTCCCTGTCCTCAGCTTCCTAGATGTACACATATTTCTCAATTCCTGGAATGAGAGATGGTCATACCTAGTTGGCAGAGAGCCACTGGCTTCTCCTCTAGATGACATACTAGTGTTATGTGGTGTAGGCACCTACCTAACCTAGTGGAGACTAAACTCTCTTGAGTTGGAGAAAGGGTGTGCTAGACCCTTGACTTACCCAACTCCAAGTTCAGTAGAACTTACTTATTCAATCTTGATGTATTATATGTGCCTAATACAAAGTGGTTTTCAGTTAATCACTCAATGAGATTTATCTGCTAAAACAATAGCAAGCTTGAATCCCACCCGCTGCACACCAATGTGAGAAGTTGGCCTGGTATATGCTGTCCACTAATTAAAGTGGGCACCTTGCACCAGTCCAAATGACCCTTATGATGTATGAGGTTAAATATAACCTTTAGAAAGCTATCCTAGTGGTAGCTGTGGAGAGCAGCCTTCAGGCTTAATCTTGAAGGAATGTAAAGCAGCTTGTTTTACCAGAATATCACCTCCTGAATGACTAAATGAAAGGAGAACCACACAAGTGTTATGTAAAAATATGTTTTTATTACTAAAACACTTTCTACTAACCTCTACACGAGATTAGAACACAAAGCACACAATACTTAATCAATAGAACATACGTAAGTAGCAAAATGTACAACGCGCTCCAGGGGGAGACCGAACCATATACTAAAAAAATGGTATAACAACAACAACTTCAATAGACACAGGGCCTAGAGCACGTAGAATCGCTGGGACCCCAAGGAACCACCCAAGGCAGTGACACAGGGCGCCCACGGAGGACGGGTGCAGTGAGGAAACACGGCCACGCGCTCCGTGCAACTCTATGGGAAAGTCGGGGTTGGAAAATTACAGTTATGGACACTTCTAGGAGGACTTCAAGCAAACCCTTTGGAACATAAGAGGTTCTAAGGCTAGCACCCTTGTGAGTACCGAGGTACCCGTGTTACCTATCCCATAGGAGCCGGGTGCATAGGGGTCAAGTGGTGTCGGAAACCTCAGTCGTTTTCAATGGAGAGCTGCAAGAAAGTACTGCTGCCGGGAAGGCGAAGAGTGTCCGGTGGAATCCAAGCCTGGATTCTAGGTGAGAAGAACCTGAAAGCAGAGGGGACAGAGTCTGGGTCACTTCAGGTGACCAGGTGCTCAGTAGTCGAATGCCCACCGATGTCGGGTGCTTCAGGTGAAGAGAAAGGGTGTTTGTCTCTGCAGCCACGGGGACCAGGAGACATCAATGATGACCAGGGTCTGGATGTGAGCTGTCCCACAAAGGATGTCGAGAGCTGAGGGGTCAGTGTCCGGCTAGAGCACCAACAATCCTTGGCAACGGCAACCAACGTAGACAGAGGAAACAGGTTACGGTGTGGACCAGCAAGGTCCAGGGGACTCTCCAAGCAATGGAGAGTCAGGGCACGTCTGGAGCAACCAGGGAAGCCCAAGAACAATCAAGGTGACCCTCACCAGGACCCACCAGTCAACAGACCATGGATCGCGAGGTGACCTCGAGCGAAGGTACAAAGTGCCAGCCCACAGAGCACTCGTGTAGTGGAGGCCGGAGATATTTGGTGCAAATGATGCTCGGGGTCGGGACTACACGTAGTCCAAAGCAGAGCCTCAGGGATCACCAAAAAGCATATGCTGCTGCAAATGTACACTGTGCACAGGGGTTCGGGTTGCACGGTCCCCACAAGGGATACTGCTCTCAGAGTTGCTGAGAGGTCAGATCAACCTCAGGGACATTAGGGAACCCACCTCCTGTGTTGCAGAAATCTTCCGCAGGAGCTCGGGAGATGCACACCGGTCAGGTGCACTTAGGTGCCTGCTGCTGCAGGGGAGTAACTCCTTTACTCCAAGGGAGATTCTTCTGTCGTCCAGCGAAGTGTAGACCGTCGAAGTACTTGGTTTCTTTGCAGAGTCTTGTCCAGGTATAATCTAAAGTCCTGTGATCAGGTTTCCCACTTTATACCCAGGGAAAGGGTTGGTTTGACTCTGGGGACCCTCCTAGGGGAGGGGCAGGACAGAGGGGTGGCTACAGCCATGTCCTTTGTCCAGTTTTGCACCAGAGCAGGAGCCAAGTGGCTCCCAGAACTGGTTTGAGCTGGACTATGCACGGGGACACCAAATGTGCTCCCAGTGCAGACTTTCTGGCACTCTAAGAGTGCACCCACCCAGCCCCAATACACTAAACCCTGTCTGGGAGGTGGTCACACCTCCCTGTGACAGGAAACCTATTGTCAGGCCTTCCTCTGCTCGAGCTTGGCTCAGCAGCAGGAGGGCAGACTCAGTCTGTGGCTGGCAGCATCCATTTTGTGCTGCCCAAGTCGAGAAAGCTGGTACCGGGTAGACCGGTAACCCATAGTAGTGGTTCTACAAGGGAGGAATCATACCTCCCACACCAGTTACTGGTGTGGAGGTATGATTCCAAGGTGTTTGACACCAAACACAACATGTTTCTAAGCAGCCGTTTTAAAGTTAGCATTTACCGCGAGGTTATAATGCACTTAAGTATATATGGTTTGGCTGCATCACAGACAACCCCGGGGAATGGATTCCGAAGGCTGCAGAGGGGCCCTACTCATGCAGGGGCACCATCTCACATAAAACCCAACACCCTGCCTTCAGGATTGATAAAGCCTGCCATAGGGGGTGACTGATAGGTTTATATGTGTAGTGATTTAGAAGGGATCTAGTGAACTTATATCTCCAGTAAGGGGTGCATGCACCACGTTACACAGGCTGCAGTAGCAGACCTGTGGTGTCATTTTGAATGGCCTCTCAGGGGTGGCACAATTCATGCTTCAGCCCTTGGGAGGCCTCTGGGGTATCTATGCCCTGGGTACATGGAGTACCATATACTAGGGACTTATAAGGGTACTCCAGTATGCAATCTGAGGTGTACCTAAAGTACATGTATGCAATTTACAGGAGAAAGCAGATAGACTGGGATCCTGAATAGCAGGATCCCAGTCAGACTAGCCCCAAAACAGTGAAACAGCAGCAAAAAGTGGGGGTAACTATAAGAAGCAGATCCTACTCTCCTACAACTGTGAGTCACATATATGGGTTGTTGAGGAGGTGCCTCGGGAGGGAAGTAATGCTTCTCCTCCATCCTGTGAAATATCACTATGCCAAGAACTCCATGCCACAAGTAAAGTCTCTATATCACTAGACTTCAAGGCCACATGGTTGCGGTTGAAAGAGAATGGACCTGAAATGCTCGGCTTCACATGACAAAAGAGATAGCATAAACAAGAGACCCAAAATAAAGTGGTTTAGTGTTTATACGAATGTCTTCTGAGTTCTGACAATTTAGGATTGCTACTGTTAGAACTGCAGGGGTGGGTGGGGGCTGGTAAACTCATAAAAGTATGAACTGGGTTATTTCCCAATGAAATAAGAAACTGTAGGAATAAAATATTTTTCTTCATTCTTTTATAATGTCAATAATAAGTTATTATTAATCCACATAGGTCACTCATGTCTTACCCAATATTTAAGATGTTGCTATTTGAAAGCCCACAGCTCAAATTTCATATGGGCATTCCATCTATGGCAAGTCTACAGTTCCTTTCCTGCCCCGAGCAAGACCGCCGCTATGATGATGCAAATCTCAGTAGTCAATAAATTGCCCCATAAAGCAGCATTTTCAATGACCTGCACAAAGCAAAAATCCATTTTGTAACTCAACTTATATTGCATGATGTCAGTTTTTACTGCGCTTTCTACCATAGAGGCGCCATACTTTCTCCTATGTGTAGCTTATCACTAAAAATCTTACCTGTCTGTTCAACGCAGTTCACACACTTTGTTGTATCTACTAGTTTACGAACCAACACAGGTCTTGCAGACTGCCAATATGGTGCCCTGTGCTTCTAAAAACTCATATAAACACATATAGGTACTATGGGGCTCATTAGGATGGCGGACGGACCTGAGTCCGCCCGCCATCCTTGCGGTGTGTGGACCGCCCGCCAGACATGCGGCGGTCCCGCACCTCGAATTAGGATACGACCACCACCATGGCGGTCGCATTCTGAGATTTAACATTGCGGCGGGTGCTGCTGACAGCAGCACCCGCCGCGATGTCAAAATCGCATGTCTGGCATTTCGCTGCACCACATGGCAGGCACCACACGGTGCCTGCCACTTGGCGCAGTGAAATGTAGGGGGGTACCATAGGTACCCCCAAGTGCACCCCTCCTCCCCCTTACACAAGGGGGGTCCGCAACGGGCACCCAAACCCAATCCCCGCCAGCCTTTCCATGCCGGCCTCGCCACCATGGAAAGGCCTTTATTTTCCCACATCCTAATATGGCGGACGGTGCCTGCTAGGCACCGCCACCATAATAGTGGCCCTGCTCCGAGTGCCAGGCATTCGGTGCGATTGCCACCGGCGGTAAAGCGGCAGACGGACTTTGCGTCCGCCGCGGTACCCACCGCCATCCTAATATGACGGTGGGTAAATCTCATTGTGATGGTGGAACAATTGCCACCGCCGGCCCGGTGGTGGCGATCGTTCCGCCATCATAATGAGCCCCTATGTTAGGAGCTACTTATTTGGATATAATTTTTGCTTAAATAGAGTTCACCTTCTTAAAATCAGGATCCAGCAGGAACACAAACCAGTGTTCCTTTTTTTTTTAAATACCGGGACCTATTGATATCCTTTAATTATACAGGAGGATGGTTTCCCACTGGTCCCTTATCTAATCAATCTGTACCTTTACTTATTTAGCCTTCCTGTTCTCGTGACTGTGGTTTCCCATTGGTCCCTTATCTATCGAATCCAATCCCTTGATTTTTTATTGTGCCTGTTCTTGTACCTGTGGTTGGTCATTGGTCCCTTATTTATCAAATCTGTGCCCTTATATTTTTAGCCTGCCTGTTCTTGTCCTTCTATCACCATGTTAAAAGCAGGCAGCTCTTTATACCCTACTTATTTAGTGTAGATTCTATGCACTATTCTGGTTTTGTACAATCTCGTTGCAGCAATTTAACATCAAATTCTCTGGCACGAATACTCTGTATTACACCCTTTGAGATTTATCATTACACAGTGTCATTGTTTTTATTCAGATAAGACAGAACTCTTATTATTATATACAATATCCCCAGGGGAAGACTATCTTAATATCCTGCCCCACTCTTCCTGGTCATTTAAGCCTTTCCAATAGTAGCAAATTTAGACATGAAAAACTGCTCCCTCTGTTTTTGCTTTAGGGTATGGTCCACTCCCCTTCATGACAGTTCTACCCTTTCAAAGATACACCAGTTCATGTCACATTCATTGTGTTTGATCTCCTTAAAATGCTTCACGAGTGGTGCATTATTTTTACATGTCCTAATAGCAGAGCTATGCTCTGGACGAAGTGAAGAAGTTGGAAGAAATAAATGTTGTAATTTATACTCTCTATATTGAATGTGCCACTTTGTCCCCTTTGGTTTGTCCCCTTTGCCCCCCTGTGGCATTGCCCAGTTGTACATTGCATGGAGCCTGCCATAGAATGTTGGACTAATGTCAGTTTGGCAGTTGAGTCGGAGAGTGGATGACTTAATAAAGAAGACTCTGCCCTTACCTCGTCTTGTCTTAATTTCAAAGATACTTTTCAACACTGGCGACGATCTTCTGTGAAGGGGGCAGTCCAGCCATCTCCCCTTTCTGTGCTCTCTCCTTTTTCAAGTCGTTGAGGGCGACTTTTATGTTCTCACTGTGAAGAAGTTGCTGTTGCCGAGGAAGATTTTGGGCAACGAGGCTGGACAGTGTATCCGCTTGTGGGCTCCTTCTATTACCTCTCATCGGCTAATTTACAGATTTCTAGGGTTTTGAGCTCCGTGTTCCTTCTACAAGCTGGTGTGGCAGAGCAGAGTTTTCGCTGTGCTGGAGTGCCCATCACGGTCCTATTTAGTGCCTCAGTCCGTTTAGTTGCGAGGTGTGTCATCGCTACAGATAGAATCTCAAAGCGGGGTTTTCTATTGTGTATTGCCGGACGCTTCTCCTGTTCTTGGTTCATTGTGCTGTGCGCCTGTGCGAGGCGGCGTGTGCTGCACATTGTCGTCCAGCGGAACATCGCTTGCAGTCAGGAAGTGAAGTTTCTCCTCAGCCGGAGTTGTATTCTGCAGGCCCCGCCTGAGCCCTGGGAAGAGCCTCTTCACACGAAAGCGCATCAGACTTCTTCGAGCCACGGAACGGTGGAGCTGCAGGAACTTGGATTTCTATCTTTCAGTCCAAAGTGGATTGCTTGTGGAGCCAGTTACGTACACAAGCATTTTGGGACTGTATCTGCCTCTGTGCCCACTTCTCTGACTGAAGTAATTATTTTCATGAGTGCCGTATTTACACCCATATTGTCAATACTTGTGTCCTGTCAGACAAGGCGCCTTTAATGATGGTATCCTGCTATTAATACTGACTCAGTATTCCCTTTCAAGAGCATCACGGTGACACACACCAATTTGGTGTGTCCTGTGCCTTTTGTGTGCTAATCATTAATTCATTGACTTCTACAGCGGGGATACACACCCCTTTGCTGTATGTCCTGGACCCCAGAGATACACCTACCTTGCAGTGTTCTTATGCTTTACTTTTTTTTTCAGGTATAATATTTGTAGGTGTTCTTTGTCTAATGTTCTTTTATTAGGCATTCATACAAATCTACAGTATGATGGCTCCTGCAAGCATGAGTCAGCCTCCCTCATTTCTGAATGAAATAGGTGAACCAGATATACATTGGAAAGACTGGATTAAGCTATTCGAGTCTTATTTAATTGCTATTTGGGGTGAAAGGTTCACAGCATTACATAAACAACATATCCTTTTACATAATTTAGGAGAATATGGTCGGAAATTTGTATGGTGAAGAGTAAAGAGGTAATTCCAAGTAAATTTCCTCTGGGTGAAAGGAAGCTAAAGTGTTTCAGATGTGGCAGCAGTAATCATCTGGCAAACAATTTACAATGTCTTGCCAAAAATGCAACATGTAAGAAATGCAATAGAAGAGGACACTGCGAGAGTTTGTAGAGAGGGAGAGTTTTCCAATGGGGAAAATGCTGAGAAAGAGGATGGACAAGTCAAGATTGTTACCAATGGAACTCTAAATGAAAAGAAATATGTTTTCCAAGTTAAGGAGACAGAAGTAAATGCTATCTTGAACTATCCCAAGTGTGAAGTGTTTCTCAACAATAATGCAGTGTCGATGTATGCATATTCTTGTTTGCCTTTTACCCTGTTGAATCGTTCAGATTTTGCTAACATGGATTTAGGAGGAAAAGTATTACTAGTTAAACCTGACATTTCACCTAAAGATTACACTAAGGAACCCATACCACTTGTCGGTATGCTTGAAATGCTCATTGAGTTTAAAGGCAGATCTACTGTGGAAAAATTTACATTGTACAAACTGGTTCAAATTTGTTAGGATGGCAACATCAGAAAGAGTTAGGTATAATTCTTGATTCTAATAACAAGGAGCAGGTTCTTTTATTGGAGGAAGTCAAGGGTGGTGCAGGGATATGTGAAGGATTCCCTAAGTTGTTTTCTGAGAAACTGGGATTACTTCACGATTTTCAACATAAGATTAAGTTAAGAGTAGGAGCCAGACCTGTGGTGCATAAGTCTTGCCCTATACCTCATTTGATGAAGGAACTGTTGGAGAAAGCATTGAACAGGTTGTGTGGAATGGGACTCATACAACCTACTGATTCTTCTGAATGGTTGGCTCTGATTGTTATAACATCTAAGGCTAATGGAGAAGGCTTTCGTTTATGTGTGGATATGCGCAGTCTTAACAAGAACATCTGGGTTGAAAGACAACCACTTCCACATATAAATGAGATGTTTAGTACCATGGGTCAGGCTAAGTATTTCAGAGACATTGACCTCTCTATGGCTGACCACCAAGTGGACTTCCATCCTGAATCTAGACCCCTAATGGCTTTTATTATACCGTATGGGGCTTTCATGTTCCTAAGTATGCCATTTGGCCTGGCATCGGCAGCAACGGTGTTTCAGAAAATAATGCACCAAATCTTAAAAGGCGTTAATAACACACTTTGTTTTCAGGACGATATTTTGGTGTAAGGACCTACAGTAGAATCCCATGACCAAACTCTTAGATTGGTTTTTAAGAAACTGATGGTTGCTGGATTGACTGTACAGCAAAGTAAGTGTCAGATCAGGATCACGTCTCTTGATTATTTGGACCACACAATATAAAAAGATGGTTTCAGACCTAAAAACAGCATGCTGCGGGCAGTGAGGGAAGCTCCCTACCCTCAGAGTAAAGATGAACTCAAATCCTTTTTAGGGTTGTTGGAATATATGACAAAATAGATTAAGAACTTTTCAAGCAAATGTGAAAGTTTACGTGACCTGTTGAAAAACAGTAAAGATTTTTATGGAAGGATGAGCACAAAAACATAATTGATTCATTGAAGGAAGAAATAGTCAACTCACCTGCTTTAGATACTTTTGACCCAAGGAAAAAAAAACATTCCCACTACTGATGCTTCTAACAAAAGATGGTTCTCAGAAAGATGGAGGGGAAGAAAGGCTTATAGCTTTTGCATCCAGGTGTCTGACAAAAGCAGAGTGTAATTATTCTGTTGTTGAAAAAGAGGCTTTGGCGTGTTTTTGGGCAGTAAAGCACTTTAAGTTTTATCTCTGGGGTTACAAATTCACTATCCACACAGATCACAAACCCCTTACATTTATGTTCTCTGTCAAAGGGATTGAACATAGTACCCCTTGTATATTCAAATGGATATTGGGTCTTGAAAATTTCTGCTTCAAGTTTGAGTATGACCCTGTAGGAGAAAATAAAATTGCAGACTTTTTGTCTAGAGCCCCTTTACAACTAGAGACGCCAGAAGAAGTGTTGGGCAGTCCTATCTTATCTATACAGGTGCCTGCATAATCTGAAGTTGAATGGGAACAGGGCATGGAGAAAGACAAGAATTTAAGTCTGGTCAAGGAAATGATTGTCAATGGCTGGCCTAACAAGTGCAGTGAGGTTAATGAGGAGATTAAGGATTTCTGGGAAGTAAGGTTTAAACTTTGTACTACAGAGGGTAAGATTTGCAGCAACAGCAAGATTGTACCTCCTGAAGATTTAACAAAGAAAATTGTGGAATTGGCCCACGAGGGACACCTTGGCAGAAGCATTACAAAAAAATAGAGTTAGGATAAACTTCTGGTTCCCTAGAATGGATTAATTAGTGGAACAGATTGTAAAAGATTGTTATAGCTGTGCTAAAAGTGACAAAACAAAAATCATAAGGTAGGCCCCTTTATCCCCAGTTGTTGTACCTCAGAAACTATGGAGTAAACTTGCCATGGGCATTATTGGATCGATGGATATACCTCTCATTGGGTCATGTATAGGTTGGTTCAATGCACAAACACTAATATTGTCCTAGAATTCCTCAAAGATGCGTTTAGCATGGAAGGAATACCTTCTACTATTGTCATTGACTATGGTGTCCAGTTCACATCCAAACAGATGAAATAATTTTTGCAAAACCTCAATATAAAACATGAGAAAACTGCTTTGTATTGCCCTGAAGCAAATGGTTTAATTGAGAGGGCTAATTGATTGATCAAAGAACATATACAATTAGCTCTTGTCAATGGTCAAGATGTGGAGAAATCGTTGCGTGATTGTATTTGGGCATACCACACCTCACCCAATCTCATCACAGGGATTTTTCCTTTTGTTTCCCTTAGAGGTAGAGAACCATGTATCAAAATGAACCCTCTATGGTTGGGTGCAGGTATGGATGTGAGCACTGATAATGTTAAAGCCAGTGAGAGGGTAGATCAACATCAGAGCAAGTACAAGAAATGGAATGATGAGAGGAATGGATTACAAAATCTCACATGGAAAGAAGGTGATTGGGTACAGGTTAAGAGGAGCAATAAGGATCAGCTAAGCCACAGCAAATTTTATCCTCCATGTCGTGTGACCAAAGCTTACCACAATGTGGTATTACTTGAGAATGGTCAGTTATGGAGTTCGGACAGAATTGTCAAAACAAAGATGTTTAATTTAGTTTTTTTTTATGATGGTAATGGAGGTGTCTCACTTTGTCCCCTTTGGTTTGTCCCGTTTCCTCCCCTATGGCATTGCCCAGTTGTACATTCCATGGGAGCCTGCCATAGAATGTTGGACTAATGTCAGTTTGGCAGTTGAGTAGGAAAGTGGATGGCTGAATAAAGAAGACTCTGCACTTACCTCGTCTTGTCTTGATTTCAAATATACTTTTCAAAAGTTTCATCTCCTGAACATGCTCCACGAGTGGTGCATTCTTTTTACATGTCCTAATAGCAGATCTATGCTCTGGATGAAGTGAAGAAGTTGGAAGAAATAAATTTAGATTAAGAGGGATATAAAGAATATCTGGCCAACAAAAGATGAATACAGTTAAGAAAGATGTTGAAAGATATAGTTAAGGGTGGGCGAAATTGGCGGAGTACCACTACACGGAATTCTGCGGAGTTGAACAAAAAATCTGCTCTGTAACTCCGTTCCGTCTCAGCCCAATTAATAAAACAGAAACCTCACATATCCTTGGTAAAACAGCAAGTAACTCTATCTTTACATGCTAAAATGCATATAGTCATCTCACAAAAGTGAAAATGAAAATATAGCAAGCAGTGAGAGAGGTGATGGTTTTGGGGTCCTCCCTAACCTAGGGAGAGAACCAAGCAGATGCCTTGAACACAAAGAGCACATCATGCTGAACGATTCGGTGGTGGTCCCATCCTCCTAGGACCACCCCAAGCACAGTTATGAGCAAAAATACAATCCCAACCAAAGGCCGTGCAAAGCATTATGGGACGAGATTCTAGAGTGCAGTGAATATTATAGTATCCAATATCAAAACATTCCTCAAGCGCAGTGGCTCTCCCGGCTCAGCTGAGAGCTAATACTATAATATTCACTGCACTCTAGAATCTCGCCCCATAATGCTTTGCTGGGCCTTTGGTTGGCATTGTATTTTTGCCCATAACTTTGCTTGGGGTGGTCCTAGGAGGATGGGATCACCACCGAATCATTCAGCATGATATGCTCTTTGTGTTCAAGGCATCTGCTTAGTCCTCCCCCTAGGTTAGGGGGGACCCCAAAATCATCACCTCTCTCATTGCCTGATATTTTTCAAAGCTCACTTTTGTGAATTTGTAATGGTAATATGCTTTTTGGCATGTAAAGTTGTTTTATCAAAGGGTTGAGGGTGCAGTAGCTAACTTAGCTACGTGGCGGAGTCGGAGTTTTTGCATGAATTCCGTGTTTTCAATGTAATGCGTAATTAGCAAATCTCCGTAACCTCCGCTAGCGGAGCAAGTTCATTCCCCATGGTTAGATATAGTATGGAGTTCGCATATCAATATACTAGGGAGAACTATTATGAAACCGTACAGATTGAGAATAGGGTACCACCTATGAGATGTAATGGCCATAGACGTCTACCTAGTAAAGTTGTAACATTCTCTGATTCTTTCTCAGAGCCAGAAGACGACCGTGGTAGTGAGGGAACTAATACCAACTGCAACCATAGGGATCCCTAAGGAGGAAATAGGGAAGGATTACTTGCTTCATCCTCCTCACTGGGGCATTTCTTAGCGCATCAACAATGAAAACAGTTCCACAAATTTCTGGGGAGAGAGAGAGAGAGAGGCCAGTATCAGCATTCGAATGGAGGACAACAGAGACAAATGTCCAGAAATAGGTAATTTTGTACGGATTGGTTAGACAAGGGGCCAATGGGAAACTATCTTTCTGTATAAATCAAGAAAAACAATAGGTCCTGGTTTTTTCAAAAATATGGTTTGAGGTCCTGCTGGACCCAGATTTTAACAAGGTGAGCTCTAATTAGGCAAAACATTATATACAAATAAGTAGCTCCTAACATAGTACCAATCTAAATATGGTTATATGTGTTTTTAGAAACACAGGGTGCCGTATTGGCAGCATGCAAGACCTGTGTCGGTTCGTAAACTAGCAGATACAACAAACTGTGAACCGCGTAGAACAGATAGGTGAGATTTTTAGTGATAGCTAGACATAGGAGGACTTATGGTGCCTCTATGGTACAGAGCACATTGAAAACTGACTTCATGCAATATAATTTGAGTTACAAAATGGATTGTTACGTTGTGCAGTAATTGAAAATGCTGCTTTAAGGAGCAATTTATTGACTGCTGAGATCTGCATTAATATAGGGGCGGTCTTGCTCGGACAGGAAAGGAACAGTAGACTTACCATAGTTGGTTTAACCATGTGAAATTTGAGCTGCAGGCTTTCAAATAAGAAAGTCTTAAATATTAGGTAAGACCTTGAGTGACATATATGGATTAATAATAACTTTTTATTGTCATTATAAAAGAATGAAAAAAAGCCTTTGATTCCTACAGTTTCTTACCTCACTTTGAAAGAAACAAACTGTTCGTACTATTATGGGTGAAGGACAATAAAAGCAAGGCACCTTCAATATACATGATAAAAAATCCTGGAGAATTTCAATGGGCAAGAGCACTGTTATAAGAAGTTATAATTGAAAGGAAGGAAATTAAGGGTGTCCCTTTCAATCATTTTGTTTAATTCTCTAGGTGACAATGCTCCCTATGCATATTAATTAAATGTGTCTAAAATTTGATATGGCAAAGATTAATATATAAAAAATAATGTCTATTGATGCTTCACCTGTATAAATTTACACCATGTTGATAATTATGCCTTTTTGTTTTAATATGTGGTATGTATAAAAGAATTATAGTAAGAACAACATTGTCTGCCAAACCGTATGTCTTTACATAATCTGTTTAGCAACTTTCTTTATGGAGGTATATATTTTATGTTTTCTCCAAGTTTTAATTCAGTTATTGGTCCTGAAGAAGGTGGGACAAAGGTCAAGGAGCCACCAAAATGATGCATCAACACAATAACTTTTTTAGTACTTTGACTATACACAGTTGTTTTTATGCTATTCTGGGACCAAATATTTTTGAAGATGTATCGGGTAAGCCTGGGCGGTAAAATCTGCTCCGCTCGTGGAGTTTGCGGATTTCTGGCAACTCCGCGTTCCGCGTAGAACGCGGAGTTACCGAAAACTCCGCGCTCCGCAGCGGAGCTGAGTTTTTTTTGTGTTCGCGATCTCAAAATGCGTTTTTGCGCGCGCGGGAGCGACTTACCAGGATGCCTGCGATCGCCGACGAGATTTCCCATCTGTTCGCGAGCGCCACGAGAATTGGTAGCTGGCCGCACGTTCCCGCGAGAGTGTGCGATCGCGAACACTTCATGCAGGTGCGCCATCGGACTTCCGGTGGAAGTTTTTTGAAGATCGCAATTCCGAACACGCAGAATTTGCAATCTGGAGAATCTCTCTCGAGCAGCAACAAAATCTTCTCGAAGCGGTGATTCTGATTAAAAAAACTCCTCAGATTGACATTTGGTTGTACTTTTTTGTGCAATGAGTCCCTTTTCTTTTTTACTATTTTTAAGAGGAAGGAAGTGCCCCAGAGTCTCCAACTTCCTGTTCCTGTCCATCTGGCTCCTCCCAGTGCTTTGTCCATCTCTTCTTCACTTTTCATTTGGATTTGGAGCTGGAATGATCACTCTTTGTGGTTGCTGCATCATATATCATTGGATTTGAGGACTTTTGAATCTGAGATTTCACAAGCAAGTTGGAAAATTGGTGTTGTTTGTTTGATTGGGGCATTGCACCTACATTTTTTTGGTACTTTCCATCGTTTTTTTAAAATTTATTGTGGTGGGTCGCCTGTAGTTCAGTAGGAGTCTAGTTGTTTCTTTGTAAGTAATTTTTCATCTTTTATAAAGGAAACATGTCGCACAGTTCACTGCATTTTCTCCAAATTTTGAAATTAATTAATTTGCAATATTTGTTTAATTCACTAGCCCAGTAGTCTGCCAATACTATTGGCCTTTCAGCCAGTAGGCCCAGAGCTACTCATGGGTGCATCAAACAACTGTTTCTGTGGTGTCTGTTGAATTTAAACATCATTTAGGGCCTGGATGGCATTGGATTGAATAGCAAAATGTGTTTTTTTGGGGTAGTTCACTTTTTTTGTGTGTGTTCAATAAAAGCCTTTGTTGGATGTGTGTGGTGTGGTTGTTGTGTAACTTGCAAAGCTTTTTTAGCCCTGTGGTGTTTCGTTTTTGCATTGTTGCATTAAAGCTGTGTTGTTTAGCATGCCTCCTTCGTCTGGCCATATGGGGCCTGCTTCAGTTCATTGTTTTCCAGGCCTCCTGCTTGTTGTGAGTGACCACGTGGCTGTTGGCCATTGTGTGGTGGTACTTAGTGTGCTGCTTTTGCCATAGGCCTGCATGTCTTTCCTTTGTTCCTCTTGGCTTACTTCTTCTTGTTATTGTGGCCTGGCCATGTGGCTGACGGCCATTTTGTGCAGGCACCCAGTGTGCTTTTGCCATAGCCCTGCATTGTCTTTCTTCCCTTTCTTGTTGTGGCCTGGCCATGTGGCTGGCGGCCATTTTGTGAAAGCAGCCAGTGTGCTTTTGCTTTAGGCCGGCATTGTCTGTCTTCCCTTTCTTGTTGTTGTGCCCTGGCCATGTGGCTGGTGGCCATTTTGTGAAGGCAGCCAGTGTGCGTTTGCCATAGGCCTGCATTGTCTGTCTTCCCTTTCTGGTTGTTGTGGCCTGGCCATGTGGCTGGCGGCCATTTTGTGAAGGCAGTCAGTGTGCTTCTGCATTAGGCCTGCAAGACTTCTTTGTGGTACCTATACCTTGTTGTTGATTTGCATGCAATTTTTTCTTCTTTTACCCAGCAAAAAATGCATCACAGTTCACTACATTTTCTAATACATTTGCAATATTATTGATTTGAATTGATTCACTATGTGGCCTAGTCTGCCAATGGGTTTTTCAACCAATAGGCCCAGAGCTACTCATGGGTGTATGAAGCAAATGTTTCTGTGGTGTCTGTTGAATTTAAACATCATTTAGGGCATGGATGGTATTGGATTGAATTGCAAAATGTGTTTTTTTTGGGATATTTCAGTTTTTTCGTATGTGTTAATTAAATGCCTTTGCTGGATGTGTGTTGTGTGGTTGTTGTGTAACTTGCAAACCTTTTTTAGCCCTGTGTTTTTTCGTTTTTGCATTGTTGCATTAAAGCGGTGTTGTTTAGCATGCCTCCTTTGTCTGGCCATATGGGGCCTGCTTGAGTTCATTGTTTTACAGGCCTCCTGCTTGTTGTGACTGTGAGTGACCATGTGGCTGGTGGCCATTTTGTGGTGGTAGTACTAGTTAGTGTGCTGCTTTTGCCATAGGTCTGCATGTCTTTCCTTTGTTCCTCTTGGCTTACTGCTTCCATCCCCATTGCCAGCTGCAGCTCCATGAATGCTGCACCCCACGTGATGCACAATACCAAACAGGTTACATTACATTTGTATTTTTTTTTTGTTCTTCTTCTTTCCTATCCTTCCTCACTGTACACAGTACACCATGAAAACCCTTGTTGTCAAAGTCTCACAAATGGCTACACTGTTGTTATGTTTTTTTAATAACTAAACTGAGTTAATAAAATTTAATAATATTAATAATAACACTAACAAGTGTGACCACATACTAAGTTATATATTATTATATTTGTTTAATTGTACTAGTAGGAATTGAACCACAACAGCAAATGCAAAGTTTCACTCATGTTCTTCTGGCTTCTTTGCTTTTAGGTGCACAAAATAGACTGAGGAGGAGGTGTCATCATCACCCGTTGTACAGCCAGACAGAAGTCCTGCTGCACACAAAGTCATGTGACGTGTGACCACAGACAGACATCTCTTCAACTTGTGCCACTATGTGCTGCTGACATCAGAAGAAGATGGCCCCAAAGAAAGGTACCAGGTCCTCCAGTACCAAGAAAGTTGCCCGTGAGAAGAAGGAACTGCCACTTACCAAGACTGGGGTGCCACCCAAGATGTTTTTTGGGAAACAAAAAACTGCGCCTGCAGCAGCGGTGTCAGGGGAGCAAGCTAGGAGAAGCACCCCCGCATCAGTGGACCCAACCCTTAAACCTAGGCCCAAGCCCATGTCTGTCGCAGAGGCAGTCAGTCTAATCACGACAACTCCGACGTGCAGGGATGTTGAAATTGACTTATCGTTATCGCAAAGTAGTACCCAATCAACGCAGGAATTGGAAACTCAGATAAGTGGACAACAACAGCCGCAACCACCGCCCACAATAGTAGTTCTTCCTCCTGAAGTAGGGGCAGTTCAGGTGATAGAGCTACCTGCAGAGGAAGAAGAGCAAGCCACTCTTTCAGAAGATCCATTGTCTCCAAGATCCCCAGCAAGGAAAAGGAGGGTTAGTCCATCGAGTTCTTCTGCAAGCCCCCCTTCTGATGATCTAGATGCCAATTGGATGCCACCACCTCAGTCTGAGAGTGAGACACGCCATGAGAGAAGGCTAGGGAAAAGGAAGGTTCCATAAAGCCTTAGAGTTATGGAGGTAGATGTAGAAGAGGAAGATGATGACGAACCAGTCATCATGAACATTAGTCCTTCCCCAGTGGAGACCGACATTATTACCCCATCCTAAATTGCTGTGAGGGATGTGGCATGGATACCACCAACACAGATAACACCAACACCACCTGCAGCTTCTATATTTGCATTTTTTTTTTATTATTTTTTTTTATTGAGATTTCTGATAATCTTATACAACAATTGTCGCATCTTTAACAATATCTATTAGCATAGTACAGCACTGAGTTCTTCAAATTACATTCTCTAATAGTACACATTGGAGCTTTGACATATCCTTGTTGCAACCCATTAACAGTTCAATTGGATAAGTAAACGAACAGTCTAGAGCAAATCAGGGTGTTCTCGCAAATATGCTGTTAGTGGCTCCCAAATATCTGAGGGCTTGGAGGCTGTTGGTAGTTCTTCTGCATATAATAGAAAATTGTCCCTGCAATAGACAGCGTCTTTTAACCAGTGTGCTAGAGTAGGGGATTGCTTACTGTCCCAGTTCATCGCTACTCTACGTTTTGCCAAGAGCAACATTAAGGCAACCAATTTCTTCCTTGCCGATTTCGCAGGTATGTGGAGGCCCAGGAGACACAGTTGTGGCGTGCATGACAGTGCACACGGAGCAAGTATACCTAAATGATTGATCACAGTCTCCCAGTATTGTCTTATCCTATCACAATTCCATGCCAGGTGTGCAAAATCTGCCTGGTCAGTCCCACATCTCCTACAGCGAGCGGTGTCGCGCAGCCCATATGTATGCAATTTGACTGGGGTGTGATAAGCTTGATGTATATACTTATAATGTATGATGCAGAGATTGCCATTGGGCGTGAGCAGTGTTATAAGTGCGCAGCATGAAGACCAGTCCTCGTCCGTCAGGGAGATGTCTAGGCATTTGTTCCAATTGTCTCGGGCCTTGAGGGTATGTGCGCCAATTTCTGCCTGTATCAGTGCATATAGCCGCAAGATTATTTTAGTGTGGGTGGGAGTTGCTATCAACACCTGTAACGATTGTAGTACAGGAGGTTCAGCTGGATATGTAGGGTACAATTCTCTGATGGCTGCTCGCAGTCTATGATAAATAAATCTGAATAGTAGAGATTGGTTGCTTATATAGGACAGGTCATCGGGAGTGATGAAGGTACCATTCGGATATAGATCACTCATTTGCCGCATGCCAGCTTGTTCTAGTATCATCATACTATTTTTTTCTTGTGTGACTGATAGTGCAGGGTGATGTGCCAGTGGTAGATTCGGGGTGTATATTGGGGTTTTGCTCGCCATTTGGCCGATGCGGTGCCAGGCCTGTGAGGTTGTACGAATTGTGTTTATTTCTCGCGACGTTAAATGTTGCCGTGTATGTGGGAGTACGCTTGCGAGCGGTATTGGGTCAGCGTCACCAGCCTCCACTGCTAGGTGTGGTAAATATTGCACGGGATGATACCAATAGTATGCATATTGTGCCTGCGCACATAAGTAATATAAGTAAATATCGGGAACTGCAAACCCGCCCGAGGTATACGGCAGTGACATGGTTTGGAGGCTTATGCGGGCTTGTTTCCCGGCCCATATCAGTCTAATGATATTTGTACGTATCCGTTTAAAAATTGGAGCAGGCGGTTTTATCGGTATGTTGATAAAGAGGTACAACAATTTCGGTAGTAGCACCATCTTTATCAGTGATATTCTGTCGGCTAGTGATAGTGGGAGTGTTATCCATCTGGTTATTTGTGTTTCTATACGATCTATTGCGGTACCATAGTTGTATCTAAGCACCACTTCAGGGTCGCGATGTACCCATATTCCGAGATATTTAATTGGGTCTTCCTGCCACACGAGAGGGAAGTCCATTTGTGGTGCTCTGGTGTTTACTGTTAGTGGTATCACTGCTGACTTGCTCCAGTTGATGCGTAGGCCCGAATAGCGTCCAAATTGTATATATTCTCGTAGCATTGGTGATAGGTTCTCCTCTGGGTCTCGAAGGTAAAGTACCATATCATCCTCATACAGTGATATGCTAATGGGTCTGAGGTTGAACCGCAGTGCCACGTGTACGTACTTCTGGCGTATTTTACAAGCTAGCGGCTCTAGCGCAATGGCAAAGAGCAATGGAGATAACGGGCACCCTTGTCTGGTACCGCGTTGTATTGTTATTATGTCTGATATATGTCCATTGACCTTGATGCGGGCAGTGGGTTTGTTGTATAGAAGGGCAATCCACTTGATAAACAGGGGTGGTAAGCCTATTTTTTGTAAGATTGTGAACAAGTAAGGCCACTCGACGGAGTCGAAGGCCTTAGCTGCGTCCAACAGCACCGCCACAGCCCGCAATTCCGGATTTAGTTGATGCAGAAGGGCAAAAATGGTACGAAGGTTATGTGCTGTTGAGCGAGCTGGAATAAATCCCGATTGATCGGGTAAAATTATAGTGGACATAAGTGGCTGCAGTCTAGTGGCGAGTACTGTGGCCAGTATCTTAACATCTGTGTTAATTAATGACAGGGGCCTGTATGACTCCGCTTTTTCAGGCCTTTTATCTGGTTTTAAAAGTGCCACTATTAGCGCTTCACGTAGTGTTGGAGGGAGTATATTATTATTATAGGCTTCATCATACATCTCGAGAAGATATGGAGTTAATTGGTCTAGATACGCTTTGTAAAATTCAGCGGTATATCCGTCAGGGCCAGGCGATTTGCCATTGGGCAGTGATTTTATAGCTATCTGCACCTCTTCCTCCGTGATTGGTTGGGCTAAGTTTTCGCGATGCATATCGGATAGCCACACCAGTGCTATGTCTTCAATGTAGCTCTGAATTTCAGGCGCCAGCGCTGTGTGTTGGGTCTTATAGAAATCACTGTATGTGTCTACAAACGTATTCAATATGCCTTGTGTGTCATAATGTATCTGTCCCTCGTCATCTTCCATCTTGATGACAGTGTATGGTTTATGTTCTGTGCGTATTTTTGCATTAACAGTCTACCCGGTCTCCCTCCTTCTCCCATCCGACGTGCTGTGTGGCGTCGAGCAGTATATTTTATTTCATCATCCGCTAATGTGTTATAGTGATTGATTTTGTCGCGTAGATTGCTAAGGGTGGGTGCGCTATGTGTCTTATCGAATTCTGCTTCCAGAATTTTTATTCGAGCTTCGCATTTCTCTAACTGGGTTCGGAGATCTTTCAAGATTCCTGCGTTCGTGCTTATACAGATGCCTCTCAGAGTCGCCTTAAAGGCCTCCCATACTGTACCTGCACTATCAACTGATTTTGCATTCTCCGCGAAATAATCTTCTATTGCTGTTTGAATTGTGTCTTTATAGTTGGGGTCCAGGAGTGCCGCGGCGTTAAACCGCCACACAAATGGAGGAGGTGTATATGTCGGTATCAATAATGCCAATAAGACAGGTTTGTGGTCGGAGAGTGTTTTGGGGAGGTGAATTATGGCCTTAGTCCATGTGGCGGCTTGACTTGTGAGGAGCCAATAATCTAGCCTTGACCAGCTGTTATTTGCTGTCGACGAGTGTGTGCTGTCCCGTGTCATCGGGTTGCGCATTCGCCATACGTCAAGCATGCGGAGTTCCGCCATACTATTTAAGATAATCGAGACTGCACGTGTATGGTGTTCTGCGGTGTTGTGAGATCTATCTTGTGTGTCATCCAATGCCACGTTCAAGTCTCCCCCCCAAATCAGTTCCAGGACTGGCAGGTCACGTATCTTTGCCCTTAGATTCATAAAAAGTCGGGATCGTCCGTGTTCGGCCCATACACGTTAATGATTCCTACCTTGGTGCCTCTCAGGATGCCTGTCAGAATAACATAGCGTCCTTGTGGATCTATAATCGTCTGTTCTAATAGAAATTGGGTGCCCTTGCGTATTATGGTTGTGACCCCGCGCGTATGAAGAGTAAGTGGCCGATACTGCAAGCTCCGCCCATCTGCTACCTAATTTATCTGCTTTGTGTCTAATCAAATGCGTTTCCTGAAGTAGGGCTACATCAACGCGATGTCTGTCGAGATAGGCGAAGACCTGCCTAATCTTTTGGGACTATTGAGGCCTCTTACATTCCACGTTATGAATTGCAATGGTGTAGCCTTAGCCATCGGGTGCGGTCTTGGTATCTCCAATTATGCCTAGTGGCTCTAATGCTGCGTGTGATTGCGGTTGCTTGATTGCGTTCATGTATACTACTCTAGATGGTGCAACGTTCTCGCTGACATGCTCATAGGATTCCAACAGATATACGACTACCAATCTAACAAATTCCCATCCCATTCCACCCCCACCCACTTCACCGTCCCAATTACGGCAAAGACAATTCCCTTTAACTTCTAACAAATTTACCCCTCCCCAGTCCTGTTCCCGGATTTGCTACTGCCCCCAAAACAGGGGATGTGGTATACACTGGAGGGCGGTCGCTGCCAGCCATCAACCCCAGCAGTGATACCGCTGGGGGACCGAGCCACAATCTCATTGTATTGTGGATGTATTGTAGGGGTGTGTTATAACCAAAATATTTTAATCAGTTACGTACGCTCTGCAGTTCACATATATTGTACAGTCTGAGCCAGCAAGCTGTAGTTATTATCCATACCTCCTCTCTTACATTGCTGATGGGTTACAAAGTATCTCATGATAGTATATGCTATGCATACGAGACCTGTAGAGCTGACACAATCTATTCCACAGTTCTGAGCGCCAAGTTCGAAGGAGAGACAGTATTCATTCTACATCTGAGGTGCGGTCCTGCTCGGCCTGTGTTCCCCTCGGAGATTTGCGGCGAAGCGCTTGTGGGTGGTTTGATTGTAGGTATTTAAGCACTTCCTTGGGGTCATTGCAGATTGTACTCTTTCCGTCTGCCATGAGTTTCAGGCGAGCTGGGTATAACATTGCATAGGGGATGCCGTGTTCTCTCAATTTCTGTTTCACATCAAGAAATGTCTTTCGTGCCTCTTGTACCTGTGATGTAAAGTCCGGGTAGATGGAGATAGACATTCCTTCATACGTTAAGGTGTTTAGTTCTCGGGCTTTGCGAAGGGCCGCATCTCTGTCTCTGTAGTTCAGGATTTTGGCGATTATAGGGCGAGGTCGCGTCCCAGGCGCCGGTGGTGGCGCTAAGGATCTGTGAGCCCTTTGACAATGAATACGTCAGAGAATGTGTCTCTACCCATGAGAGCAATTAATATTGTTTCAATGTACCGTTCCATAGTCCCTGTCCGTGTCGACTCCGCCACTCCCATGATGCGTAGGTTACAGCGACGCGATCTGGCTTCCAGGTCTTCAGTTTTAGCCAAGAGGGTCTGTATGATCTTATCGGCTTTTGTCTGTTTCTGTGCCATTTGATGCTGAGAGTCCTCTGCATCCGAGATGCGGCGCTCTGCCATGTCTATGCGTTCTGTTTGTTTATCCAGCCTTTCCGACATGCGATCGACGCGATAAGTCAAGGAGTCTATTTTCCCATCAATATTGGATAGGGTTGCTTGTATCGTTGTGAACATTGATTGGAAATCCAGTGGTGTCTCAGAATTCGGAAGGGGTGTGGTTCCGTGGTTCTGATCCGGGGCCTCGGCCCCCGTTTCTGCGGCCTTCCGCTGCTGTTCAAAGTGCAATTTGGGTTGATTTTTATCTGGTTTCCCCATGTCGTCAATGATGATGTTATATCGCTGTTGTGCTTACTGCAGGAGTTCCAGGCGTTCCCCAGCGCGCGGTGTGCAAGAAGGGCGTATCTGCTGGTGTTCCGATGGGGGCTTTGGTACGGCGAGAGGCTAGGGGTATGTATCCTCCAGTTGTGGTATTTAAAACAAGTGAAGTGCAACTCCCCAGGCCTGACTGCAAGTTTGTGCTTGTCGAAGCTCTTGGGTTTGGGTCTCGCCCTCCTCCGCCTGGTTGATGTCGGTAGGGCCCTTTAGTGGCAAGTATTACCTGCACCAGTCTCAGCACCCTCGTCCTTCGGACCTAGCGTGGTTCCAGCGAAGGCCGCGATTTGCGTCGTAGAGGCGGTCGCAGTCGGGCCTTCCCCCCTGGTGGCGCTGGTGGCAAGAATCTAGTGCATCCGTCCTTCCTCCACACCCCAATCTCATCACACAGTGTTATAGCGGGCAGCCCGTGGATCGCCGGTTATCCGCGGCAGACGCTGCTTACCGGACTTGCCTTAGGCCGGGATCATGCTGGGGACATCTCGGATTTGCGCTGCGGTTATGTTTCGGTTCGGATATTTGCAGTCCGGCCCTCCGTTCCTCTCCGCGCACAGGCGATTTCAGGCAGCCCAGCGGAAGGCAGACGGGACCACCCGTAGCCGCCGCGGCGCCGAGCACACTCCTGGGCCCGCACCACTCGGCCGCGCCACGGACTTGCGTGCCTGGTGCGTCGTGACGTACGTGATGCCGGGCTCCAGGCCAACGCCCGGCAAGGCCAGCGATGTTGTTTAGTGCTACTGCAGGCACCTGTAGAGCGGAATCCGACCCTCAACCGCCCCGCCGATAGTCTGCACTGCGTTGGCGATCAGCTTTGGGTCCGTTCAACGGCTATACACCCAGGATAATTGTAGGATTGTGGCTCGGTCGGGAGAGCTCGCCTACGGCGCGGCCATTTCCTAGCTTGGCTAGCTCCGCCCTCCTTCTATATTTGCATTTGCAAAGGCCCGGCAGCAACCTACATCCAGCACAACCACCTCAGTAGAAGTAGGTACTGCATCTGCAGAGAGTCAAACTCTATCACGCCCATCTTCCAGTTCATCCGGCATTGCAAGTGGCACCTCCAGCAGCACCAGAAAGTTCACCTCCCCAGTTTGGGACTTCTTTTTGGTTAGCAGTAAGGAGGAGAACATTGCTATATGCTCCATTTTTGGACAAGGTGTTAGTCGGGGTAAGCTTGGTACAAACTATGGTACTGGAGGCCAAACAATCCCTCTGAAAAAACACCACTTGATCCAGTGGGAGGTGCACCTGGCTTAAAGGCCAAAAAACTGCACCGATTGCTGTTGGTGGTGATGATGAAGAAGGAAAAGATATGATCGCGGTGGAAGGTGAACAAGAGGGAGACATTTTCTCTGGAACACAAAGTAGCCCTGTCCCCAGCAGTACTGCAGTGGTACCGCCCAAATCTTCATCAGCCTCAGCAACATCTCAGTGGCACAAGAGTAAGAGTCAGGCTGAGACACTAAGGCAAGAGAGTACCGCAACAAAAAAACGTGCAGCGTCGTTAAGCCTAACAACATCTGGCACCAAGAAGTCACCTGCATCAGTAGCAACAGAAAAGAAAAAAATCCAGCCTACCATTTTCAGCATGTTTAGGTCGGAGGGGCAGTACGAACGCAACCACCCAATGGCACGTTTGTACAATGCGAAGCTGGCTAAAATGTTAGCGCTGGACCTCCTCCCTTTTTCTTTTGTGAAAGGGGTGGGTTTTCTTGAATTTGTGACAGCCATCTGCCCAAAATGGAAGGTTTCCAGCCGGTCCTATTTTGCCAGAGTTGCTGTTCCAGCACTACATCATGACGTGCTGGAATTGCTTGGACAAGCTTTGCAGCAGAGTGCTGTTCACACTATCCACCTGACAACAGACATGTGGACCAGTTGCCAAGCCGCTGATTACATGTGCATTACTGCACACTGGATCTCTTTTGTGGGGGTTAGAGAAAAGATATCTGCAGGTGTTGACACTGCTGAGATTTTTAATGCCACTCGGAAACATGCAACTGTAGCCATGTTCGCCATGGAGAAATCTCATACTGCTGCAAACATTTTGGTAGAGTTTAACAGCAAGGCCTTTCAATGGCTGCACCCAAGAGGGCTTAACATTGGTTTTGTTGCCATGGACAATGGCAGTAATATAATTAGGGCCATGTCCAATGGTGGCTATTTCAGGGTCCTGTGTTTGGCGCACTGCATTAACAATATTGTTCAAGACTTTCTGAAAAAAGAATACAGAGTCAGCAACTTACTGACCACCTGCAGAAGAACTTGTACACATTTCAGCCATTCTTTTAAAGCCCGCAAGCAGCTGAGGATCATTCAACGTGAGCATAGAGTGCCAGTTAAAGCACTCATCCAGGATGTGCCAACACGTTGGAACTCAACTTATTATATGCTTGAACGTCTGTTTGAGCAGTACAGACCAATCAATGAATATGTCATGCAAAGAGGGGATGCTACTGTGAAAGGCATGACCGTTGAGATGGACCAATGGGGCCTAGTTAAATGCCTGACAGAAATGCTACTTCCTTTAGAGCTCTTCACACGTGAAGTCAGCAAGGAGGACTGTACTATGGGCCAAGCTATCCCATTGTTGCACAAGCTACAGGAACAGCTGAAGGGGGTGTCTGCAATGCATGCAGGTGTGGAGGAAAAAAAAGAAGCATATGAGTTGGTGGAGAGCTTAACCCTTCGCTTATCTGAAAATACAAGGGTGCAAAGAGAAATTGTGTCATCCAACCGTTACATTTCTGCCACAATTGATTCCTTTTTCAGAAGTGGATGTTGCCAAGTACAAAACTTGGATAGCTGCAGAAGCCAGTCAATTAGAAAAAGAACGGCCGGCAATTAGAGGCCCGCTACTCCAGGCCACAACAAGAACTGCAGGGCAGCCGGCGTCAAGTTCAACTTCAGAGTCTGAGGGCAGTGCGGTTGGCTTACAGTAGCCAAAACCACCAACAACACCAAGAACAACATCAACAACAACAAGAACAGGAGCAACAGCCCCACCAAAATTGGCACAGGAATGGTTTCTATAGCAAGGACTTGTTAGGTCCAGTGCTGAAGCTAAGGCAAAAGAGGCCGAGCAAAGCGGAGCACCCCTGAGCATTGAGCGGACGGTCCAGGCCTATCTGGATGACTCAACAGAGGTCTACACTGATCAAAACCCATTGCTGTATTGGTATGGGAAAAGGCACCAATGGCCAGTGCTCAGCATGCTGGCGATAAACTATCTGGCTTGCACTGTCGCAAGTGTCTCTACTGAGCGTGCTTTCAGTGCTGCTGGTGCCATTGTAACAGTGAAAAGGACCAGTCTCTCGCCCCAAAACGTGGAGAGGTTAACCATGATCAAAATGAATCAGCACTTTATACCACCGGATTACACCATCCCTGAAGTAGCACAGTAGGAAGATGATGACGGCTACTTAGGTCATGGAAATAGTGTGTTAGATTACCTACTTCTGGGTGAACCACCAGAGTTTCAGGACGAGCTCTACTTCCTTGAGAACTAGGCTTTCAACTTGTTACTTTCTTCCTTATGTACTTTTATTATTTGTGTGTGTCTCTGTCTTTCTGGTTCGAATCACAACAAATCCATCACCACCGTCTTACTCTTTTTATTGCCCTATTGGAGTTGCAACTGTGTGCATTTATTAAAGAAGTAAGTCCACTCCTCCAAGTCCTGCTCCATCCAGACTTGCCCTAAATCCATTTCCCTCAAGCCAGACATTGGATGGAGAATAGTACAAGAAATGTGTGCCTGACTCGTCGAGTCCCTCCAAAGAACATGACTATAGCTATCCTCCTTTCCGAGCCGAGAGGGACTGCCCCTTAAGAACAACAGGTAATGATGGATGGCATGCTTTGGACGCTGACTCTGAGTGATTGGTGTTTGTGTTGTTGTTGTTGTGCATGAAGTGTACTAGTATAATTTAATCTACACACAAAAAAGTGACTCAAGTCAATGTTTCCCTTCTTGTTGTTTAATAACAAAATTGTACTTCTACTGCAGGCTGATCCATTGCATTTTTGAAAATGGAATCTATTCTGGACTCACTCAGTACACTACAGAGTTGGACACCATGATGATGATGACCATACTATACTCATCGCAGTCAGTCAGTAGGATCGGAGATGATTGATGGAATAACTAGGGTGTTTCATGAAGTGGCCTAAAAGGTAAACAAGTCAACAACAACCACAGCAGACCTACATGTCTGTGTAGTGGTGGAGGCGAGTGTAGTAGTGGTATGACTGACAGAGGTGCATTGATTTAGTTACTTAATTTGGAAAATGCTATGTTGCTTTATATGTGTGCTCTGTCTGGCTCAAAATCTAAGCTAAGTGGAGGTTGGGTGGGCGCATTGGGCCTGCTCTGTCCTGTTGTTGTTGTTGTAGGTTAATGCTGGAAACAGAGTAGTAGACATGATTTAGCCATGCCACCTCTGAAAGTGTTCTTGCTGCACTCCTCCGTAATTTATGCATTTTTTTTCTCCATGATTTTTCAATATCCCTTTTGGTTTTCCATCTACACTTACAGGCCGGCCTTTACCCTGTGCTATACTGGGAAAAACAACTCACACTTACCTTACCAATCCACATCCGCCAGGCAGGCAGTGGCACCCAAGATTGATGGACGAAGCGTCCATGGAAGGGAGGACCAAGAGGAAAGCCGAGATGCAACTCCCCAATTTGACCATGATAACATACAGTAACTTAGTATCATTCATCATCTTTTAATTAATTTGATTAATTTTTTCTCTTCAATCATTACGACTGTGTGTTGTTGTTTATTATATTTGCTCTTTGCTTATAATTGATCCCTACAGCTATTTTTAAATTTTCTCTGCTAGCTTTAAAAGGAAGCCCGGTACAACAGAACATTAAGTGTATGTAATTTGGGTCCCTCTGAGGGCAGACAGGCAAGGCAATTGCATAATAATAATATACTGCTGCCCTGTACTACTAGTCTAGTACTACTTATTAACCATCAAGTCATCATCATGCATGCATTTCCTTTTTCTCCCTTAACAGATTTATGATGGTCGTCTGCTAAGATTGTGTGTTGTCCATGTGTAGTGTTTGTCTTTGTCAAACCTTTCCCTCAAATACCCCTTCCCAACCATTCATCAAACCCTAACCCTCTTCCGCCGGGCTGTGTGATTTGTATTGAGGTGTGACTAAATTAAATTTACACCAATAATTGATCACACACTTGCTGGGGCGGATGTGGTGAAAGCAACACTAACTCAAGGCAGGGCGAGGCTTTTCTTCTTCTGCTCTAAGTATATATATATATATATATATATATATATATATATATATATATACATATATACATATATATATATATACATATATACATATATATATATATATATATATATATATATATATATATATATATATATATATATATATATATATATATATATATATATCGGCCACACTGGCAACAGATTAGATTGCCCAGTGCCCACCCATGCATTGCTCATTAGTATTCGCTATTCTCTTTTTTTTCCAGAGGAACATAATTATTAACCCATTATTAATTAATTGCCTGCATCGATTTATCATCCTTCCAGTACTAAAGGTTACGCTTGTCCACTTCAAGGTCGAGTCAACTACTTCAGTTTGTTGTAACTTGTACTAGGCTATCCCTGCCACCATTATGTTTTATTTTACTTTGGCATTGCTTATCAATATCATTCATCATCACTTTCTTCTTGTTTGGCAGTCTTCTTCATGTGTACTTACTACTTACTGTACTTCTACTACTCGTTCCCTAGTCTCCCTCAGGTGACTGACTGTCTCATCTTCTTTTTTTGCAAATGCAACTGTCTACTTCTGCTACCACCACCCACCATGGGACCTTAGGAAACCAAACCATCACCATGCAGCTATTGCTTTGCCTAAACATTAATCACAGGTAAGAGAAGAAGTGTGGGGGAGTCAATAATGTATATACTACTATGGAAATTAATTAATTCACACACCCACATCCTTCCCAGTACATTACATACTACAAAGGGGTTTTAGTTGCAGAATGCATAGACTAGGAGGAGAGACTGAGAGTAGTAGGACAAGTGAGGGTACTGTACTGCATCTATCTGTCGGTGTGTTACACTATTGGCAGATTTAAAAAACTGGCTGCGGCCCTGCAGCAAAAGGAAGAAACGAACAAGGTGACGAAAAGAGTAACTCCCCCAGAAAAGATTTGCATCATATGTATTAGAAAACTATAAATGTATTACCCTAACAAATATAAACTAGAAGAAAAACCCACAACACCTCACCCACCCCTCTCCCTAACCGCAACCAATCTCCAGTAATAAATAAATGTCCATCGAAGTTGAAGAAAAAGTAAACCCCAAGGTTCCTCAACTAGTCCCAACATCCCACCCACCCAAAAAAAGATTTAAAAAGGGGCAAGAGTGAAAGACTGAGCAGTGACATCTAGTGGCGGGGGTGCCAGCTAGTTCGCTCCCGAAGGACATCCTCCAGCTTGGCCTCCAGATGCGCCACCCTGAGGAGCACGCGGCGCCGAAAATTCCTGCAGGAACAACAGGGGTAGGCAGCAGTAGATGATGATGTTGATGATGGGCGGCGGGCGGCTGTCAGAACACGGCACCGTACCACCGGAGCAGGGGGGGCTGGCTGGGCCCCGGGGCATTGGAGGAAGAAGCGCCAGCTGCCGCCTCCTCCTCCTTTGCCAGGGCAACCAGCCGGCGATATTCATCTCTGATGGCCTCCAGCTTCCTTTGCCGGGCCCTGGCCGCCAACTCCTGCCTAGTGGGTTGGGAAGGAGTAGCTATATCAAGAAAGGAAAAAAAATACAATTGTAGCCAATACTCTTAGCAAAACAGTAACACAAAATTAAATTACACACATGAAAATGTAATTATAGTGGCACAGTAGTAGCACTAGCAGTTGTGATATCCTCTCCTCCTCACTTCACTTCCTCTGCCCCTAAGATTTGGATGTGAGGATTATACTTTCCGGCACTATGTAGTAGTAGACTAGTAGAAGTATTATTTTTCTCTCTTGTTTAGCACAATTAATCTTGTAGGCATGCCAGCTCAGTCAGCTTGTGCCCTAGACAGACATACTCGTGTCGCAGACACATGTTACTTTACTACTGTCTGCATGTGGGGCAGCTGGACTACACAAATATATATTTCCATTATGGCCATACTCTGTTAAATCACAATGGCAAATGCTCAGACAATTTCACTTTCACCCTGACTACTGCAATAAGGCACATGATAATGGTTAATGATGACATGCTTATGGATGATGAGAAACGACGGCGCGAGATCATGTCACTCATGTGATGATGATGACTTCCTGAGTGATTTGTAAGTACTAGTTACCATGCAGCCGATAGGTCACCCATGGCTGACACAGGAAGGGGACTGGAGCGAAAGTGGGCCTCGGAGTCGGAGGGAGGCGATTATGGGTAGGGTAAATAATAGTCATGCACAATATAAATGTTGTGCTTGCAAACTACTGTGAGTCAATGGAGTATTCCATTCTGAAATACAAGTACAACCTCAAACCTTTGAATCAAGAACCTTGCAAAAAACAGTCCTTATTCTTCCAAGGGCTTGTTTGCATTGCTCTTTTAGCATTATTATTATTTTATTCTTAATCTTCACCCTTGGCGTTGGTACTCTGGCACGGTTTAATTTTCTTTTACATTCTCTTTATCCAGTCTGACTCTGTTTTCACCTACTCTATGATACCATCCAGGCATCCATCCATCCAAACATGGCTATCATAAACCGGCTTTCACCGACAACATACATTTGTCATAGATATAACCAACCACCACCCATGCCATGCGTCCTTGCTTGCCTTAGAGTTTGACCCCTCAAACCCCCCGGAGGATTCCTTTCACCCATACCGTTTCACCCACCCAGACAGGCATCCTTTCTGCTTTCTCTTTCACCTTTCACCCATCCTTCAACTACCCATGCATCATATTCCTATCATCTTCATCCGCCACCTATATGCATCCCGGGGCCCCTTCCTTCACCCACGCATCCTTCTCTGCCAGTCATACATGTCGTCTGACTGTTTGTCTTCAGCATAAAACTGTCTTTGCTGAGTTGAAGATAGAATATGCCATTAGTTACTCAACCCCCGCCGCTAATGCTAATGTTTAAGTAAAGGGTGTCTTCTTCAACTGTTCAGTGTTCATAACAACTTAGCCTCAGCATAAGTACAGTGTACTAGTACTGAGTTTACACCCTTGCAGCGAGTGTATCATCATTCTCAATAAGTAAGGAATATGACTTACCACTGCCCACCATTGCTGCTGGCTCACCCCCTGTGGCTGCCGCATCCGCTCCCTCCGGAGTGGCATGGCCCTCACCGCTGACCCAGGCACTGGTGGTCGGTACGCCTGGGAAAAAAAAATCACATTTTTTTAGATGCCATATATGCCTCCCCTATTTATTTTTTTCATTAGCAAGATTGAAAATACATAATTAATAATACATATACACCACAAACATCACTATCTACAATTCGGATACTAGAGTACAGTAGACAGTATGTCCTATCAAAAATAACTAAATAATATCCGGTTGGGCATTTTGTTGGTGGCAATTTTTGAAAAGCTTCTCAAGAAGAGGACAACCCAAAGAACTGGACTCAGTGAATAGAGCTATTGGTGCATCTCATTTTTTTAAAAGAAGAAAGAGTGGCCAACTGGGAGGATATGAGGTCTCTCTTAGTTGGAAGATAATGGTGCCGTCCTCCTACTCATTATACTTCCTTCCAGCCATGGTGCACGGTAACAGTTGTTCACTGTTCACCATTCAATTGCTGCTACTAAAAAAAGTACTAGGCCTGGATTAGAAAAAGCAAAATACACCACTTTGGGGTGTCCTGTCCAACGTGAGTGACCAGCATTACTGATTGAGCATGATCATTGATGAGACAGTAAAGGAAACTAAAGCCTTTTCATCTCACAATTCACAAACCTGCGGATAATACCTTACTTGGGCATGCAATCTGCACAACACATTAGTGCTACTAGTAGTAGTAAAGAGTCCTTACTAGTACTAGTACTAGTCCTAGTACTAGTACTAGTAGTAGCCTAGGACCAATGGGTTCTCTGAGTCTTACAGTACCAATACTAGGCAATCCACATATAATGGGAGAGGGAAAGCTGAGTGAAACCCAGAAGAAAGCAAGCTACAGACAGACTAATACAGAGTCAGCAGAGGTTAGTCAGATGCAGTTTGATTTGATGTAAAAAAAAAAACAGACACTAGAAGAAACAATGTTAGTAGTAGTACTAGTACTTAGTAGTAGGTAATGGAGCAAAAACAAGAATTTAGAAACAGATAGAATGAAGAGGATTTTGGAAAAATTAAAATTAGGAAATGGAAATAATAGCGCAGTAAAAGTTAGGGAAATATTAATATATAACAACACCAGGAGGACTTACTGGGGCCAGCAGCAGAGCCATATGCGCCTGAGGCCGCTTCCTGCTGCTCCTGGGAGGCCCCTCCAGCTCCCGCACCCGCCGCACTGCCAGCTACCCCAGTCTTCTTCTTGCCCCTGGATGCTGATCATGTAAAGAGACAAAAAATGATTTGTGTTAAATAAATAAATATAATTACTCTAAAAATATTTTTAGACAGGAAACGGCAATTGCAATAACATTGACCTATCCTAAATCAATCAGATCGACTTATTCGACTAGTAGTAGTCGACTAGTATGTATTGCAGTCGAGTACCATACAATCATTATTATTCCACAGTTCAATTCCGATTCCTGAATCCTAAACATACCTAGCCCGCCTATTCCAGACTTTGGAATGAATTGCAAAAAAATTATATTTGCTTCTCTAAGTTCCGATATCATTCCCAATCATCACCAACTACTACTACCACTATCTTAGTGACAGGAGACAGGACAGCCTGACAGGACAAAGGAAAGGACTTGAGTCTTTCCTATCGGGATTACCTATCTAACTTAAATTATCTAACCTCTCTTACATAACCAGCCCAGGTGAGCGCAAAGTTGCAAACAAGTACGATTAGTTAGTAGCGCCGAGCACCTGTCTGGAAGTAACAATCACATAATATAGGATTTTTAAACATAGGTTACCTGCATGTAAGCAAGCAGCAGCATGTTAGCTATTTGGAGAAAAAAAAATATTCGCAATAACACAGAACAGAAGAACACAAAATAGTAATATAAATAGCTACTCACCAAGCCCCGGGACCTCAACACCTAGCAGGTCCAGCAGATCCTGCTCCCGGTCCAGGATATCGGACCACCGGTGTGTCAATTGGTTATGGGTGCGCCGGACCCCAGAGCAGCAAAACACTGCCCGGCGCACCCTTGCCCACCGCCGGTGACGCTCCCGGAGCCCATACTCGGACCCAGGCCTGCCGCCTGCTGCCTGCTGCCAGGGTTAAGGGGAGGTGGCGCTGGATAAAAAAAAAAACAGTGCGGCCACCTCCGCCTCTGCGAATAAGGTCCGTGGCTGCACCCCTTGTGGGCACAGCCTTCCGCAAGGAAGGCGGTCGTGGCTCTCACTCTGAGCCCTCCTCTTCCCCTGTCCCTTGCTCTTTGCCATGGTTCTGGGTAGGCGGGGTGGAAAAGAAAAGGTAGGAAGTAAGAAAGTAAGTAAAAGAAATGAAAAAAGCAAGTAATAAAAAAAGAGTAAAAAACGCACTAAAAACACAAAAAGTAGGAAAAAATGCAAAATATACAACCAGGAATAGAGAGGGATAGATAATAAATAAAAAAAGATCCAAAAAAAGTTTCTAGAAACAAAGGATTGAAAAGATATAGGGAGGATAGAAAAACAGGCCCAGAACCATACCAAAAAGTGAAAAACAAGATGGCCGTGCCCATGGGTGACCGCGTGGTGAAGTTCGCGCAATATTTCCCCCTAGCACGCAAAGAGCATCCCAAACACGCAATACGCGTTCCCGAACAGGAAAAACGCATCGCGAACGGGTGCAACAAGCAACTCCGCGTGCTCGCGGAATTCTGCGAAGCTCGCAGAATTTTTTTGCGACTTCGCAGAATTCCGCGTAGCGCGACTACGCGAACTCCACCCAGGGTTAGTATCGGGTCCAATGGATGATAATCCATATTAACAAATGTTACTAGTATTTTATGTGTACTTTGTTAAATATTTTAGAGATTCTAAATATTGTGGTTGGAGCATAACTGATTCTTTTTTTTACATCGAAGTTACATCTGCTGTTCTTAGGTTGATAATGAAAGCATTCACATAGCGAAAGTTTGGATTTAAAATACAAGGCCAAGGGAAACATTTTTGTATTGGTATCACTTCAAGGTAAATGCCAAGTGTCTCATGTGGGCACAGCACTCCACTGGTGGGCAGACACCCGGGCTGACTAGCATGGCACTTGGGGAGGAGGCTGCTACAGTGAGGATGGTGGGACGTGCAGTAGTTATCCTTATGTCCCTGGGTAACAGAGAGATGATGCCAATGGCTCATATGCCTAACAACACTAAAAAGTACAGGCAGTGGTTCACCATCAATGGGCAACGGGTGGAGGCTCTGAGAGAGACAAGAGCCAGCATGACTACCATCAGGTGTCATCTGGTGTCCTCAGAGCAGGTAATCCCTAATATAGTCCACCAGGTTGTAGTAACTGACGACCATAAGAGTCACTACCCAGTGGCTCTTGCTCCCTTTGAATGGGGAGGGGTCACAGGTTCCATGAGGCTAGCTGTGAGTCCATCCATGCCTGTGGATTGTCTGCTCTGTAATGACCTGGAGCACACCATCTGGGAATAGGTGGAGCTCCGATCCCACCTGGAGATGTTGTGGTTGACTGAGTGGGTGTGCTGGACTACACCGTCCATAGTCACCCAAGAGTGTTGTCAGGAGGACCTGGAGCCTGGAGAAATGGGCAAGGTGCCTGCCAAAAGGAAAGGCAAAGGACATGGGAAACCTGCTACTGAAACTCCCACAGTCCCAGAGGAGACTGATCCTGAGGGTGAAGCCCTCAAACCTAAAGGGGAGGATGTTGCTGACCTGGTAAACCTATGTGAGCTGACCAATTGGCAGATGGAAGTTGGGCCCACCAGGGAGGAGCTCTGCAGCACTGTGTAGGTCCTATGGCTGCAGGCCAAAGCCCAGGCAGCTGGCAACACCTCTGGTGATCACCTAATCTACTGGGAGAATGGTCTCCTCTACAGCACACCTACGGTTCCTGAATCTGGTGCAACCCTTGTGATAGAGGCCCCCCGAGTACTACAAGACCTTCCCACTGAAGCTGGCTCACGATGTTGCAGTGGCATGTCGTCTGGGCAGAACAAGATCTTTGGCAAGTGTGTCACCCACTGTTACTTGCCCCGATGAAGATGACCTCAGATGCGTTCTGGAGGTCATGTCCCACCTGCCAGGCCAGAGGGAAGTCAGGACGGAAGCACAAGGTTTCCCTTCCAGTCATTGACACCCCTTTTGAAAGGGTGGACATCGACGTTGTTGGGCCTCTGGACCCCAGGACAGCCCTGGGTAACAGTTTCATCCTGATCTTTGTGGACCATGCCACCTGGTACCCGGATTCTACACTTCTGATGACAGTGACTGCGCCTGTGGTGGCCAGGACACTGATGGAGATTTTGACCCTTGTAGGCTTCCCCAAGGAGGTAATATCTGACTGGGGTACCATCTTTATGTCTGAGTATATGAACTCCATGTGGGATGAGTGTGGAGTAACCTACAAATTCTCCACATCCTATCATCCACATTCCAACAGACTCTGATAGGCATGATCATGGGCCTGTCACAGCCCTTGTGGCAGAAGTGGGACATCCTCTTGCCATGCCTGTTTTTTGCTTACAGAGAGGTACAGCAGTAGGGGGTTGGATTCAGCCCTTTTGAGCTTCTATATAAACACCCTGTCAGAGGGCCCAGTATAGGAGGGTTCAGAGCAAGTTCCCAAGTAAGCCCCTCAGGATGTGGTCAGCTACAAACTGGCCCTCCACACCCAGGTGAAGCACTTCTGGAAGAAAGTGAAGGAGAATCTGGGAGCCAGCCAGGAGGTCATTAAGCTTTAGTATGACCAGAAGGCCACTCTGGTCAAGTTCAGCCTGGCCAAAAAGTGTGGATGATGGAGCCCTTAGAGCCTAGGGCTCTACAAGACCAAAGTTCTGGGCCCTATGAGGTGAGGGAGTGCAAGGGGGATGTCACCTACCTGGTGGACCTCAAAACCCCCAGGAACCCTTCATGGGTTCTGCTTGTCAATCGCCTTAAACCCCACTTTGAAATGTCCGAAGTTACCATGCTCCTTGTCACGGATGATGGAGTGGAGGAGAAGAGTGAACCTCTCCCCGACCTCCTTTCTTCCAAGGAGCCGCATGGGTCAGTGGAGGGTGTCAGCCTCTCTCCCTCCTCTGACCCTAGAGGAACATAGAGTCTGTTGCCAAGTATTGGGGAAGTTAGCCTCTCCCTTCTCCCTAACCCCAGGGCTCACTACATGGTGTACCCATGATATTGACACTGGGAAGAGTGTGCCTGTGAATAATAAGATCTACATGGTATCTAATAAAGTGAGAGCCAGCATAAAGGAGGATGGCTCCGAAATGCTGAAGCTAAGGGCAATTGAGCCCTGCAGCAGCCACTTCCAGTTTTGGGTGATGCCTTTGGGTTGAAGAATGTCCCTGCCACCTTCCAGAGGTTGGTCAAGCAGGCACTGGCTGAACTTCAGTACCGCCTACCTAGACGAAATTGCAGTCTTCAGTTCCAGTTAGGAGAACCACCTGTGCCACCTCATAGAAATGCTTTAGGTTCTGCAGAATGCATGCCTAGCTATCAAGGCCAGTAAGTACCAGCTAGGGCAAAGTTCTGTGGTCTACTCGATTTGCCAATTTGGAGGGAGCAAGGTACAGCCCCTCCAGTTCAAAATCCAAACCATTCTGGCTTGGAAACCACCCAAGACCCAGCCAGAGAGGAGAGCCTTCCTGTGCCTTACAAGGTACTACAGGAGATTTGACTATGGATATGGCAGCATAGTTGCTCCCTTGACAGAGTTGGCTTCAAAGAAGCAACCCAGAGAGGAGATCTGGACAGAGGCATGCCAGACTGCTTTTGACACCCTTATTAAGGCCATGTGCATGGCACCCATGTTCAAGGCTCCTGATTCCACCCAAGATTTCATCATGCAGACAGATGCCTCAGAGCATGGCATAGGGGCAGTGCTCTCACAGTTAAATGAAGAGGTCCTAGATCAATGGGTTACCTTCACTAGCAGGGGGTTTCTTCCCAGGAAACAGAAGTGGAGTGCAATTGAGACTGAAGAATTTGCAGTGATCTGGGCACTGAATGAGGTGACACCATACCTGGGTGGGGCTCACTTACAGGTTCAGACAGACCACAGATCTCTCAGACGGCTCATGAAGTTGAGTGGTGAGAATCCTAAACTGTGGGGTGGTCCATCTCCCTACATGGAATGGACTTTATGGTGGAGCATTGCCCTGGAACTGACCACACCAATGCTGATGGTCTGTCAAGCTTCTTCCAACTTAGTGATGTGAACTCCCATGAGGGCAGGGTTGTTCTCTTTCCTTTTAACGGAGGGGGGCACATGTTGGATCTGATTTTCTTGGCATGGTTTCCCCCGAATTGTTTTGGTGACTTCGTATTTGCTGGCTTTAGGTCTGTGCACTTTACTGAAAGGCTTTGCACCCTTTACCATTGCTAAAACAAAAGGCAGGACAATTCCAGACACTTCTGGGGGTGGAATTCTCCAGAACTTTCTCCTACTTCAAAGTGGGCACCAGGTATAAATATTGGACCCTCAGACCCAACTCTTCAGTACACCTCTGGACCTGTGCAATTCTCTAAAGGACTGCTCTGCTGCTTTGCAAGAAGTACTGCTACTCTGCTGCCTTGCTGTCCTGCTGCCCTAGTGCCTGAGTGAGAAGGACTGAACCTGCATTTTGAAATCAAAACCATCAGAGTGGCATCCTGATCGGAGCCTCAGGGATACAAAAGGCTCCAACAACCTTGAACCCAACATCTAGACTGTCTGCTGAATGTCTTGCCCTCGAAGCGGTGCCACCACAGTCCTGGACCCTTGGAAGTGGTCCTGAAGGTGATCTTCCAGCCCAGCTGTGTTCTCTTGGGCAGAACTGATGCAGAACAATACAATGCCTCACAGCCATGTATCAGAACTACCGCAGCAAGCTGCACCCCAACACAAGACCCCACAGCTACTTAGAACCGCCGCTGCACGAGGTATCCTGAATGCAGGACCTTGCATCGCAGCCCCACTGCTCCTTGGAACCACCGCTGCGTGATGCATCCTCAGCACAGGAGCTCGCATCACAGCCCTGCATCTCCTGAGAACTGCCGCTACAGAACACTTGCTCGACACAGGACCTTGCAGCCGCCACTGTGCGGTGCATACTAGATGCTGGACCTAGCCACAATCTGCAAACCGGATTTAAGACACATTGTTCAGCGGGCCTAACTTGTTCTCTGTAGCTTGCCTGCGCTCCATCGTGGTTGGCCTGAACTTGTGACTTTGTCCTGGTCTAACACAAACAGAAAACCACAGTTGGAGCTTTGCGCTTCTAAGCACTGTTTTCAATTGAATCTTTAAAACTGCATATCTCTGGTTCTACTGATTGGATTTTTGTTTTGGTCTCAAATAATATAGACAATTTTACTCTACTTTTCTTAATTGGTGTAGGATTTTTCCTGTGGTGTGCTTTCATTTTATTACTGTTTGAAGTGCTACATAAATACTTTGTTTTGCATGCATTTGGACAACCCACACATGTGAGGTACAGTTTTATCAGGAGAATGTGGGCAATGCAGGAGGTAGGAAATTCTGGGATACATGCAGATTCTACAATATTTCCTCAGAGGAATGTGAAGAAAATGTGTTTTTAGGCAGTGTTTGAGGTTTGCAGTGCATTGTGGGTAAAAATAACCCTTGCAGTATCCACATAAGGCACACTACCTCAGACTCCTCCAGGTGTCTAATTTTCAGAAATGTCTGAGTTTGGTAGGTTACCCTTGGTGCTGAGCTTGGACCCAAAATCCACAGTTACCCAACTTGCAAAAAAAGGGTTAGTTTTAGGTGAAAAAATGTGAACTGTTCATGTTGCATTTTGGACCCTTTCCTGTCATGGGTAAAAGACCCAGCCACACAAGTAAAGTACAATGTTTATTGGAAGACATGGGGGAACTCTGAGTGATTGTTAATTTGTGGATTCCCACAGAATTTAGACATTTTCCTGACAGAAATATGAGAAAAAAAGTGTGCTTTTAACCAAGGTTTGAGGATTTCAAGGCCTTCTGGGTAAGATAACCTGATAAAATTGACACAAGTTGTGCCACCCTGGACTACACGTGTGCCGAATTTTCTGAAATGTCTAGGTTTGGTTGTTTTCCTTAGGTGTCTGCTGAACCAGGACCCAAAATCCACAGCTACCCAAATTGCAAAAATGGGTCAGTTTTCAGTGGAATATGTCCATGTTGCGTTTTGGGACCTTTCCTGTTGCGGATGCAAGGCTTAGCCACACAAAGGATGCACCATTTTTATCTAGGAATATGGTTGAATACTGAGTGGTAGGTAATTTGTGGATCGCCACAGATTTTAGATATTTTTCTTACAGACATGTAAGGAAAACGTGTGTCTATAACCATAATCTGAGGTTTGCAAAGACTTCTGTGAAAAAAACTGGTAAAAGCCATAAAAGTCATAGCACCATTGACTCCCCTAGGTCTCTAGTTTTAAAAAATGTATGGGTTTGGTAGATTTCCCTGGGGCCCATCTGAGTAAGGGCCCAAAATCCACAGTTACCCAAAGTGCAAAAAAAGGGTTGTTTTTCTGTGGAAAAGTTTGAACTGTCCACGTTGTGTTTAGGGTGCATTCCTGTGGTGGGCACTTGGCAGGAGACTTTGTGGAATACTGGCTGGTATGAAATTTGTGGCACACCCAAGGTTCCAGAAGTTTCCCTCATAAAAATGTGACATACATGTGTTTTTTGTCAAACTTTGAGGCCTGCATGGGCTTCTGGGTAATAAAACTTGGTAAATTCCACACGTCATACCACCCTAGACTCCCTTGGGTGTCTAGTTTTCAGAAATATATGGGTTTGGCAGGTTTCCCTACATGCTGGCTGATTTAGTGCCCAAAATACGCAGCTAACCAAATTGGTGAAAAAAGCATCGATTCATCTGGGTATAATATGATGTCTTCAGGTCGTGTTTTGGGGCTTTTTGTGTCACAGATGCCAGGCCCAGCCACACAAGTGTGGTACAATTTTTATTGAGAGACATGTAGAAATACACAATATTAGAATACTTGTTGTTACCAATTGGATTTCTCTGCATTTGTGGCTTCCAAATGCAAGTTAGTGTGCAAAAAATATTTTACAAACTACCCTCTAAATCACATGATAGCATGGGTAATTCCATATTCAGAGGTGTACAAAAACACTGTTCCTAAACTCACTATCTTGTGTACATTTCAGAAATGCACAGGTTTTCTTCATACCCGTTTCTCATTCATTCTATTTTACCATAAGAAAAGTGCTGTATAGTTAGTACATTAAAGAAAAATCATTGTAAGGTGCAGCTCAGTTGTTAGTTTTGGTAACTTCGGGTTCTTGGAGAGTCTACAAACCCAATATATACCCCCGACCAGAAGTGTCTAGTTGACATAACAATATATTAATTTTGTGAAGCAGCAATTGTGAGAAGTTGTTACAGATTGTTGTAATGTAGTCACAAATGACGTTTTTAATATTGAATATTTTTTATTTCAGCTGTTAGTTTCTTTTTGAAAACCTTGAGGGTTCTACACAAATTACCTCTTACTGAATCTAGAATGTTGTCTACTTTTCAAAAATGTATACGTTTCTGGGTCAGCCATGGGTTTTGCACCTGTTTCCACCACAAACTACAAGTACATTGAAACCACAAAAATGATGAAAAATGGACTACCTCTTAGAAAATTGAAAACGATGTTGTAATACAACTGTGCTGGTTTTTGAAAGCTGGGAAGATAGTGGTCCAAGCACAGCAAACCTTTTGTTGATGCCATTTTTGGAAAAAAAACATAAACTTTCTGAAGAAAGGCTTTTTTCCAATATTTCGAGAAAAACACACACTTTGGCTATATTTTGGTTATCTTCTCAGTCCACTACGGGGGAATCCTTAAACCCTGGGTACCTTTAGAATCCTTAGGATGTTGGGGAAAAAAAGACAAACATTTGGGGGTCATACCTTATGTGATATAAAACGTTATAAAGGTGTAAGTGCAAAGTACGCTAGAAAGGAAAAACAGGGTTTAGCATTCTATCAGGAAATTCCCTACCCAACGAATAACCTATTTTCTATCTGTAAAGAGCACATATACCCCTCAGAGTATCTTGGCATTGAATAACAGATGTGAATTGTCACCTAACTCAACAGTACTCATTTTCTCAACCTAGGAATGATGAAAGGCTAAGTGGATCACTGGTATTCGAACCTGTAGCCGTAAGCTCAAACACAGATCTCTTCACTGGACACATTAGTCTACTCATGATTCTAACTATGCTAGCCATTTCTGTTTCTTTTGGACATTTGTATAAACAAAAATTTGAATTGGTCTATCTTGATTTTGAGCATGTTATTTATAACCACTTTGTTGGTATAAACTTTGTATCAAATTTGTCATATATCATATATTTGTCTGTAGTTTATATATTATATTCTGTATGCACTTTACTGTTTGTTTATTTATGAGCAACAATGTTATAAAATTCCAATAAAAGAATATATTTTGGAATAATAATAACTTTTCTGGTCACACATTGTTATTATATAGTATAGGTCCACTTTTTTATTCATTTCCTAAATGTCTATTTACAAACACATTAGTCTACTCAGCCACCAGACACAGCAGTTCTTTTATCTTCAGTATTCTCTTTGGAGTCCCAGACTACCTAATGGGCACTGGGGCGCGGCCATGCACAGCAGGTTCACTGCAGGAGATGCAAAGGGACACCAAAGAAGAGCTCCTTTGCTCCTGTCCACATCCGGACCACATAAACTGCCAGCAATGCTGCCTGTTTCACCTCCCATTGTAAGGATCAAATTGTATTAAGTTGGAGTGCAATTTTGGCACACCAAGATGATGCTAAATGTGAAAAGTGCATAGATTTTAATTTGTTGCTCCTACTTCCTGCCTTGATTGTCACTTTATCTTTAACCAGTCACTGGGGAAAGAGAGGGAATTGGAAGAGGAAAATTGAACTAGCAGTCACACTATTCTGGCCACCACTTTGGGCATTACACAGACCGGGACCTATAACATACTGTTAGGTCCCTACCAAAACATGCTTTGGACACATTTAGCTTACTAACTGACAATACATGGGACTTAGGGGCATATTAGCAAGATCGCGATAAAATTATCGCCGTTTAGCTGCAGGAAACTGCCGCTAAAACGGCGATAATGGGCTTGCTAATATGCGTTATGGAATTCCAATAGAAGCCCAGGTTAGATGTCCTGCACATCTAACATGGGCTTCTATTGGAATTCTATAACGCTTATTAGCAAGCCCATTATTGCCGTTTTAGCGGCAGTTTCCTGCCGCTAAAACGGCGATAATTTTATCGCCTGTCTTGCTAATATGCCCCTCAGTTTTCCTAACTGAAACCAGGTATGGGGATACTTTTGCACCAGATACTGAGCAGGCCATTTCAGACAGCTCCTCAATACTACACACAGACCCCCAAAATCGAATTGGCAGGGATGTTGCCTTTATTGACCATTCACATATCCACTGCACAGAAGCTATATTAGACAGTTTGGGAATGCAAAGTCTAGCTTTCTCAGTTAAAATTACATCTCATTTCTCATTTTCAGGGGTTCTGAGTTATCGTCTTCCTGATTATGAGAGTAACTTTTCCGAAACGTTTGCCAACGCCATCGTCCCCTTATACATTCAAAACACTAATTTCCCAGTTTAGAGAGACTTTAATCTTCACGTGGATGACCCCAACTGTAAATCAATATGTTTAGTGAGATAAGTCCAGTCTGACCTTAATCTTGTGCAGAGAGTATATAGCCCTACTCATAAGCCTAGTTACACTCTTGATCTCATTTTCACTAACTGTCCTAAGTTGCACTGTGAGAGCCCAGAACCTTCAATCTGATCGGACCATTGTCTGGTTCCTTTTAACATTTTAGCAATTCCTGGAATTCATCTCAAGCATGGCACAAAATATCCAAACCTAACCTGTCTGCCTCTCTTGCTTCCTCAACCTCCATCATGGTAGGATGTAGGAAGACAGACATCACTTCATTCAGTAACTATCTTCTCTAGGCCATTTAACAAATCTCCTCTAAGAAAAAGGTATCCTCCATCTACCCCATGGTTCCCTCTCACATTGAAAGAGGCTGACATTCAATGCAAATAGTTGAAAAGGAAGTGGAGAAAATACTATGATACTTCTGCTAAGCAGCATATAAAAACCTTTCACAGGCATATTCAGAACACTTAGGCAGATGACTTTGCTACACAAATATCAATTGCAGGTAACACCCCCAGGGACATTTTCTAAACTGTAAATTCCTTTTTTATCTCCTGCCCCTTGTCAAAAAAAGCATAGCTTCCCAATCATTAGATGGTAGCCTATCAGACAATTTTCATGAGAAGAAATATGGCTATTTAGAGGAATGTATAAATTTTCCACTTCTATTTGGAGCTCGACCAGAAATTGGTATTATAGTGGGCCTGAGATTAGATGTTTTTAGGAACATATCCTTGAAAGACAATGTGCAGATGTTTTTTTATTTAAATTGAAGGTTAGGCTTCCCTGTTGACCCATGATGTCCCAGATCTTAAAAGCTGGCTCATTTTGCCAAATTTAAACCCAGCTTTAAACATTCTTTTTAATTAATCTCTTGAGTCAGTGACGGTCCCTCCTAGCTGAAAGAAAGCCTATGCACTACCTCAATTAAATCCACCTAATGCAGATGTCCCAGTACCTAGCAACTTTAGGCCAATTTTGTTGGAAAAGTTAATTCTCTTTAGGCCAGATTTAGTATGGGAGCTGCTCTACTTGAGGTCTCAGAATTTATAAAGATGAATGTGGACCAACGGCTGAGGTAATGATAATATTATTGAAGCTGTCTGTGCCTTTTGACACTGTGTCACATTCTACTCTATTGCAACAGTTGGAAGAGATCGATTAGGCGAATTTGCAAACAATAGCTAAACGTTTATGTCTGATAAGTCACAAGCAGTCTGCCTTCCCCGATATGTTCAATTATAGGAGTTTGAGACTTGGTGACTCGCATGGGTTGGCCCTCAGCCCAACAATTATTAAAATCTACATACCTTCCCTAGCCAATGTCGCGGAACCTTGGGGCTTCAATATAGTGTCATATGCAGATGATACACTACTGCTGCTTTCTTGTCATGTTGTAGAAGGGGTGGTGGTAGGGAAATTCCAGGGATGTTTGAGTGCAGAGGCAAATTGAATATAGAGGGGCAGCTTAAAGCTCAATTCTGACAAGTCTGAGATTTTCATTTTTAGTAAAGCTACTCACCACAAATTATAGAGATAGTGGCCAAAAGATCTTGGGGAACCACTTTCCCTCTTCACCACTTTAAGGAACCTCCACATAAAATTTGATCAAGTGCTCTCTTTTAAACCTCAGATTTTTATGTGGGAATATTTTTCTAGAATACCTTTCTTGAATCTAGAACACCTTTGTTACGTATCTTCCCGTTCTAGCATTTCAAGGCTATCAAACTTATCTTTCCAAGACCTATTGTGGTGTACTGAATCATTATAGCATCGTATTCAGTCAAGTGGCATGTCAGAATGACAACATCCATGTCACTTAATAGTGTTTATTGTACTTGTTATTTTCTGAGGACTCATCTGGATTACTAGAGGCCTGAAGCTTTTATGATCATGAGTGTGCAGTCAAAGTTCCAGAGATCACCGAATTGTATTTATTATGTGCACACTCCTGTCTGTGCACTAGTGATCAGTGAAATAGAAGGATGGTGCTTCTTGTATTGGGTGGCAGCAAAGATTTTGCCTTTCTTACACAAACAATGTCATCCATTTGGCCTTACCTTAAACCAGCTCAAGCCTATTTTTCCAGGTTCCCTAGATGCATCCAGCTAGGGCACTTGAGTGGATGTGTGTACCATCCAAATATGTAGGAGTACACACAACCAATCATTACCGCGTTTTGCCAGAAAAATCATACTATTTGTTGAAAGGCATTCTGCACTATTTATAATAACAAAACGTTTACAATTTAACACACAACTTGAGAAAAGAAAAGACTTGTTGAACCCAGTCTCCATGACTAAGCAATTGATAAAATAACACATAGAATGTACTTCTACTCAAAAATGTTATTATTATGAAAGTTCTTTGTGCACATAGTATGTCAAATCTAGGCCTCTTCGACCTACAACAAATCATTAAGATTGCAAGTTTTTTTTTTATTCACAGCCCATGTTAAATATATTATACTGAAAGAACTTTGATGTTCTACAGAAACTCTTGGCAGCCATAACATTTTACATTATTACAATATGCAAGCAGAGTACAAGAACGCTTTATTCATAAATTTGTAGGACTTTTTTCTGACTTTGCGTAGCCATATATTGTAGGTCTTCTCTTATGGAGCACACAAAAAGTAATTATGTGGTTCTTTGATCAGCAAAATGCATGCCGGTAAGTGAATTTTGTGAAATTAATGCATGAAGTTATGATTTTAAATCTACAAGACTGAAAAGCATGGACACAGTGCCATTTTTCTTGTGCCTGAATTATAAATTTAAAATACTGCCCTCACTCCACCTCGCTCTCATTAACTCATTTTGGTGCATTGTGCTTCCCCTGCTCCTCCCTCATGAGACCTCCTCCATGGTCAGCTTGCTGCCCCGCCCCTCTCTCCTGACCTAAATGGTCAGCTTGTGTCCCTTGCACCTCCCTCTTGCCCTGTGTGGTCAGCTTGCTGCCCCTGCTCCTCCTTTCTGCCCTCTGTGGTCCTTTGTGCTGCATTTGGCCCTCCCTCATGCACTTCGTGGATAGCTTGCCAGCGGGAAACAGCCTTTATAACGAAGTTTTAAAAACGACTGACTTGAACAACGAATCCTGAACAACGACGACATCCTTAACCACGACATCCTTAACTACGACTTATTCGAACAACGACTTCCCTAAACCACGAAAAAAAAGACCTCGTGACTGCCAATAGATGGCACTATTGTAATTACAATGACAAGTCTCTTAAGGTGTTGCAGGTCCCTTCTCTATTCGGTTACGGGAGTAATTGGTTAATTACTGGTTAATTACTGGATATATGATCAACTAAGAAGTGAACTGTCTTATTTATTCTTTGTATCCTTCCTACCGTAAAATGAAGTAGACGATTGATTATATTTGATGTAATGTATATGATGTATTGGGATTTTATAACAGCATGATATTAATATTTTGACTTTATGAATTGTTAAGGCTTATGCTGAAAATGATAAAAAATACTACAAGATCCCGAGCATTTTAAATTTTCTTTGCTGTCTGACTGAATTTTCAAAGATAAATGCATTTTTTTCTGTAAAATAATAAATCAAAAAAATAACTTTGCTTTCAGACCCCTTTGCTGTCTAATCCCGGCCCCATTTGCCGGGGCCATTAAATTAATTTGTCCATACCATGCTACTAATTCAAATGTAACAGGCTAAGGCTGCTGTTCTCTTTAGTTTTAAAAACGTATGTATGGGAAATAAAACTCAGCCTAGAGTCTCCAAACACAACTTTCAAGCCTCCCGTGGACATTACATTTATAAGCAAAAAAGGCTAACGAGGGACCCAGTCAACCATTCATATCTGAAATAGTGGTGGGTATAATATAATGGTGGCGAGGAAGGGGCACCGCTCCCATTAGCGCACCAGGTGCAGGAGCACCGGCGCCCATGGGAGTGAGGGGTCCACAAATTAAGGTTGATTTGTACTAGTGAACCGTGGAACATGTGGCCCCATCAGCCTCCATGAAACCATCAGAAAGCAGACCATTTCCCGACCAATGGCACCTGTGAAATAATAAATATCTGCACCGTGCATTTATTCAACTGCCCCAACCGCCCACACACAGATAAAAGCGTCTCTGGTATGTTATGTGGATACAAATGATACGTTGGTAAAAGTGTTAACTGCTCGCGTGCAGTTCTATCCTACCTCAGGACGGACAGGGCGCCTACCGGCCCCCGGGGCCCGGAAGCGGCTCATTAGCAAAGCGCAGAATGCTTCAATACATTTATAATTTGTAAAGGATAAATATCAGAGTGTGCTTACTCGGCACAAACTGGGCTGACTGATCCATTCCACTTTACAGCTGCAACACAGATTGCAAAATATGAACTACGAGTGCAGGTTATGAATACATTTTTATAGGAGCACATCCACTCTTGACAAGGACGTTTCAGGAGGGAAAATAAAATCAATAGTGCCATCTATTGGCCAGTCACGAGGTGGGTTTTTTCGTGGTTTAGGAACTCGTTGTTAAAAATGTAGTTGTTTGGCATTGCTCGTTGTTTAGCCTTCGTGGTTTAGGAATTCGTGGTTTAGGCAGCAGTTGTTCAATCATACATCCCTTGCCAGCTCTCCTTTCTGCTGTCTGTCATCCATTGTGCTGCCTCTGCCCCTCCCAACTACCCACTATGCTCCCTGTGCTGAACCTGCTCCATCCCTCCTGCCCTCCATGGTTTTTGTGCTGGCCTGCCACTCTTTCATGCCCTCTTTAGTGATATGGCTGCTCCACCCCTCCCTCCTGCCTTCCTTGTAAAGCTTATTTCCCTGGCCTCCTACTCTCCATGGTCCATTGTGCTGCCTGTCCCTCATGCCTTATGTAGTTCGTTTGGTGCCCCTGCTCCTCCCTACAGTGCTCCGTGATTAGCTTGCTCCCACTTCCTCCTGCTCTTCCTGGTCCATTGTACTGCCCCTACCCTTCCCACCTGCTCTCTGTGATGAGCTTGCTGCCCCTATACCTCCCTCCTGTCCTCCGTGGTCCTGCCTCCTGCCAGTCCTCTGTAGTCAGCTTGCCTCTGCATCTCCCTTGACCAAACTATGGCCAAGTGAACAATGAACTAAAAGGAAGTTGGAAAACTTCCAAATATAGAAGATGGATAAATGACAGAGAACAGGAGCTGAAAGACAATGAGGATTGAGAGAACAAATTAGATTACTAAAGTGACACCTGAGTGGAACTGACAAGGAAGAAAACAAATAAGGTACGAGACAAAGGCTGATGAATGAACTAACATGAAAACGGACAAGCCTCTCAACGTGAAGTGTTGACTGGCACTGATACACATAAATGCTGGCCCGAATCCATTGACCTGAAAGACCTGCCCCTTGACCCGGATGCTGAAACACACAGCTTCCTATGCTCCAACGATCCAGCCACCACAAACTGGTCTGCCATAGGCTCTGTCCTGCATAGCTTGAGTTGATATATTGACTACACGCTGCATATTCCTGACTTCACCAGTGCTAGTCTCAAGTACATTGCCAGTAGCATACAGTGTTACATAGCTGAATCACAGCATCGGACAGCATAGAGGAAGTGAAATGTTGTGCATTTTATGCGAAAGAACAATAGCCTTACATATTTTTCCACCTTTCCAGCCTTTATATTTGCATAGTGGTTTCGTGCTATCGTCCAGGAATGAATACAAGAAAAGTATGCTGATTTATAAAACGCTGCCTCTGGTTCAGTTCCTTTGATTCAATTTCCCATTAGCAGTCTACAATATAATCAATTAACGTTTCTAAACTCGTACAACTTTTTACCTTGAATGAATCTACAGTCAATATTGTGCTATACACTAATCTGTCTGTTAATGTACACACCATGTTAAACTGTATTAGCGTATATCTTTCTCATAGGTTTGCTTCGCCTTATACGTGTTTCTAAAAGCAATGTTAAGCGCCAGGAATGCTAAGCGCCAAGCTCCAAGAAGAATACATTAGGACTTACCATACTATTAGTTCATTTAATAAAATTCTTGTTAAAATTCTCAAAATGAATTTCTTTAGGCATACATACCAACTAAACACGAATTCAAACCAACTATGCATTACACCGATACAACTATAGCTACATTATTTTCACAAAGGTCCCTAGCATATCATTAACTTGTTTTCCCCTTAGTATTTGTATCTACAGTTTTGCTATTTCGTAGAACTGTAAAAAAATAAGTGCTACTAATACTCTAATCAACAGTTCGACATTAATCTACCTCGAGAGGATGAAAAACTCATTAGAGCTCATTTCCTCTTTGGCACAGAAGTTTAGGGGATTATTGGCTAGGCTGCAGAAAGGGTGCAAGAGTACTGGAAACTCACATAGCAAAATTATTTGACTCTATTTTCTCCGTAACAAAAGAACACACTACTTCGGATCTGTTACCCTCTGTCGACAAATAAATGAAGGCTGCTGGCACCTATCTTTCCGCCCAGCGGGAGGACATCTCAAAATAGGCCCCCTGTCAAAACATGTCTGTCATAATAAAGTGTTTAGTTGTCAAAGTGAACTTGCAAATCGTGTCACTAATATTTTTATTCAAAACATGGACTAGAATAATTAATTAGGTGTACATTATTTTTATTGCACACATCCCCATTTAATAATACAACACTAGGGTGTTAGAGCACATGATGTGTGAACATTTTCATTCCATTTCATTTTCTCTAATAATTAGCACCAGCATATTTTGTCCGCAACAACATTTGAAAAGTTGCTTTTTCAGTCGAAGTATACTGTCCCAGTCATACGTTTGCATAACATTTGCTATTTGCGAACTGGTGTGGCTCTATTGTATTTTACCAAATCGTATCAGAAGAATGCTAGAAATGTGTCTGCAACATGTTTTATGAAACATCGGGGCATATTAGCAAGAACCTCGTTAAAATTATCGCCGTTTTAGCGTCAGGAAACTGCCGCTAAAACGGCGAAAATGGGCTTGCTAATATGCGTTATAGAATTCCAATAGAAGCCCAGGTTAGATGTGCAGGACATCTAACCTGTGCTTCTATTGGAATTCTATAACGCATATTAGCAAGTCCATTATCGCCGTTTTAGCGACAGTTTCCTGACGCTAAAACGGCGATAATTTTAACGAGGTTCTTGCTAATATGCCCCGATAGGTTTATGACATGCGGATATAACAATATGAGAGTATTTTCATCCTTGGCTGCGAAAAGGATTAGCAGTACTCCCGTAATTTACAGATATATTACAATTTTCTATGTTTTAGGATAACGCAGGTTACAATTTTTAAAATATATGACATATTAGATCGATTGACTAATGAATAGCTTAGTTCAAGTTTGTTAAGGTGAAATGAACAAAGGTACCTATCGTTATATTTAGGTTACCTGGCTAGTGTTTTGTTATATGGTCATATAACATTAGAACTTAAAATGGGAAGGGAAGATAAAACGAATATTCCAGTTGCAACTTTATACAATTGAAAAACGGAAGTGCTTGGCTGATACTATTATAGAAACTAGAGGTAATGTGGGCATTATGTTAATCATAAATAACTGTTATACTCCTGATGGTGATTATTAAAAACATTGAAGAGAATTTAATATTTTAGCAGGAACCCTTGGAGAAAGTGTCACTAAAATTGAAAATACTGTGCACTATGAGTAAGTCCGTGAGTCTGAATATGACGGGCTTAACTATGTGTAGAATATTTATAATTAGGCTTTCTGAGAGAATATGAAATATATAAATTAGATACCTTCCTCAATTTAAATGCCTCTGGAAGATATGAATGTATGCCTAATTAATTGCTACAGTACTTATAATTTCCACTGCACCTATACATAGGCAGCGAGAAACAGTAAAGGATCCCGTTTAAGAATTGACTTTGGAGACTTCAATGGAATTTAAATAAAACGTTTTAACACATCCAGTCAGTAGAAAAGAAGACGTAAAATCAGAGACTCAAACATAGAGTATTGGTATGCAAAACGTCAGAAATGTTTGATACAGGTGTAGCATGTATCAGATAATAGGTTTCTAGAGAAGAATGTTTAAACTATTTTTAGTGTGATATATTGAAGTACACAAATTTTCTATTTTTAGTTAAAAATATATGAATTGTAAGTGACCCTGGTGAAGCGACATGCTAGTTGTGAAACACGTGTTGGCTATCTGTGTTAAGTGAATATTGGAAGAATAAGGAAAAACCATTTTTATACAAGTCATTTTGTAGACTTGAAATCCTCATTTCATGGTAATACAGTCCAGGATAACTAAGATTGGTAAGCCAGCATCTCCCCTGCCTTTCTCCTGGAACTTAAGAAAAACAAAAAACAGGAGTAAACCCGTTAACCCAGTTGAGACCGGGTAAGTATTACATCAATAAAACAACGTCTCAACAGGTATATCAAGCGGGGGACTGTTCAAAAAGGTGTATCAATCACACAGCACAGGAAAGAAATAAGGGAGACCAATGAGATTGAAAAGGTTGTTATTTGCATATAGAAGCACAGAAATCCCAGCCATTGAAGGCTTCCCCAAATCACACCGCTTACAGTTCCAGTCGTGTAGGACTCACCTTCTGGATTCCCCCTCCTCACCTAGTGCCACCAGGTATTGCCCCGATTTTTCTTCCCGCATTTTAATCTCTTTTCTCTGGGTTTCAGTCCTATTGATTTTTCTCCCTTCCCTCTTGATTCTATAGAGCACTTTAAATGAATCGTGTAACCATCGTCCTGATGATGACCTTGAGTTAGAGAGGTCGAAACGCCGTCGACTCTACAACGCCAATTGCGGCAACCAAAGGGTCATTCACAAATAATGGAATTATGTTTGTGATTGTAAATATTTTTGTTTGACCTACACTGATTATTATTATAATTTTTCGCCGCCTCACGTTGTTTTTAATCACGTGTGTCACTGCGCCGTTTATTCACTACAACACTTCCAGTGCACATCTGGTTTGTTATGGTTACTGCAATTTAGTTGATTTCTCCTGGAACTTAGCACAGCTCCCAACTCTGGCTTCCCCCAAACTTCAAAAGAAACTCAGCTTCTGTGCCCAGTAATAAGAGATTGGCAGGGAGCAAGGTATACAGCCAGAGCTCGTTAGAGGTGCAGGGAAATAGAGGAATAGCTGCTATTTCTGTCAAGGTCTGGGCTGTGTCGAGTTAGACAGAAGAGGTGCCACCATAGACTTAGAACTTGATGGTGCTGCAGGGCACTAGACAAATTGTGGCACCACAAATGTTTCATGGCACTGGGCTTCATTTGGAATCCACCAAGGGATGTATAGAGAGAATAGAATTAGCATGAATGATATCAGTTAGCAACACTAACGCAGATGACTCCAAGAGATCGAAAGCCGTTTTCTATGATGAATGGAAATCTACACTTTATCTAAGCCATGGATACTCGCAAACATTTTCCCAGGGCCAAAAAGGTTGGCCTGTGGTGTGACGAGGGCTGCAGGGTGATGGTGCAGAGGGAAAGACTGTAAGGTGGGTGTAGGGAAATGGAAATATGTACATCTAGTGGCTGAATTGCACAATGTGAAACCAGAAAACCTGGGATTAGTCCCAGCTTCCCAATTTGACCAATAAGTGTGATCCTAGGCAATGGTTTTGTTTCACTTTGCCTCCTTTTTCTTCATCATAACATGTAAGAGGACCTCAAAACACATGGCTTCAGGATTTATGCTGTAAAAAAACTTCATTTGTGTTTGATGTTGTCCATGTATAATAGCAACCCAGGCCACCCAGAAGGTGCACATACCTACCAACTGACTTGTATCTTAGGGCCCAATTTATATCTTGGCGGATGTATACTTAGTCGCAATCGTGACTGAGTATACATACTGCCAAGATAAAGGCCCGCCCACCAAATTTAAAAGCTGCAGACCTTAGGTTTAATCACTTTGGAGGCTACTCTGTCTCCATCCTGATTAAACCCCTCTGATGGCCCTACGAAGTAAGGGCCATCAGAGGCAGACCTCTAATTCCACCCATTTAATTTAGATGGGTGAAGTTAGAGGTCAGTTTTCACTTCCAGGAAAACCCTGGCGGTAAGGGACAGTGAAAACAGCTAGATGGTGCCCTCACCATTGGCGAGTACTCCCATGGGGAGGGAAACATTGTCTTTTTTATTTGAATAAAAATTCCTGCTTCAGGATTTTCTTTTTGAAAAGAAAAAAGAAAACTGTTTAGTGTTTGATGAAGTCCTGCGCCAAACTATGAACAGCATTTCCTGCCAATGCTTTATAAATGACCACCTGCTTGGCAGTCATTTCTAAATTATGGGGATGGCACCTCTGTCAAGGCACCAGAGAAATTTACTCCGTCTCCTTAATGGAGAGCCGGGCCACCCGCCTATATATGAATTAAGTCCTTAATTTGCTATTGGCCTTGTTGTCAGTGTGGGGGGAACCATGAAGCATTCTACATTCCAGTTTGAAACTTATCACTTTAAAAAAATCTCAGTGCAGTGATATAAGCTGATTGATGTACTAAGGTGAAACACGTCTGCTTTTTGAAGAGACTGTAGCATAGTTTTACACGTTTGTCACAAGATGTCTTTAAAAATGAAGGTGATACTACATTTAATTGGTGCAGAAAACCTGTGTTACTTTCTTTAACTTTATTTAAAATGGAAAATAAATGCTTGCCTGTTTATTTAACATATTTCTAAATGTTAGTGCTGAGTCAGGTAAACAGCAGCCCAGTGCTGCTGCTGACCAGGCGGCTGCATTTAAAGGTCAGGAGAGCCACAAACAGCCCCTGGGATGTACTTTGATTATCATTGATACTAGCCTTGTAAATTGTGCTCTAATAATTAGGTGTTAGAATCCATTGAGCACCAATGTACCTGTGCAGACCCACTCACTTTACCCATGCATGCTAAGTAATGCATCCCCTCTCACACCTATTTGTCCACATAGTTTGGCGATCCATGAACTATGTTGCAGAGCACATGACTGTGAATTACTGGATATCCTAATAAGGAGTAGAACATGGTACATATGATAAATGATGGGGCCTCCGTGAAGAGATGACACATTATATGGTCCCTTCAAAAGTGTACATATACTACACCAACAATGCAAAATTTAGTTCAGCTTTCAGGAGTCTCGAATATTTGAATGTTGTCTACTCCTGTCCATTCAAACTGCTTTTGTGGCACAATCTTAATGATAAGTTAAGTGTTCCTTAAACCTGTATATGTTAGCATGTCTTTCACTGTAAAGGCATTTGTGCAGCCTCATAGTCATCTGTTTGTGTACAACAACAGGTATGATTATATATCTTTTCTATGTTTTGCTTTTTTCATTCACATTTCCAATACATTCAATTTTGTTGCTTAGAATGTCTGCTAGAGCAGCCTAAGCTACAGTATTATGTCCTGAAAGATGCAATATAAGGGGGTAAGTTATCTTGAGTTATTGAGAGACAACACATGGAAAACCTGCAGGATAATGCAAAGTTCCAAACTGCATCTCTTCCTTGTCACGTTGGGAGGTTGATTCTGAAGAAGGCCATCCATTTAGGAGAGCTGCAAATCCCAATTCAAAGTCGGAACCTGCAGCCGGTGGAGGAACAAACAGTGAGATTCAAGGCTATCCTTGCATTTTCAGACAGCACTGGGACTGCATCTCTTTTATGCATTGACCTTCATGAGCTATGAATGCAGCACCTTTGCACATGTATCACCCTTGAGAATGCATTTGCATGTAGGAATTATACAGGGCCTAAACGTCCCATTACGCAGAATCAAGTTTTTCTACCCTCGGTGAGAGGTAATTCATTGTAATGCAGTACTCCACTGCTCATGCATTGCATCAGATGCATGGTATGTTGGAGTGCAAGGCAGACAGGGGCCATTTCTGATCCCTGCTTGTATTGCATAGTTCCCTGAAGCCTGCACCAGGTAAGGCCAGCCAGTCAGGGGGTGCTCAAAGTGCAGATTGCAGTGTATCCCTCTTTGAGTGATGAAGGTGCATCTCAATCACCCCCTGGCATGCCGCCAAGCAAAGATTTAACACATGAAGCAGGTGTGTCTGTACAGTACAACTACCATGAACACACAGCATATTTTGTATGTGAAGAAAATAAATTACAAAGTAATATTTATTATGACTATAATGCTGGACAGCTTCATGCTTTAAGCACTTTACAAAACCTTCAGTACAATTAAATATTCACTGTTTGACCCATCAACCTTAGTATGGCCTTCCCCCAGGCCTTTTGCCTTATCCCTCCTGTTTTTGCTGAATTTGTTTTTGTTGGCCATAGTACTCTGTGCACTTTACCACTGCTAATTGGTGCTACAGTGATTGTGCTCTCTCCTTTAAACATGTTGAAATTGGCTTACCACCAATTATCACATTTAATTTACTTGTAAGTACCTAGTAAAATGGCATTACATGAACCCAGGGTTTGTAAATTACAATGCTACTAGTATGCCTGCAGCACTAATTGTGTCACCCACTTAGGTAACCATTTTAAACATGTCTTAGACCTGACACTTTCGACTGTGTATGCAGTTTTAAACTGTCAAGTCCATCTGGCTCAAAAAACCTTTTATCAGGCCTAAACCTCCCTGTTTTAGTTAAGGGTGGGTGGAAAACTCGGCTCCGCTGGCGGAGTTTGCAGAGTTTTTGCCATTCCGCACTCCGCTTGGAGTGCGGAATTTTGCAAAAAACTCTGCCTATGCCATGTGACGGAGTTTACCAGCACCCACCACTAATTAGAATGCCATTGGGTTCTTCTTAGGCACGGAGAACGATCAGGTGCAACAAACTCATGTGCAGTAGCATGCAGTGTGTCCTCCTCTCCTGAAGGTGGCACTGTGGCAGTGATGTTCTCTGCCTGCTCTTGTTCTTCTTTCAAGTCTCGCTGGCCCCCCATTTGCTCTGCTCTGCGGTCTGCACTGCTGCTGGCTTCCCTGAGGTTTTTTGGGCAACATTCCTTTGTTTACAGACTGACCTGGGCTGTTTGACGAGAACGCGATCGTCTCACATTGTGTGTGGGCCAACCCCGTGGCACCGTACCTCACAGGCCTGAACTTTCCGAAAAAAACGCCCCCCAGCTCGGAGTCCTTAACCTTTCAGCTCACTTGATCATTGACTGCTACGACGTGCCCAAGGTCTGCCCGTGTGAGATCATCTGCTACAATAGTACCATTACAGCGGTACCTCCAAAGACAGCAAGAAGTTCGACTCCAGGTAGGAACATAGGAGAATGGTTAGTGCGTGGCTGCATAGCTTTTTATAGTATAGGGGAGTGACCAAAGGTGTTTATAAAAAAGCAAACGACGCACAGCAGCAAAGCTTGGAGAAATAATAGATAAAAATGATGGACAGTAGTGGTTTAGTAATGTTACTGAAACGTTGTCAGGCTGCATGAGGGTGTTGCAGGTATTTGCATCATCATTGAGGCGGCGGCAGAGCTATGGGAAAGGTCCATATGTTGGAGATTGGGGGAGGGGGACAGTGGAAAGGGTTTTTGCTTTTTGCCAGAGGGTGGGGAACTTTTAAAAGGGACAGCTTTTGCCAGAGGGAGTTGTTAACCCACAGATAAACTTAATGAAGCCTGGTAAAGTAAAGTGAAGTCTTAGTTCCGTGAGGGGTCTTCATCTTCATATGCCCACTCTGTGACCTGTATCAGAGGACTGTGTAGTGTGTGTAATGCTCGGGCCATGAATGTTGTAGAATACGGACTGCAGCAATTTGTGATACATTATTCTAGTACTCACTATTCTAGTACTCTAGTACTCACACATGACAGGACTCAGGAGCCGACGGTAACTCCGCCCGCTCTCGGAACTGTGGAATTTGGCTTAGTTTTTTTTTAACTACACGGAATTCCGCGGAGTGCAACTCCGTGAGCTCTGCCCAGGGTTAGTTTTAGTACATAAAAGTCACCCCTAGGGTAGGCCCTACACAGCCCATAGGGCAGGGTGCAGTGTAGTTAAAAAGTTGCACATGTACTTTTAGGTTTTACGTCTTGATAGTGAAAAACTGCTAAATGAGTTTTTCACTACTGTGAGGCCTTCCTCTTCCAAGTCAAATAAAACTTTATTTTGGCGTCAGCCATAAAAGTATTTAATAAATAAATGAAAACATACAAAATATAAAAACATCTCATTAATAAGGAGGCAAAATCCACAATTAGCAAAATACTTATGTTAAAATCCCAAATTATTCCAAGAGATTTCTAGAAAACCTTTCCACATGTAAACAACAAAGGCACAGTTACCAGCTGGTACAAAGAGGGATCACTTCCAATATGCCAAGCTATGATGTCACAAAACAGCAATAACAGCCTTCCTTTTTGGCCACATAAGTCTCAGCAATTTTGCAATCACACAAGCATGTAACGAACAGGCATCAGCTCTTAAAATACTCAATGCTACACGAAGGATTAAGGTGCCCAGCTGTCTGCAAACTGGTGCAATTCATGTGGAGCGGAGCTTGGCATATGTAGGATACACAAATAGCACATGATGTAGAGATTTAGTTTGACCATCATAGAAGTGGCAATCTGCAGAAACTGAACCCGCCCACCTTGCTGTAAATGGGTTCAAGGGGAGTGACCCCACTCTATGCTGATGATATAACTTCCTATCTAGCAGTACTGTGATGAGGTTCCAGTACTGGTACTGTTCTGAACCTTATGATGGCTTAAAGTCCAGTAACTCACCAGTCAAGGTAGTACCCGTAATTTTTTGTTCCTTCCTCTGAAGAGTGAATTCCCAATAAAAAAATTCAGTACACCCTTGGAACTTATTTTTTCTATAGAAGGATGAGGCCAAAAAGCACCTGGGCCGAGCCTGTGGCCGGCCAACACTATTTTTAACTCTTTGGGAGTCCCACATTGTCTAATCGCTTGTTTTCGTTCCACAGCGGGGCACGCTCAAGCGCGGCGCCTCCGCGCCACCTGATGTGGCCAAAAGCAATATAGCCTGTAGGTAAGCACAACTCCACCTCAGTACTATGCATTATGGACAGTTTTCTACCCCTGAGAGGATGTTCCCACTACTTGTTACAATGTTTGCAGAGTCACCTGCGGGTAATTCACTGATGTTGTGTTATATGCCAGTAATCTGTCTGTGGTCGTGTGGGGAGTGCGGGCCGGATACACAGACGCGGAGGCTGGATGTAGTGTGCAATTGTAGGGGTTTTATTGAGGACAACAGGCGATCTCGATGGTATAGCGTGACTGGGATCCTTTTTCCTGGTAGGCTGTTCCTCTCGCTCCGGTTCACTTTCTATGGCCTCTACGATGGGTGGGTCTCTTCCTAGGTTGGCATCTGAAGCTGGGGAGACTCTCCGGAGGCTCATACATAGGGGAGACACAAAAAGGAGTCGTCAGCTGTTGTCCTCTAGTCTCATTTAGAGACTTAAGCTATCCGTCACCACACCCAGTCGGTGATAAGGAAAACAGGACAAGACGTGACCAAAGGGTTTACCGTGACCGTTACAGAAGGTTATTTAAGGAACTAAAGGGGGGCATGAAGAAAGGGGTCTGTGCAGGGAGGTGAGGCTTTAAGGGTACTTCAGGACTTGTGCGTGTTTCGTGCTGTACTCCCCAACCCTCCCTAGCCCACCCCTGGTATAGAACCACCTCCCGCCTCCCGTATTCCTGTGTTCCCTTTCTCTCACTCCTTGTGACTCACCGGCTCCGCCGCAACTCTCCTGAGTTGCGGCCGCTCTCCAGCATCCTCCGGTGGACTCCACCACTCCTCGCTCCACTCTTCTTCTCGTTCGGTCTCGTCTGTTTCGTCCGCTCGGCTCCTCTTCTCTTCTCGGTCCTGGCTCTACGGTTCTTCTTCCTCCACTCCAGTCGACGACGCACCTTCGCTTTTTCTTCCTCTATTTGGCGGTCCTGAGTTACCGTTTCCGGGGTTAACTCCGCCTCCTACCGCCGATCCCCGCGTCGAGATTGGTCCTGTAAGAATACATGACAAGGGGGCGGGGTTAGCCCTGACGGCGTAGCTCTCTGTTCGACTGGGCATCGGGAAAAGAGCGGAGTGTCTCTGGTATGGTAGTCCGGAGGATCAGGTAAGGGACTGTCCTCTATGTATGCCGTCTCACATCCCCTTTCCCTAGCTGTCCTTCTTGTAGGGGTTGGGTCCATAGGGTACCGTGACAAGAAGTCTACATTTGATTGTTCGGTCCCCTTCCGGTGTTTCGTGAGGAACTTATAGGGTTGTAGGGACAGAAACCACCGTAGAACCCTTTCGTTATGTCCTTTATTGCGGGCTAACCACTCCAACGGGGCATGATCTGTAAACAGAGTGAACTCCCGACCTTCTAGATAATAGCGTAGGGAGTCAATCGCCCACTTTATAGCGAGGGCCTCTTTCTCAATGACTGCATAATTTTTTTCTCTTGGATATAATTTTCTACTGATGTAGAGGATCGCCTTCTCCTCCCCTCTGGCATTACATTGGGACAGGACGGCCCCCAAACCTTGGTCCGATGCATCTGTTTACAATATGAAGGGGAGTGTGTAATCTGGGCTGGTGAGAACAGTGTCAGTAGTGAGTGCTGCTTTTAGGGTCTCAAAGGCTTGGATTAACCTAGGGCTAGGTTGTCTTAACAAGGTTTCTGTCTTTATGTTTTTCTGTAGTAGGTCTGTAAGGGGGGCCGCGGTTTGGGAAAAATTGGGAACAAATCTCCTATAATAGCCTAAGAGGCCTAAAAATGCACGAAGATCTCGTTTTGTCTGGGGAAATGGTACTTGGGTAATGGCTTCAACTTTGCTACTTTGGGGCCGAATGAGTCCCTCACCCAGAAGAAAACGCAAATATTTAACCGACTGACCGGCTAAGCGGCTTTTGGACGGGTTTACCTTTAGGTTACAGCGGCCTAAGGCATGAATGACTCTATAGAGATGAACAAGGTGTTCTTCCCAGGTCTCGCTGTAGATAATGATGTCGTCGAGGTAGGCCCCGGCATATTTCTCATGGGGCTGCAAGACCAGGTTCATGGCTCTCTGAAAGGTCGCTGGGGCACCGTGTAACCCAAAAGGCAACACAGTGAACTGATATAACCCGTCAGGGCTGGAGAAGGCTGTTTTCTCTCTGTCTTGTGCCCGTAAAGGTATCTGCCAGTACCCTTTACATAAGTCCAGGGTACTGATGTACTTAGCGCTCCCTATGCGTTCGACCATTTCATCTACCCTTGGGAGAGGGTAGGCGTCAAAGTCAGAGATTTTGTTGACTTCGCGGAAATCAATACAAAAGCGGACCGAACCATCAGGTTTCGGTACCAACACAATGGGTGAGTTCCAGTCACTCTTCGAGGTTTCGATTATCCCCATCTGTAACATCTGTTTTATTTAGTCTCTGATCGTGGCCCTACGTGCTTCAGGTATTCGGTAGGGGCGAAGCCGCACTTTCTTACCCGGTTGGGTTTCTATGGAGTGTTCGATCAGGGTTGTCCTCCCCGGGAGTAGGGAGAAGGTCTCCTGTAGGGGACCGAGAGTGTTTAGTAGGGTTTTTCTCTGAGGTACGGGCAACTCTTGATCGATACACTGCTCCATCAGAGGAACTGACTCTACGGCTCCACCGAGCAGGACGTGAAGGGGTCCCACCCATTTCTTTAAGAGGTTCACGTGAAATATTTGTGAGGTGCCCCTGGTCGGATCTAATTCTACCCTGTAGGTTACTGGGGTAATCTTATCAAGTATGTTGTAGGGACCCTGCCACTCACCCAACAATTTATGGTCCGAGGAGGACATCATTAGTAACACTGGGTCTCCTATAGCGAAGCTCCTCTCTTTTGTTCCCTTATCATATTGTCTTTTCTGTGCCTTCTGGGCGTCTTCCAGATTCTGTCTGACTATTGTGCGGATCTGAGCCAAATGCGTTTTAAGGTTGTCAACATATTCTACTAAGGGTTTTGTCTGGTTCGGTTCTGCCTCCCATGTTTCTTTGGCCATGTCTAAAAAGGAACGGGGTTGGTGTCCATACAGGAGCTCAAAGGGGGAATAACCCGTGCTCTTTTGGACCTTACACCGAATGGCGAATAAAGCAAGGGGCAGCATGTCTTCCCACCTCCGTGTTTCTAAAGACAGGAGTTTCTTTAGAGTTGTCTTAAGAGTGGAGTTATAACGTTCCACTAATCCATCCGTTTGCGGATGGTACGCTGCTGTACGTATTTGTTTGATGCCCAACTGATTACAGACCTGTTTCATTAGCTTTGAGATAAAGGGGGTCCCCTGATCCGTAAGTACCTCTTTGGGGAAACCTACACGTGAAAACACTGTTATCATGGCCTTGGCTTTGTTAGGGGTGTCAGGTCGTCGTAAAGGGATTGCCTCAGGGAAGCGGGTGGCATAGTCCACAAGGACAAGTACGTAGCGGCACCCACTTCGGGACGGTAGTAATGGTCCTATTATGTCCATCCCTATTCTATGGAAGGGTTCATCAATAATGGGCAGTGGTTGTAGGGGAACCCGGGAGGGTTTATATCTGCTGTTCTTCTGGCATATCGGACACTTTCTACAATAGGCTCGCACTTGTTGATAGATTCCTGGCCAGTAAAACTTTTCAAGGATGGCTTGCTCGGTTTTCTCGTCACTGAAGTGACCCCCCAATAAATGACTGTGAGCAAGGTATAACACTTTCTCACGAAAAGGTCCAGGAATCAGTAGCTGTGAGGGCTGGGTAGGGCTACTTTTTCGATACAAGAGTCAGTTTTTCTTATAGAAATAGGGACCTACTTGCAGTGGGTCTTCATTTCCTAAGGCTTTATTCCAGGCCTCCTGTAGAACGGGGTCTTCTCTTTGGGTAGCGTGGAAATCCCTGTCAGTCGCCCAGGGATGTTCTTCGACGCATACCGGATAGACTGCGTGGATTTTTCCCTTTTCTTTTCTCCTCTGGTTTCGGCTCTTCCTCACCTTGGATGGGGGCCATTCGTGTTCCCTCTCTTGGGCAAAGGGTGCTTCATTCCACCAGTCCGTTGGTTCAGGAGCAGATCCTTTGACGAGATCGGTCAACTGTGGATAGTCGTTTCCTAGGATGATTTGTTCTGGTAAGCGGGAGATGAGACCCACTTTAAGGGAAGAACCCGGATCGGTTGGATGTTGTATGCAAACCCGGATTGTAGGATATTGTTTTGTATCGCCATGAACGCACTGTATGGTCACGGTCCCATCAACTGTTCCGGGCACGTGGTTAAGATCCTGGGGTCTTAGCACGCTCTGAAGACAGCCGGTGTCAGCTAGGGCAGTCAACGGTTGTCCATTTACTAACACCTTGCAGCGATAAGGGGGTACCGTTTTCCCTTGTTGTGCACAGTAATAATTACGTGTGAATCCCACCTCCATCGGTTCCTCCTTTTGAGGACAGAACCGCGCGTTATGTCCTAGCCCTCCACAGGCATAGCACTGGGGCCCGGGCCCCGGAGCTCGAAACAGGGACGGTCCGGGTACGATGGTAACAGGTTCCGGTTTCCGCGGTACTGAGGGTTGAGGTGGGCGGTGTGTCCCGATGTTTCCAGCTCTCCAGGGACTCTCTTCACGTCCCTTCTGGATCTCATGGGCTCGGTTGAAAGCTGTTGCAATCTCGACAGCGGTTTCCAAAGTAAGGTGGGCGTGTTGTCGCACCCATCTCTGAATGGGCGGATGCAGGGAGGATAAATACTGCTCCAAATACACGTTGGTCATAATTTCCTCTTTCGTTGAAGTGGAGGGCTTTAACCATCGGTCGGCTAAGTCTTTTACTCGAAAATATAGCTCCCTTGGCGTTTCCTGGGGTCCTTCTTTCAGTTGTCGTAAACGTATACGGTATGTTTCGTCGTCTATCCCCAGTCGTTCGAGAACGCACTGTTTTATATCGGCATACGGGGTGGTGCCATGTATGTTTGCAGCTTGGTAGGCAGCTTGAAGGTCACCAGAGAGCAAAGGACCTAGGTATTGTCCCCACTTGTCGGTGGGCCATGAGGCAGCTAGGGCCATTCTCTCAAAGTTACTGAAAAAGTAATCGGGATCTTCTCCGCTCACGTATTTCTGTAGAACAAGGGATGGGAGAGCAGTACTCCCTCTTTGTTGACCGAGGGCGTCGGTAAGTTTACCCAGGGCGGTCTCATGGGATTGGCTCTGACCACTGAGGGTTTGCTGCATTCGGTCGTGGTCTTCTTCCGCGACGGTGAGGAATCTCTCCATGGCCTTTCCCAGGCTCTCTTGGCTGTCGGCCATCTTTCTGATTGCAGCCTCCATATCTCCGGCGGATCCCACTTCTGACACCACCTGTGGTCGTGTGGGGAGTGCGGGCCGGATACACAGACGCGGAGGCTGGATGTAGTGTGCAATTGTAGGGGTTTTATTGAGGACAACAGGCGATCTCGATGGTATAGCGTGACTGGGATCCTTTTTCCTGGTAGGCTGTTCCTCTCGCTCCGGTTCACTTTCTATGGCCTCTACGATGGGTCTCTTCCTAGGTTGGCATCTGAAGCTGGGGAGACTCTCCGGAGGCTCATACATAGGGGAGACACAAAAAGGAGTTGTCAGCTGTTGTCCTCTAGTCTCATTTAGAGACTTAAGCTATCCGTCACCACACCCAGTCGGTGATAAGGAAAACAGGACAAGACGTGACCAAAGGGTTTACTGTGACTGTTACAGAAGGTTATTTAAGGAACTAAAGGGGGGCATGAAGAAAGGGGTCTGTGCAGGGAGGTGAGGCTTTAAGGGTACTTCAGGACTTGTGCGTGTTTCGTGCTGTACACCCCAACCCTGGTATAGAACCACCTCCCGCCTCCCGTATTCCCGTGTTCCCTTTCTCTCTCTCCTTGTGACTCACCGGCTCCGCCGCAACTCTCCTGAGTTGCGGCCGCTCTCCACCACTCCTCGTTCCACTCTTCTTCTCGTTCGGTCTCGTCTGTTTCGTCCGCTCGGCTCCTCTTCTCTTCTCGGTCCTGGCTCTCCGGTTCTTCTTCCTCCTCTCCAGTCGACGACGCACCTTCGCTTTTTCTTCCTCTATTTGGCGGTCCTGAGTTACCGTTTCCAGGGTTAACTCCGCCTCCTACCGCCGATCACCGCGTCGGGATTGGTTCCAGTAAGAACACATGACAAGGGGGCGGGGTTAGCCCTGACGGCGTAGCTCTCTGTTCGACTGGGCATCGGGAAAAGAGCGGAGTGTCTCTGGTATGGTAGTCCGGAGGATCAGGTAAGGGACTGTCCTCTATGTATGCCGTCTCACACTGTCACAGGCACACAGAGCACTATCCAACATGAGCATGTGCACAGCTACAACAATATTTGTCTATTTTTGTTTATACTCATGCTGCCTGCCTCAATACTCTCTGTACACCACATGATTTAGGCTACATGTGGATGCCAGTCTCCTGTTCCTACATTACAGACTGGAACCTATGCTCTGAGCCAAACATTTGAAACAACACCATTCAATTTCTATTGCAGTGATTGCTAAAACAATCGTGATGAGCAATATATAGGTTTTGTACATGTTGGTACTGCCTTACATACATAACCAGCACTTTATCACTACTATGCCTCGTGGACTTGCCAAAAATGTAAAACAACACCAAGCCTTTTCTACCGCAGTGACTGCTAAAACAATTGTGATGCGCAATATATGTTTTGTACGTGTTGGTACTGCCTTAGAAACATACCCGGTTCACTGATAGAATATCGATGCTTAAAATACCCCCATACACAAATATCGATGCAAAAATATCGATGTCAAAAATATCGAAATCCTATATTTAAAATTGTAAGTACAAAAATATCAAAACAAAAATATTGATTAAAAAATATAAATGTACAAAATATCAATTTTTTATTTAAATAAAAATTTATGTTAAATATAATAAAAATAAAATTAACTTTAAAAAAATTATTTAGATTTAATATACATTTTAACAAATATAATAAAATAAAATAAATTTAGAAAAATGTAAACATACATATATAAAATGTATATCTATATATAGAATGATAGAATGACAGGCAAGGGTGGTGGCATTGCCATTATTTATAAAAACCATCTGACGTGTCGCCTATTAGGCAGCCCGCTATCAGACTGTGAGAACGCTCATTTTTCAATAGAGCTCACTCCCACTCTTTTACTCTCAGGCATTCTTATCTATCGCCCCCCTGGGGCGATGGGTCAATTTTACAGATCTATGCTAGAAACAGTTGGCAACCTTGCCAGTACGGCAGCCAACTTTACCCTCTTAGGAGATTTTAATATGCATTTTGATAATCTTTCAGCATCTACCGCAACTGAATTAGCTCAAGACCTGACGGCCTACCAACTATCACAGAAGGTCCCACAAGCAACCCATATCAAAGGGCACCTTCTTGACCCTATTTTTTCTAACCTGGGAGATCTAACGAGAAAAGATCCTATCCCCCTTCCCTGGTCGGACCATTTTTTAATTCCTTTCTTTTGGTCACCACCAGCTATTGCACCTCATACTCAAGCAATTCGAGCTCGAATTCGACCTTGGTCTAAACTCCCCCTGGAAAGGTGGACCCAAGAACTCGAAAAGACCAAGCCTAATCCTGACCCTAATCCAGTGGCAGCTAATGAAAGTTTTTGCAACTGAATTGGAAGATCACTCAATTTGGTGCTCCCGAAAATTTCTATTCAGAAGAAAACCGGACCTAATAAGTCGGCCTGGTTCTCCCCCAAACTGCGTACTTTAAAACAGCAAAGTAAAAAATTAGAAAGAGTTTGGAGGAAATATTTCTCACCCGATAAGAAATTAGAATATAGGGTGGCCATCGGAATATATAGGGCAGAGATTCAAAAAGCCTAAGCCTCCTACTATAAGGAAAAAATTGTGTCAGCCGCCAACTCTCCTAGAGAAATCTTCCTCATTGCCAAAAAGCTCCTTAAAGCCCCTGCTCCCTCGATGGCACCAGACACTTCAGGTGTCCGCTGCAACAAATTTGCTGAATATTTTTCCACTAAAGTTCAGAATATTCTCAAACATCTCCCCAAGAAGATATTGATCTTCCAATCGAGCACACGATTACAGGAGAGCACAAAACAGAATATCTGTTGGAGAATTTTACTCCGATGACCCAGGAAGCATTTTTAGCCACCTTAACATCAGTAAAAAGCGGGTCCCCACTTGACCCGGCACCACCCAACATCTTGAAACTGGTTGCACCGACAATTGCTCCCATGGCCACCAGCCTGATTAATATCTCACTCTCCACAGGTATGGTCCCCCCGAGTGGAAAAAGGCAATGGTTAGAGCACTATTAAAAAAAACTAATCTGGATCCAGCCGACTTGGGCAACTACCGTCCCATTTCGCCCCTTCCTGGAATTAATAAGATCGCGGGGAAGCATGTCAATAAATCACTCTCCGCTTTCCTTGAGTCCAATGATCTGCTCCATTCTTCCCAAACGGGCTTCCGCCCACGCCAAGGCACTGAAACCGCCTTGTTAGCAGTGGTGGAAGAATCAAGAAAAATTGTTGACGCAGGAGGGTCTGCGGCCATAATTCTACTCGACCTGAGCGCGGCCTTTGATACGGTGAACCACTGAATTTTGGTTCACCGTCTCAGGAATGTAGGAGTGACAGGCACTGCCCTATTGTGGCTAAAATCCTTCCTAGAAGAAAGATTCTTTCAGGTTTTTGAAGATGACATCACCTCACACCCCATCCCCTTACAATGCGGAGTCCCTCAGGGTTCATCCCTGAGCCCCAATCTTTTTAATGTTTATATGGCCCCGCTGGCGGATGTTGTATCCCCTTTTGGGATTCATATGGTAACCTATGCTGACGACACTCAGCTGGTCGTGGCACTGAATCACGCAGACCAGATGCCCAAGAACCTGCACTCCTGTCTCGAGGAAGTCTCGAAATGGATGAGCTTGTCTCACCTAAAACTTAATGGCGATAAAACCGAGCTCATGATTCTTGGCAACTCCTTACACTTTCAATCAAGCACGATGTGGCCAGCCAGTTTGGGCCCGGTGCCAGCCGCCAAAACAGAGATAAAAAGCCTGGGAATCTGGCTAGACAAGGACCTTACTCTTAAAGTGCAAGCAAGAAAGACCGCTGCCTCATGTTATGGCTTGCTCAAAATGACCCGCAAAGTCCTCCGTCTTTTGCCATTTCAGGCAAGAAAACTGCTGATTCAGGCACTAATCCTATCAAGGATAGATTATGGCAATGCCCTCTATTTGGGTGCCCTGAATTCAGTGGTCTCTAAACTACAGATTGTTCAGAATTGTGCAGCAAGACTGCTTACAGGGACCCCCAATCGCTGTTCAGCTAGGCCCGCGTTGAGCTCCCTCCATTGGCTCCAGGTGCAGGAAAGGATCAATTTTAAGGCCCTCTGCATTGCGCACAAGTCTTTGGATGAGAGCAGACCTCCCATTAATAAAGCCATGATCCGCCTCTATAGGGCTAATAGAAAACTCCGCTCAGATGAGCTCCATCTAGCGTTGGTTCCCAGGATTAAGAAGGCCAGAAGTGGTGGCCGACTTTTTTCATACAATGCCTCTAGGCTCTGGAACACCCTTCCACTGTACCTTCGTAAGGAATCCAACCATTTCACTTTTCGCAAACAGCTAAAAACATGGCTCTTCCCTTAGGCTACCAATCTTCTAGTTACTCTATTAGCGCTGGGATGCTCCCGAGTAGCCATGCGCTATATAAAAACCATTTTCATTTCATTTCATTATTTCCTTTAAAACAATTAATAAACTATTAATTTTAATTTATTTTATAATTTTATAAATATATAAAAATTTACAAATAAATATATATATATATTTACATACACTTATAACATCAAATCTAATAAAAAAACATTATATTATAAATTAAAACATTAATATATTTAATAGTCTTTAAAATTAAGTTTTGCACTCCATTGAGTGCAACAGTAGGGAAAGTGTTGGATAGCGGAGGGGTAAAATTACTATTCCCACTCCAGTGAGCGCAACAGTAGAGAAGGTGCTGGATAGCGGAGGGGTAAAACTTAATATTCCCACTCCAGTAAGTACAATAGTAAAGAAAATGTTGGATAGCGGAGGGGTAAAAATTACTATTCCCACTCCAGTGAATGCAACAGTAGGGAAAGTGTTGGATATCGGAGGGGTAAAACTTAATATTCCCACTCCAATGGGTGCAACAGTAGGGAAAATGTTGGATAGTGGAGGGGTAAAAATTACTATTCCCACTCCAGTGAGTCAACAGTAGGGAAAGTGTTGGATAGTGGAAGGGTAAAACTTAATATTCCCACTCCAGTAAGTAAAATAGTAAAGAAAATGTTGGATAGCGGAGGGGTAAAAATTGCTATTCCCACTCCAGTGAGTGCAACAGTAGGGAAAGTGTTGGATAGCAGAGGGGTAAAAATTACTATTCCCACTCCAGTGAATGCAACAGTAGGGAAAGTGTTGGATAGCGGAGGGGTAAAACTTAATATTCCCACTCCAATGGGTGCAACAGTAGGGAAAATGTTGGATAGCGGAGTGGTAAAAATTACTATTCCCACTCCAGTGAGTGCAACAGTAGGGAATGTGTTGGATAGCGAAGGGGTAAAACTTAATATTCCCACTTCAGTGAGTGCAACAGTAGAGAAAATGTTGGATAGCGGAGGGGTAAATATTACTATTCCCACTCCAGTGGGTGCAACAGAAGGGAAAGTGTTGGATAGCGGAGAGGTAAAAATTACTATTCCCACTCCAGTGAGTGCAACAGTAGGGAAAGTGTTGGATAGCGGATGGTAAAAATTAATATTTCCAGTGGAGTCAGTTCAAAATTAAAAGCAAACAAATTAACAACAACACAAAAGATTTTAAAAAACAAAAAAATAAAACATATATAAAAGTTTTAAATATTACAAAAGATAGAAACAGATTAGCATGTTAAAAGATCTAACAAATACCTAGAAAGATTATTTAAAACATTCAAAAATAATTTAAAAACAAAAAACTAGTTTTTAATACAACTTTTTATAAACAAAAACATTAATTATTACATACATGTAATATTTTATATTTCCCTATAACACCACACAATTCACAACACACATAAAATATTGTTTTTAAATGTACCTCCATAATTAACATAATTAATGATCAATTAAAGAAATATTATTAATTAAAAAACAAATTAAAACAGATACAAATTAATTTACTCCCCAAATGTTACTCCTATAAAACCAAAACCCACACACAAAATAAAAATAAACTATCATAAATATTTATGAATTGATGAATTAATATTAATGATCAACTAATTATTAATTAATTAAACATAAATTACTTTCCACCCTCTACCCCAATAAACAGCACAACCCGCACCTAAAACTCATTTCACAATTTCCATAACTAATTTTACATTAATAAATTAATATCAATTAACAACTTATTAATTAATTTAAAAGAATTTACTTCTCACCCTTTACCACTATGAACGCCTACAACTTACATCAAAAATTAATTACACAATTGCCATATTTTCATTTTAATTAATTAATTAGCATTAATTAACAAACAATTAATAATTAATTATAAATAAATTACTTTCCACCCTATTCTCCTATAAACCCCACCACCCACTCCTAAAAAAATGACACAATTGACATAATTAATTACAAATTAATTAATGAATAATAATTAACAACCAATTAATAAATTTTTTATAATAAAATAACTCCCACAATTAACAACATAAAATATAAATTTCATAAATAATAATTAAAAAATATTAAGACATTTATTATAATTAAATTACTTCCCACCCTAACAGCCAATTAATTCATAATTAATAATAAATTAATTCCCCACAATTAACACTATAAAATCTAAATTAAATAAATACTAATACATCAAAAATTATAATTAATTTATTATAATTAAATTACTTCCCACCCTATTCCCCTATAAACCCACAACCCGCTCCTAAAAAAATTACACAATTAACATAATTGCCAATTAATTAAAAATAATTAACAACCAATTAATAAATAATTAATAATACATTAATTCCCACAATTAACACTATAAAATCTAAATTAAATAAATACTAATACATAAAAAATAATCATTAATTTATTATAATTAAATTACTTCCCACCCTATTCCCCTATAAACCCACAACCCGCTACAGAACTTAAAAACACAAAATCTAATTAAGATAAAATAAATACCTACTAAAAAAGTAACACATATATATATAAAAAAATATATATTATATAAAAAATAGATCACATACTTTTAAAATACATACTAAAATATATAACACTAATTAAAACATCGATATTTTAAACAACTATATTTTTCCAAATGATATTAACAACTTCGATATTTCCAAAAACGATATTTCTTACCTGCAAGTTGATATTCTTCACCACGATATTCTTCCTGTCGATATTTCTGTATCACATTTAAAAATCGATATTTGTGTATGTCGACATTTTAAACTCGATATTCTGTCTGTGCACCACATACCCAGCACTTTATCACTACTATGCCTTATGGACTTGCATCGCAGTGACATCGTTCTCTGCGGACATCACTGCCACAGCTCGATTTTGATGTCCTACAATTGTGTTTGTCTGTGTCTTCAAATTTCTTTTGTGAACTGCCTCATCCCACTACCAGACAGTTCCCCTGGTCCACTGTTTTTAGACCCTCCTGGCTGATGACACTCTGTCACACCAGGGATACAGTAACCCCTTCTATTTTTTATATGTTTTTTTAAAAATATATTTTATTATCAATTGCAAAACCATAATGCATGACATAGAGAAAAGGGCCATCATTTTACCCCAATAAAAACCCCCACACTCCACCCACCCCAGCTACATATTTAAATAACATATTTTATCATTTGTACAGATCATATTTCATAGCAAATTCAGACAAGGGGAGAAAGAAAAAATAAAAGAAAAAAAGAATGAAAAGAGCACAAGCCCTACGGGACAGAAAAACATAAATCATAATATACACCTAGTTAAAGTGCATCGTGCCTAACATCCTCAACTCCTTACTTCTATCCAGTCCAATAGAGGTCCCCATATCCTAAGACCCTTCCTTTTACTATGGCTCCCCTTCCTTGAGAAAATTGCCTTTTCTAGATAACAAGTTGCCAGTACCCTAGTTAACCATTGTTGAAACACTGGTGGATTGTTATCTAGCCATGCTGAGGCAATACATAAACGGTGGATGGTTATGGCAATAAAGACCAACACTCTACCTCTTACCGGTCTCTCAACTTCCGATACTCCCAAAAGAATCACAGTGGGGGACAAGGATACCTGAATATTTAATTTGTTATTAAAAAATCTGTGATATGAGTTTTAAAGAGAGTTAGAGACTGGCAAGTGGCAAAAATATGTACCATGTCGGCCCCCCTAAGTTGACATCTAGAGCATCGTGAGCCTTTACCATCCCCCGATTTAATAATCCTACTAGGAGTGTAATATAGATTAAAACAAGTTTTATAATACTGTACATGTAGTTTAGAAGATAAGAACGACGACTGGGCCAGAGAGAAGGATTCCCGGAAATTAGATTCAGGGATGGCCAGTTGTTCTTGCCATCTCAAAGTGTTTTTGTCAATGTCATCCTTCATACGTTTGTTGAGGAGGGAATAGATTATACCAATTGAAGGTTAGTGTCCTGCTAACAGAGCGTCGACCAGGTTGCACCTTTGGAATCTGATCACCCCTCCACCCTTGCGATATAAAAAATCCCTGACTTGTAGGTACTTAAAAAAATCTTTATGACTAAAGCCAAATTCACCCCTGATCTCTTGGAATGATTTTGTACCCATGGTGGAGAAGAAAAAGCCCACCTTGTTTAAGCCAGTTTTGACCCAGCGTAGGATATGTTGGTCCCAGATAATGTATGGGAGATACGTGTTACCACCTCATCAGGTCCGCCAAGAGAATCTCCTTCAAAGAACCGCCTCGACAACAATGCACACAACAGCAAGGAGCTTTTCAACATCGTGAAGGAACTCTCCAATCCCAGCTCCAACACCAACGACATCCCGCCGTCGCAACCCCTGTGCGATTCCCTCGCCACCTTCTTTCACCGCAAGATCGCCGACATCCACGACAGCTTCGACACCCAGACAACCCCAACTAAGATCGATACACCAGACCCGCCACACACCATCGACCACGACCCCCTGCCAGCCTGGGCCAGCGTGAACATCGAGGACACCATCAAGACCATGAGCACAATACACTCCGGCTCCCCGTCAGACCCTTTCCCGCACCACATCTTCAACAAAGCCAGCAGCTCCATCGCACCCCACCTGTGCAACATCATCAACCTCTCCTTCGAGACCGCGACCTTCCCAGAGAGCTGGAAACACGCAGAGATCAACGCCCTACTCAAAAAACCCAAGGCGGACCCGAGAGACCTCAAGAACTTCCGGCCCATCTCTCTGCTTCCGTTCCCAGCCAAGGTCATCGAGAAGATCTCAACAAACAGCTAACCCGATACCTCGAAGAAAACAGCATCCTGGACCCATCCCAATCAGGGTTCCGCAGCAACCACACTACTGAGACTGCCCTCATCGCCGCCACCGACGACATCAGGATCCTGCTGGACAATGGTGAGACCGCAGCCCTCAGCCTGCTGGACCTCTCCGCCGCCTTCGACACTGTCTGCCACCGCACTCTACGCGCATGCCTCCACGACGCAGGGATTCGAGACAAGGCCCTGGAATGGACCACCTCCTTCCTCGACGGCAGAACCCAGAGAGTCCGCCTCCCACCTTTCCGATCCGAAGCCTCCGAGATCATCTGCGGCGTACCCCAGGGATCGTCCCTCAGCCCAACACTGTTCAACATCTACATGGCCCCGCTCGCACGCATCGCCAGACAACACGACCTCAACATTATCTCCTACGCCGACGACACTCAACTGATCCTCTCCCTCACCAAGGACCCCTCGCCGCCAAAGCCAAACTCCATGAAGGAATGAAGGCCGTCGCCGATTGGATGAAGATCAGCCGACTAAAGCTGAACACGGACAAAACGGAGGTCCTCATCCTCGGCTCCAACCCCTCAGCCTGGGATGACTCCTGGTGGCCAACGACGCTGGGAGCAGCCCCGACACCCACCGACCACGCACGCAACCTGGGAGTCATCCTCGACTCAACGCTCTCCATGGCCAAGCAAGTCAACGCAGTCACCTCCTCCTGCTTCAACACCCTCCGCATGCTTCGCAAGATCTACAGGTGGATCCCGACAGACACAAGAAGAACAGTCACCCAGGCCCTCGTCAGTAGCAGACTGGACTATGGGAACGCCCTCTACGCGGGAGCCCCGGCCAAGCTCATCAAGCGACTGCAACGCATACAAAACGCCTCCGCACGACTGATCCTCGACGTACCACGCCACAGCCACATCACCCCCCACTTGAGAAACCTGCACTGGATCCCCGTCGACAGGAGGATCACCTTCAAACTCCTCACCCACGCACACAAGGCACTCCACAAAACTGGCCCAGCCTACCTCAACAGACGACTCTTCTTCTACGTCCCCAACCGCCAGCTCCGCTCCGCCGACCTCTCCCTCGCCACTGTCCCCCGCATTCGAAGAACAACCACCGGCGGCAGATCCTTCTCACACCTCGCCGCCAAGACCTGGAACACCCTTCCACTAAGCCTACGAAAGACCCAAGACCTGCTGACCTTCAGGAGGCTACTCAAGACCTGGCTGTTCGACCAGTAGCAGCATCCCCCCCCCTTCCCTCTCCCCAGCGCCTTGAGACCCTCGCGGGTAAGTAGTGCGCTCTACAAATTCTGTGATTGATTGATTGATTGATTGTTATCATTCAGGGGGGTATCAAAATTAAGCCGGCCCAGACCCATTATTTACGGACTGTTGACCAGATTTGCTCATTTGGTGACGGGGGGAGGGAGGGGATAATGTGAGGAGGGGACACAGGTGGTGGGGTTGGGTGGTTGCTACACAAGAAGACAAAGGGTACAGAATCACAAGAGGAGGAGGTGGTGGATCAAAGGGGAGGGGGATTTCAGTGGGTGATCAGGGTCAAGATGGTAGACCCGAGATATCTAAAAGGAAACCTAGAGAAGTGGGGCAATGAGTGAGCTAAGAATTGGACCACATTAGACGTATAATTACACTGTTCAACGCTGCCCAGGTGGCGGGAGACCCTATGGCTTTAATTCTGCTGGATGCGGAGAAAGCTTTTGATAGAGTCTCCTGGCACTACCTCTGGAACGTGCTAGAAAAAGTAAATATAGGACCCGAGTTCCGGCAAGCACTTAAGGCGCTATATTTTAAGCCAGAGGCTAGGGTGTTTGTTGCAGGGGAACTCTCTGATTCATTTGTGATCTCAAGAGGCACCAGGCAGGGCTGCCCCTGTTCTCCACTTTTGTTCTCCCTGTATATAGACCCTTTTATTCGTAGGCTTGAGTTTAATGTGAGGATCCCCCCTATGGTTTTTAACGGTTGAGATACAAAACTCTCGTTTACGCTGATGATATTGCCCTAGTTACGCCCGAACCTTCTATAGCAATTGCTGAGATTGAGAAAGAGGCAGCGGAATTCGGACATATTTCGGGCTATTCTCTAAATGGGGGAAAAACTGTAATTTTGGTAGATAATCAGATATCCCTGCAGGATTCACGGGTAGCCACGAGTGCGATATATCTGGGAGTTGCCATCACCCCCGATCTGGATTGTATCGTTAAGTACAATCTCAAGCCCTTGTTTGAAAAATCTAAGAAAGACCTACATAGGCTGAATAACTTACACCTATCCCTGGCTGGCCGATGCAATGTTATTAAAATGATTTTCTTCCCCAAAATTCTTTATTTTTTTTGTGCTATCCCCTTAGAGATAGGAAACCTATGGCTTAAAAAATTAGACAAATTGATCTCCCGATTTGTTTGGTCTTATGCAAAACGAAGGAGAGCTTTAAAATTTCAGACCCTTCCCAAAGACCAAGGAAGGTGGGGACAAGAGAAAACATCCTGGCAATTAGGAGTTGAATATTTCCCTTCCCCATATGAATTATTGGTAGGTGAAGGGGTGTGGGAGAATTTATGGAGGCAAATTGAGCTGAACTACTTCAAGCGAGTTCGCTTTAAGACCTTATTGAATACCTTTAAAATGTGGTCTTTTTGATATGTTTTTATATATTTTTGATATCTCTTTTCCCTCAACAGGTTGGACCTTGAACCACACAAACAGTAGGTAGCACTTTAGGGGCACCTTATTTGTATGGGGGAGTTTATCATTATATGTTTTTTTGTCCTGACGAAGCGCCATGGATCCTTAAGACTACTTGATAGGCGTGAAACATGTTGACAAACCACTGAGTGAGAGACCTGAGATAGGCCTCCCTCTCACGACTATGGGGTACTTTCCCCGCCCAGTCGTTGCACACTGACTACGAGGGTTCCTTTAAAACTTCTAGGTAGCATTTGCCTGTTAAAGGTTTTTATCTCTGACAAGGCGGGCCACTTATTAAAGGATAGTTTGCGACCTCCCCTGTCAGTTTTAACCCCAAATCATGCATCACTACTCCACCACACTTATCAGCTCACTTGCACTCATCATATGGCAATCTCTTAAAAAGATCTCCGCAAAAGTGACCCTTCGGGGGACCCGTAGGGCATTGCAGCGCTGGCCCGACAAGGAGCACTGCCTTATGATGAAGCATGACATCCCCTTGGGGGAGTGTGAGGGCAACATGAGACAGTCTTGTTGACTGTCTTCATGACTTTGGTCTAGGCACACCTGTTTAGTTAACTTTTTCTCCCTTCTCAGGAACAGAAGCCCAATTTTTGAGTCTTTGATTGATCCACAGGAGCACGGTCTCTGGACCTTCTAATCTAGCTCCCAGTCCCCCCTCCTTCTTACATAGAGGAATTTAATTGAAGCGTGAGGCCAAAGATCACCCAAACCCAGAGAGTTCAACAGCTCTTTAATTGAGCACAGCCATGGGATTTTATTGGGTTTGTCAGCCTGAATGATTTCTTCTAGAGCAGCTGCATAATGCACCAACTCCGGAGTAACCCAGATTCTCTGTCAGGAAAGCAGTGGGTACAAGGGACCCTTGAGGGCTACCTTTTTTAATCCCATATCCAGAGATACGGGGTACAGCGGGGTGATAGATGGAAGTGAGGCTAATGATCTTAAAAGTTTGTTCTCTGATCTCACCAAGTCAGACATATCATCAAAGCCCCATAGCTCAACACCATATAAAGCTGCTCCCAGGGCTTAGGCTTCATTGACTTGCAGGGTTGGTGAAACAGGCTTCATATAAGAAGCGCAATGTTCTTTTGAAATTGCACTAACTGTCTATGTTTTATTGTTGCCCTGCTGATATGTGGTCGTCATGACAGATTGAACGAAAATTGAATTACAAGCTAAGCAAAGGAATGTACCCTCTCCAATACCTCGTCCCCAAGTACTAGGCTTCCCTTATACTTTTTAGGATTATTAAATGGTACAAATTTGGTTTTGGCTATGTTAATCTCTTAGAGTCTGATTTAGATCTTGGCGGTTGGGTTACTGTGTCACAACGCTGATGAATATTCCGTCCACCAAAATATAAATTTTATTATATCCTATGGGGTTTATATTCGGGCGGACGGGATTTCCATCACCGTTGTGATTGAATAACTCATACGCTAAGATCTAAATCAGACCCTAAGCCTTGTTCTGAACAGAAGACACTGAAAATTGTTAGTAGTTTTTGCAGGCCGCTCTGTGTTTTCAAAATCAATAAAGTATCATCTGTAAACAACAGTATCGGTGTCTTAACATTAGCTATAGATGGACCGTTGGCCATGGTCTCAGAAAGGTGGTGTATCAAGCCATTTAGATATAAAGTAAATAGGGTAGGGGTCAGTACACACTCTTGCGGACACCCTTCAATACCAGAATCTTTGTCAGTCAATTGGCCCTGTGAACCCTATCGCACCTGAGCAAAGTTCTTATTGTGTAGCCTAATCAACAAAGAAAATATATCAATGAGCATTCCCTCCTCCCTGAGGACCTGCCATAGCCGACGGCAGATTTAAGACCAACAAAGGCAACATATAAGTTGCCCTTGCCAATCAATACCGTCTTCCAATAAATTGTAGCAAATCGAAAAACCTGGTCTATGGTTGATGATTTTGCTCGGAAACCAGCCTGTAACAGGCTTATATCATTCCTCTCGATCCAATGTTGTATTTTTACTAGCACCATAAGGCAAATACATTTTTACATACAGTCAATTAGGCTGATGGGCCTATAATTGGCCGGCAGCCTCTAATCTTATTTATAAACCGGTATTACCTCAGCTCCCTGCCATGATTCAGGAATGGGAGCACCCATGGCTATGGCATTTGTAAGGATTAATATATATTCTGCCCGACATCTAAGTCATGAACAAAAACATCTACTGGGAGGCTTTCGGGACCAGCAGCCCTACCTCTTGAAAAAGTGGTCAAAGAATTAATAACATCCGCTAGAAAAAACAGCAGCATGATAAAATTAAAAAGGGTGCTATTAAGAGTTCCCTCACCAGAGGTAGCAGCCTCTTCATAATATAAGACTAAGAAATGGGTAAACCAGTCAGAGGGTGAAACATGGTTCTGGGGTTCAAAACCTGTAATATTCTCACCTCTAGCATCCAACTTCCAGTAGCTTGAATGATCTTTGGAAGAACACACGTCTGCTAAATCACATCTGTTGTTGTCCTACTCTTTCTTTGCTTTATTCATACTCTGCTTACAGGCTTTTCTAGTAGCGGAAATCAGGGGAACATAGTTCATCTTTATAGACTTGGCTAAAGTGTGCCTTAGCTCCCACACTCTCTATTAAACCGACTGTTGCTTCTGGATGACAACTACACTGTTTGTGGGAGTTAAAAAATATGCCGCTATGCTTTCAGAGAACGTTTTATGATGCTCAATAATATCCAATGTATCTCTGTTCATTTCACTGCAATGTGTTAGCTTAGGCAGAATATATTGAATGCCATTCCTGATATTATTAGAAATTCGGGTTTCTCCACCACCTGTCGCCATTTAAGGCAGCATCTATCAGACGTGTGCTCAATATGACCAATACTAGTAAGATGGACCAGAAAATTGTTAAAAATATCAGACATAAAACGTAGAGGGTTATGGTCGCTCTCTGATTTTTTGCAAATAATCATATCTTCGACTAAGTGCCACAATTTTAAGTCAACCAATAAATAATCAATACGACTTTTAGACAAATGATTATTAAAAGTATATGCTCACTTACTATTTGATTTAGTTCAGTCATTAGTGGCCCTAACTCCCAATTCAGTGGTAAGTGTTTTCAATTGATAGGAGAGCAGCATGGGTCCATCTTTTCACTGGGGCAACCACCAGCTGGGGAATAGCCTGTAGTTCATTCACCTCTGCCATGAGTTTAATGTCATCAGTATCAAGGGGCGCAAATGTAGTGTTGAAGTCCCCGGTCAGGATCAAATTTGTACCTGACTGGCGTTTATCCAAAAAGACCGCAAGGGATTGGATTGTTGGCGAGACAAGGCCACCCTTTTCCCCGCTTGCTTAGATGTTAAGGAGTGTCGCACTAGATTTTCTGCCCCTTCTCAATTGGATAGCTATTATATGCAGACTGTCAACCGCCAGTTCCCGTACATCACAATTTAGGGAAGACTTTACTCATATTATTAACCCATCCACGGCCCTCCCAACCTTGCTTGGCCTTGCTGGTATGTAGTGTGATAAATAACCTAGTTTGTATTATAGGTTCAATACACCATGTTTCTTAAAAATGCATATGCCAAAATTCTTAATAAATTTGCTCCAATGAGGTAACAGCTGCTTAGCTTTGAGTCCCGCTACATTCCAGGAGACAAATGAAAGTAATAGATCGTAGGGAGTTCACACAGGTGCTACTAGATAGTTGAAAAGTGCCCTCGGTGTCATTAACTATATCACTTGTAGTAGTGGTCCCCACTGATTCTTTGCCAGGAGCTATTAGAACAACTGGACCCAGCTTAGTTTTTGCCTGAGAAAAACTGTGATTGTCAAGAGTTGTTTAAATGACTTCAAAGCTTGAGTTATCAACATCATCAGGCAAGGATGCTACACTGTCTTTAGAAAGAGGGTCATCTAGGCCCATCCTGGTATTTACATATAGACCCCACTATGTGGCATTGTCAGATACAGATGTTAAAGAGTTAGTGGGGTTGAACGCTAATAAAGGGACTAAAGCCAGGGCGATGGGCACCTTCAATGATATAGCTACTAGTGGAGGGTACCTACTGAGGCTAAAGTATACAGGTCCTTATACAGAAGGAAGCACTCTGGGGGCACCAAATTTGAGGTTGATGCCTAAAATGGCATCAAGATCTTCCCTAAATCAATCATTACTATCCATCTCTGATGTGACAGCTCTCAAGTCAGCTGAATTCTGCGGGGCATTAGGTCTACTGACCCCCCAACGCCGTGTACTTAAACTGGATATTCGCATCATTAGGGGGGCAAGACCTGATATCCAAAGCAATAAGGCCATCAACAATGTGCCTATCCTTGAAACATAATTCAATTGAGTCGAAGGGCAAAGCTGTTTCATAACGTCTTCTAGCGCCAATGAGGTCATCCCTGATGACTGAACGGCAACCCGTGATATGTCTTATCCAGTGAATTGCTTTATTTTTAATAGACTCCTTGTCTTCAAAACTCTTTGGATCTAACAATTTGGGGACATTATTCATGGCTAGTCTAAACGCAGATGGAGGTTGGCTATTTAAATGATCATCCCTTCTTCGGTGTGCCATATCTGTACAGGCAATAGGGAATGAGTTGTTGTTTCTATAACTGGGATTTGGCAATGAGTATGTGAGCATGCACAGCGAAGCATATATCAAAATTGTATGGTTGTAGCGTGCACTGGAGGTATCACCCTCTGGAAAGTCCTTTTTTGATTTTCATGCACATCTAGATCTTATATGTCACATGATGCACGCTCACTTGGCGTTTTTCAAACTCACCGAGCACGCAGTACACACGTCGGGTTGATGTAAGTTTTCTTTTGTTTTTTGTAATGTTTAATGGTGCACTTAACATCATTAAGCGGTCACGCTGATTCAAGATGTCCACCTTTATCATTCACACGTTGAGGTTTTCTGTCTTGTCACGATTGTTAGTTATACTACACCTCGTAGCGTTGTTATACCGATCCTAAACCTTTCATTCTCATTACTTTCACCCGGATATTTATCATGACTTTACAAGGGCGCTGAATGATTTAACAGCACGTTTTTCGAACTTAATATGATTTTTCACTTCTCTATGTTTCACGGGGTGCACCTGACTCGGGTTCCTCTAATCTTATTTTTCAACCGAACTGAGCACTGTCCAGATATGTTAGTGTCACAGCTAGTTTCTCTCCTTTTTATCTATTTAGAGCACGACGTTTCTATACTTTAATGCACGCGCCGATGTTAAATTCAGCATTTAGATAAGGCTAAGCTTTTATTTATTAGACATCCTGCTTATTCTTTAGAGTATAGTGACGCTCTGTTTTCTTCGCATTTTTCTAGATCTTTTTCCCCTGACGAAAGGCTTTCAAGCCCGAAATGCATCGGGAGATGGTTTTTCTGAATTTTGGAAATTGCTACTGATTATACCATTGTTATGCGCTTTTGAATGAATACAATTCAAACATCTAATAAATTCGATGAAGAGTTCAAAACTCGCTCATAATTTCCTGGCTTGTCAATAACCTTTGGGACTGTAATTTTTTTATCTGCTTCTTGGCAGATCTCAAGCTGTGCCTAGAGGGACAACACTCATGCGAGTGGTGCTACCTCGTTGTTTTATAACTGGGATTTGCCCAGTAGACCTTTGAATTAGTCCTAGGCCTATCACCCTAGTGTTGTAATTTGGCAGCACTTAAGTTAAGCATTAGCCGAAGACATCCTGTATTCAGAGGCTAAATTGTCCGCTTTGTGGAATCCATTTTGTATTTCTGGCAGCCATTTTGGTTGCCATGTGCTGCCATGTGCTCGCCATGTGCTCTGTCCTACCTTCCTGTTAACTGCTCTTGAAATCTGCCTAGAGACGAGTTATATTTAGTTTCTTTTGCTTTGCACATGCTCAGTTGAGCTCGCAGCTGCCCATGCAGCTGTTCCGAGTTTATAAATGTCAGGATGTGTCTACTAGAAGTAGAAACTGTTAGCTCCACCCACTCGTCGACTGTGCATTTCTTGTATGACCTTATATGTACCTAAAACCAGCATTTGTGTTTGTACCGCCTTCATTTGAGCCCCTGTGTGGGTATAAAAGGACCAAGGTCCTTCCATTCAGTGTGCTACTTCATGCATTACCGAAGGGTGCTGTGTGAATGTAGCTCCACCTCATGAGGTTTAATAAACTCTGTTTTTCTATTCCAGTTTCTGTGCCAACTTCTTCCTATTGGTCTGAGGACTCTGTGCAGAAAGGGAGAACCCTAAGCACTGGTAGGCCTTGTTGAGGCTCACCACAACAAATTGGCGCTTCCAACGTGGGGCTCATCGGCGACTCGGATGCCCGAAGGATTGGTCGAGACGAAGGATTGGAATCTCGCTTCTGGACGCGATCGCTGCCTGAGGAGACCCGAGTCTTGGCACCCACGGCGTTTTTCCTTTCTTTCTGATCTGACCATCCCGGCGGCGCCGGTCCTCGACTGAGATCTCTTCTGTTGATTCACTGTGCAGTGACCATTTGGTCGATTTGAGACCTTGGCAGTTGGAACCTGGACACCATTTGATTGGTAAGAGCCGTTTTGCGGCACTTGCTGTTGGTTTGATGCCTTTGATTGGTAAGGTAGTTTAGTAACACTTACTGCGGCTTTGTTTGTATGATTGGCCAATTTTGGAATCTGTTTTGTAATTATATATGTATTGCAATACATATAGGCAGGTAATGAGGAGAATTTTCTCTATTTAAAATTGTTTGAACAGCGCAACGTACGAAGAGTACCTTAAGCGCTACTTTGATTATAATACTGCATATTTTGCACTATTTTTTGGCATGCCTGTTTTCAGCACACTTCGTAGGATGTGTTGCTTTTGTAGTGGTACCAATTTGAGACTTGACGAAGCACAACCAGCCCCCCGGAGGGGACGCCTAATAGGGATATGTATATTAAGTATGGTATTTCTTCTATAATGTACTGCACGTTATGGAACAAATATACTAGTAAAGATCCTGAGTTGCGTTGGCCGATGTATGGGTCATTTGATTTGCGAAAGATTCAGTATGTGGAACAATGTATGTTTAAACGAAAGACTAGGCAAGATATGTTTGATTGTGTGCGAATGTGGGAGAAAGAAGTGTGTGAGCGAATGAAGCGTGAGCAAGCCTTGATTGACAAAGAACAGCGAAAGACCATTTATGCGAAAGCATTAGAGTTAAAAAACAAGGAGATGAAAGAAATTAAAGAGAGGGAAGATAGGGAACGCCATTTACAGGTAACTGGCCAATACGCTGTTAGGCAGCCCCTTTATCCTATCCTTAATAAACCGCAAGATGATTTTTTGTTATTAGATCGTTCTCCACCTCCGTATATTTTTTCTTCCGCTCCTCATGAGTCAGATGAGGACTCTTTTTCAGACCAGGACAAAACTCGAGAAACTCGTTCAATGTTATCTGCTGGGCGTGCATCTGACATTAGATCTGCTGCGCGTAAAGCCGTTTGTAGTACTACCACTGCTTCAGAACTTTTAGATAGTATAAAAGGATGGCAGGAAAGGGAGCAAATATATTTTACCGATACATTTGCTGCAGAGGTTATTGAACGATTTAGGAAGCATTCGGTAGATATGGAGCCCGATGATGTAGCAGCTGATTGTAAACAATTACGTGACGGTCTTTTTGTCTTCTCCCAGGTGGCTGACACGATCAGACGCTTGGTTAAACTGCGTGTTGAAGCAGCCCGTTTGCGAGAGGAGAAAAAGGCAGCAGAAGCAGCTGCACTAGCATCTCAGATCAGCATGGCACGACCTCCTACTCCTGAAACAGATAAGAATGTTGTAATTCATGTGAAACCCATGCGGGAAGCCGCGCCTTTATATGTTCCTCCTAAAGGAACGGGTACAGAGGATGATAAGACTTCTACTAATGCGAAAGGGTACTTTATTTATAATTGGGTTTACACTCCTTGGAATAGGGCAGATGTTATGGCCCTTAAAAATGCATTGCCTGACCCGCGAAAGAATCCAGCAGCCTTTTATGAGGAAGTTGAGGGTGCAATTAGCTCTTGTACTATGACTTTGTCTGATATTGATTTGTTTTTTGGATTAATATTACCGCCTGATATGTGGAGAACTGTGCGTAAAAGTGATGATAATGCGACATTTGGAGCATTGTGGAAAGATTTAGAGCGGTTAGATGAAGATAGAGAACCTGCACAGAAACCGTGTCAGTTAATTTTAAATCTTCCGGCAGCTATATTAGTTAAGTTAAAGACGATCATTCCCCTAAAAAGATAGATTGGACAGTGTTAGCGTCTTGCAAGCAAAAGGTAGATGAATCAGTTTCTGACTTTTTCACATGCTTTGAAGAGGCATTCCACGATTTTAGTGGCCAGTCATTGATAGATGACACGGGTAGGCATCTGTTTGTTGATAAATATGTCGCAAACCTTTTGCCAGGGATAGCTAGTCGCTTAAAGGCCAGTGAGAGTTCATGGACTACCTCTTCTCCGGTTTCTCTTTTAACTATGGCTCAGTATTATGAGCGACAAGAATTAGAAACTAAAGGTAATAAGGACAAAAAGTCTAAAGAGTTGAAAACAAAGGTTATGTTGGCTCAAGCTTATGGTCCGCCTTCTATAGGTCATGATAGAGGTGGACGTGGATCTTATGGTTCGTCCTTTCCTTCCTATACTCGTTCAAATTTGTCTGTTGATCAGTGTGCGTACTGCAAAAAATTTGGACATTGGCTTTCTGATTGTCCAGTACTGCGTGCTCAGCAGAATCTACGTGGTCGGGGACAAATGAGAAATCGTTCAGAATATCCAGGGCCTAGAGGAAGCGCGAATGATCGTGCTCGGTTTGATGCTAATACACGTGGGCAGGATGGGTTTAACACTTTTGATAGAAGGAACCAATATCAAATGTCTGACTATGTGCCCTCTGATTTTCAAGATTCTGCTTATGCATAGGATTGCCTAGGATGGGGTAAGGAATCAGTTGAAGTTCCAGTAGATCAGAGGGGTCCCTATGTTACAGCACATGTTTTGGGCTCTACTGATCAGTTTCTGGTTGATACAGGAGCTACTCGTAGCGCCTTGCCTAAACAGTTGGTTCCAAGGGCTCCCCTGTCTGGCTTAACCATTACATCGATAGGTTTCGATGGAACACCTTCCCTTAGCCCATTGTCACAACCACTTGCATTCGATGTTGATATGTTTACTGCTCCATGTCCGTTTTGCTTTCTCCAAACACACCAGACAATATTGTGGGTCTTGATATGCTTAAATATTTCAGGGCTACGATACGGTGTTCTCCGGAAGGAGTACGGGTTATTTTGAATGACAACTACCCTGTGATTGAGAGATCTTGTATTATTAAAGAGGACATTGCACTAGCCTCACTCCCTAGTACTTTGTGGGCTACTTCGGACACTGATGTAGGACAAATGGTTATTCCACCAGTACATATTAGTGTTAAGGAGGGCGCTTTATTGCCAAGACTGCCTCAGTATAAAATTTCTCGAGAAGGAGAAGAAGCACTCACACGTATTGTACATGATTTAATTAAGGTGGTGGTTGTGGAAGAAGTTCCTTACAATGTTTGCAATAGTCCGATTCTTCCCATTTTGAAAAAGATACTGACACTAGGATCTATAGATTTATCATCGATTTGAGAGAAGTTAACAAGATTGTAGTACCACAGTACCCTGTAGTATCTGACATAACGACATTGCTTACCCTGGTCCCTCCAACAGCAAATACATTTTCTGTAATTGATCTGAAGAATGCTTTCTTCTCGATTCCTATTCATCCTGATAGCCGATATTTGTTCGGTTTCACTTTGAATAATAGATCATACAGATTTTGTAGAGTTCCTCAAGGCTATACTGAGAGTCCTAGTATTTACAGTCAAGCATTGAAGAGACAGCTTGATTCCTTTACCCTGCCTAAAGGAGTGGCTCTCATACAATATGTTGATGACATCTTGTTGGCAGCTGATACACCTGAGCAGTGTGAGAAATGCACTTTGTCCTTGCTTTCTTTTCTTGCTACACACCACCATAAAGTATCACGGAAGAAATTGCAATATTGTAGACCGAAGGTGACCTATTTAGGACACCTTCTGTCTAAGGAGGGCCGTGCACTGACACCAGATCGCATTCAAGCAATTTTAGACACCCCAGTACCTTCCACGCAGAAAGATGTCCGTGCATTCATTGGTCTGACTTCGTTTTGCAGGCAATGGATATTGGGTTTTTCACACATTGTTAAACCCTTGCTAGCACTTTTAACTAAAAACACTCCGATCCCCCTTCCATGGACAGATGAATGTCAAAATGCTTTTTGTCACTTGAGACAAGCTCTTTGCTCTGCACCAGTGTTAGGCACACCAGATTACACGAAGGCTTTTACACTCTATGTACATGAGAAAGAAGGATGTGCATTGTCAGTTTTAGTACAGACACACGGGGACAAACAGCGTCCTTGTGCATACCTTTCTGCAGTTCTTGATCCTGTTGCTCGTGCATTACCTGGGTGCTTCCGTTCAGTTGCAGCGGCGGCTGTGTCCATACGTCAGAGTGAAGGGATAGTTTTGTCACACAAACTGTTGGTGCTAGTACCCCATGCAGTAGATGCCCTTTTGAATCAGACTAAGACTCAGCACTTAACTAGTGCTCGTTTGACAGGATACGAATTGACACTGCTAGCACCTCATATTACCTTGAAGAGATGTGCGACACTGAACCCAGCCACTTTGTTGCCATATCCTGCGACTCAGTCTCAGTCAAAGGAGCCTCACGATTGCATATTCCTTACTGAGGAGCAGACAAAGGTCGCATCGATTTGCAAGATACGCCCCTTCCAGATGTAGATGGGGAACTGTGGGTTGATGGGTCCTGTCTGAAGTTACCAGATGGCACGACTTCAGCTGCTTATGCAATTACCACGCTTGAGACAGTAGTGGAAACAGCTCGCATACCTCAGAAGTCAGCTCAAGCAGCTGAACTAATAGCTTTGACACAAGCGTGTGAGCTTAGCACTGACTTGTGTGTGAACATTTACACGGATAGCCGCTATGCTTTTGGAGTGGTTCATGATTTCGGCCTACTCTGGAAGGAAAGAGGCTTTCTTACATCCCATGGGATGCAGATAATGCACGGAGAGTTAGTGCATAATCTCTTGACTGCACTTACATACCCAAAGAGAGTTGCTATTATGAAGTGTAGCGCACACAAGAAAGTGACTGACAAAATAGGACAAGGCAATGCCTTTGCAGACCGCGTAGGCCGTGAAACTGCGATGCAGCGAAGCACTACATCCATGTACGTAGTGAAATCACAAGCTGAGCGTTGGCATGATGCTAGAGAGGAAGTATTGGATATACAGAGATCTGCTTCTGTGGAAGAGTTTGAGCAATGGTCTAAAGAAGGAATGTTAGATGATGAGGGTTGTTGGCGTAACAAAGAAATGAATAAGTGGAAATTGCCTGCAGCCTATTTACAATCTATGGTTCAAATGGCACATGGGCTGGCACATGTTGGAGCTCTAGCAATAACTAAATTGCTTACACAAGTTTGGGAGCATCCTGAAATTGCTAGCACAGCCAAAAGAGTAGTACAGTCCTGTTTGATCTGTTGGCAGTATAATCCTGGAAAAGGGACACAAACTCCTACAGGAGGGTTTGCTACACCAACCGCACCTTTTGAAGTTTTGCAGATGGATTACATCCAACTCGAACGCTGCAATAATCTGAAATATGTCCTAGTGGTGGTATGTGCCTTCAGTAAGTGGATAGAGGCATACCCTACAAAGGATAATACTGCTCTCACCACAGGAAAGGTGCTTCTAAAGGAGTTTTTCCCTAGATACGGTGTTTGCAAACTTTTGTGGAGTGACAATGGACCTCATTTTATTGGGCAAGTTGTTGAGCATGTACTGAAAGGATTAGGGATCAAACAGAAATTCCATACAGTTTTCCACCCGCAATCAGCAGGATTGGTGGAAAGGTATAACGCTACTTTAAAATCAAAATTGGCGAAAATACTGGCTTTTACGTCTCTAAAGTGGCCAGATGCACTACCATTGGCATTGTTGTCCATAAGATCGGTGCCACATTCACGATCAGGTCTCACCCCCTATGAGGTGGTGTTTGGGAGACCGATGAACATTTGGGGAATTCCTAAGCCACGCCCCATACATGATGTTCCTTGTGATCTGATGAATGATTATTTGGCACAGTTAACCGACAATTTGGTTTCTATTCATCAACAGGTTCGAGAAGCTCTTCCTGACAGATCTACAGGTGAGGCCCACGAACTCCGTCCTGGTGATCACGTAATGGTCAAGGTCTTCGACAGATCAAACAGCTTGGAGTCGAGGTGGCGAGGACCAGAGCAGGTGCTCCTTGCGACAAGGACAGCAGTTCGAGTGACAAACAGAAAGAATTGGATCCACAGCACACACTGCAAACGCGTGTCGCCTGCCTTGGTGGAACCTGCTGTGTTGACCGACCATCGAGAGATTCTGGAGACGGAGAAAGGCCAAGCTATCTCACCTGACGAATCTGCGGAAGTCTTCCCGGACCACACGATCACTGGAGTATCCAGATATCAATTGAGACCGAGGAAAGAATCTGCAGTTTTGAAAAAGACTGGTTGAGCTACTGCCCTGGGTTAGTGAAACGGAGAGCCGATGTGGCAAGGGAGGGGGATCAGCCCTGCATTAGTGTAGTGACACCCGCCTTGGCCCATGGTGAAGAAATCAACGGCTGCCCAGGGAGAAGAGCTCCAACGATTGTTTTCAACAAGTTTTTAGAAAGATCAATCATTACTGTTGCTAAAATGAATAGCAAAAGAATCATTTGTGCTGTAGGGTTTGTTGTTGCTATGGTGGCTATGGCAGCAATTACGTGGTACATCGAGAAGGTGGCTCCTGTTCGACAGCTTTTTGTTGCCACTACGCCAGTACCAGTGGAACACTACTACTTCACTCTTCCCTACCATGAGCAGAAGCATCGACAATCCTATCTAAACAATACCTTTATTCAGATGTTGCACCATACTCACAATGCTACAAATACTACCAACTGTTGGGTGTGTGGGATGATACCTGCACATCAAAAGAAAGGAGGAACACCTTTTATTCCTCTTCCATTTTCTCACAATGGTTCTTGTCAAGCTTGGTATGCGCTCTTGTTTGCATATGGAAAGCCTTCAGTAGGTGGGATTATTTTTCAACTTAATAAAGTGTGTTATCAAAATAAAGAAGGTTATCCACAAGCCAAAGGGACTAAATGGGAATGGGAAGAGTATCAACCGGACAATATTTCAACACCACATGCCTTCACAAATGTGAGAATAATAAAGAACATTGGACCTTTTGTGATTTCTGTGACAAAAACTAAAGCAGATTTGTGTATCTGTAGTGTTGGAAGAATTCCAGTGGGGAGGAGCGAGTGTACTGTAATCCTGACCATTGAAGGTGCCAATAAGAGCACTTTCACAGCCTCGCATAATACGTATTTTGTGTGTGGAAATAACGGATATTATCAATTACCTGTTGGGTGGTCAGGAATCTGCTATGTATCTTTTCTGTTGCCCCCTGTGTTTCTGGCACCTGCATTATATCACCGTGATTTTAAACTGTACAATGATATTTCCAAAAACAGAAATAAGAGAACAATAAGTATGGATGAAGTTGACCAAACCGACACTACCCTACAACAATATGTTGATTTCAACTTTGGCTTATTTTTCTTTGTGGGTGCTGCATTAAACAGCAGAAAGATCAGGCGATTAACTCGTGTTGTGGAAGCTGTTACCAATCAGACAGCTATGGCACTTGGGAACATTACAGAGGAACTACAGATTGCAAGGATTGTAGCACTCCAGAATAGGATGGTGCTAGACGTGATTTTGGCTGATCGAGGTGGTGCATGTCGCATCATCGGTAGCAGCTGTTGCGTATTCATACCGGATCACTCACCTTCAGTATATGACGCAATATCAAAACTGCATAAGATTGCTGCAGAAATTCATCCAGAGACTGGTACTTGGACTTTTACTGGATGGTTTTGGACTCTTGTTTCTGCTTGGGGCTGGAAGCTACTGACTATCCTGTGTGTAATAATTATGATACTTTTTACATGCTGTGTATGTATCCAATGTGGTCCAATGCTTTGCTCCATTTGCATCTCTGCTTGTATACCTGCCAAAGGAAACGTTGCTGAAACAAAGGCCCAACAAATGTTGAATAAAGAGGTGGCCGAAATAATGTTAATAGATGTACGGGATGAATATTTAGATTACCCCAGATAAACGAATGTCTTCAGCTAATGCTGAAAGGGTCGTCTGTTGTAATTTGGCAGCACTTAAGTTAAGCATTAGCCGAAGACATCCTGTATTCAGAGGCTAAATTGTCCGCTTTGTGGAATCCATTTTGTATTTCTGGCAGCCATTTTGGTTGCCATGTGCTGCCATGTGCTCGCCATGTGCTCTGTCCTACCTTCCTGTTAACTGCTCTTGAAATCTGCCTAGAGACGAGTTATATTTAGTTTCTTTTGCTTTGCACATGCTCAGTTGAGCTCGCAGCTGTCCATGCAGCTGTTCCGAGTTTATAAATGTCAGGATGTGTCTACTAGAAGTAGAAACTGTTAGCTCCACCCACTCGTCGACTGTGCATTTCTTGTATGACCTTATATGTACCTAAAACCAGCATTTGTGTTTGTACCGCCTTCATCTGAGCCCCTGTGTGGGTATAAAAGGACCAAGGTCCTTCCATTCAGTGTGCTACTTCATGCATTACCGAAGGGTGCTGTGTGAATGTAGCTCCACCTCATGAGGTTTAATAAACTCTGTTTTTTCTATTCCAGTTTCTGTGCCAACTTCTTCCTATTGGTCTGAGGACTCTGTGCAGAAAGGGAGAACCCTTAAGCACTGGTAGGCCTTGTTGAGGCTCACCACAACACTAGGACCTTCAAGGTACCACTTGAGTTACATAGACTGGTCTCAAGAGGCTCACTCAAGGATCTTTTGGAGGCCTAAACATTGAAGCTTCTGGAGCAACAATACTAATAGGTCCCTTCTTAGGGGTATATAATTATCCATGATGTGTAGTTAATCCTCTCGGTGAAAATACCTGGTTCACTGTAACAGTGAGTAGGCCTATCATATATTTCAGCTCCCTACCTCTGCCTTTAAGTCCATAATAAAAGAGACATAAGTAGCCACATAGGTTTCTGGTAAGACTGGAGGTGTTCATGTATGAGCCTGTGTGGTTATATTATCAATAGTTACAAGCTCCTCATTTTGTTCCAGGAAGGGAAGAAATCGATTTTGGCATGGTACAGGTGAGCCTAAAAGGTAAACTGCAGGCACATCCGGTTCTGGCTGCACATTCCCTAAACATTGTTTATGAATACCTTGTGTCGCTAATGTTTTATTAAAATAGCTAGAAATGTTTTGAGTTGGTTTTTGTGCTTTGGCGTCAGCATCTTTTTGGGAAACAGTGACTGCACTTATAGTGGATTCCACCTCCTCAATTAACTGGTCAATTTCACTAAGACTCTGGTTTCCAAAATGTAGAGTGGCCTTGTTATATTTAGCAACACCTTGTGCAGGTTCAGACGCTTTACGTTTCCCCATGTTAATCTAACAGCACCAATTATTCACAATTCTTCAGGGGCCCATTTACTAACCTTGGGCCCACACCAACTAATTAATGAATAGCAAACATTCCACAAAACAAAGCCCAACCCCACCTTGAAAGCAACTATGTGAAATGGCAACTCTGGGTGTCCCAGCAACAGGATGGGCAAGATGATGGTCAACGCAACCCCCGCATTTCAGGACAATGATGCGCTTTAAATAGCGCAGATTGAAGCCAGCTGAGGGTCCAGGGAGGGATTGTGGGACCTGTAGTCCACAAAGGCCGAAACCCCCGGCAGTTCACCCCTTAGTTCAAGTGCTGTTGCCCAGATTGTCAAATAATGATTCCTCCAGTGCAAGGTTTCACAAAAACAGCAATTTTGGGCATCCTATGCAACAGGATAGGCAAGATGATTGTCTGTGCCATCCCCATAGGATAACATTGGGTTACTTTATTATATTTAAAAAATGCTAACTTACAATTGGGAGCAGGTAGGAATGTCTCTAAAGAATTGTAATTTACAATCCTCTTTAATGGAAAAGTTAGATTTTAAGTCACTATCCTGAAAATACCACTTTTAGAGAGTTTACATTTTTTTTGTCCCAACCATTTGATGCCTGCAGCCTGTATCCTGGGTGACATAATTAGCTGTAGCTGGCAGTTGGTCTTTGTGTATTGCTCCCAGACAATGAGACAAAGGGGAAATAGGTGTTGGCAGGGCGGGCCATCTCTGACTTGATAGAGAGGAGGAGCTGTCACCTACCACACTTACACTTTAAAAAGGCTCTGCCTCAGGACAACCACAAAGGGTTTCACATTAGTCTATTGTGCCCCTAGACAAGCTGGAGCCAGAGTAGATAGGTAGGAAATGCCAAACACCTCTAGGGGTGGAACCTTCTAGACACTTCTACTACTTCAAAGCTGACAACCAGTATAAATATCGGACCCTAGGATCCAACTCTTCAGTACACAACTGGACCTGTGAAAGACTCAGAAGGACTGCTGTGCTGCTCTGCTGCAGGCCTAACTTGTTCTCTGTATCTGGCTCATACTCCATCAGGGTTGGCTTGAACTTGTGACTTTGTCCTGATCCGGCGCAACCAGATAATCTCAGTTGGCGCTTTGTGCTTTTGACCTAAGCCATATTTGTACCTAAATCTTAAAAATTGTATAGCTCCAATTCTACTGATTGATTTTCTGTTGTTTTGGTGTCAAATAATTTATTACATTTTACTCCCATTTTCTAAATTAGTGTGGCATTTTTCTTGTGTTGTTTTTCCACTTTATTTCCATTTGTGTGCTGCATAAATACTTTACACATTGCCTCTAAGTTAGGCCTGTCTGCTTTTGTGCCAATCTACCAGAGGGTTCAGCACAGGTTAATTTGGGGTTTGCTTGTCAAGACAAGGCTTGTGGTTGCTGCTTGAGCAGGGTTTTACCCCCCCAACCAGTAATCCCATTTCCTACAATTGCCATGCCTTCTCTTCCATATCACCCAAAAATGTAGTGTATTCACAATGCCCGTACATTGCATATAGGTATGCCACACGTCCTAGAATGTACCACTTTTTTTGTAAATTAAACTCCAAATGCATGCACTATTCCATCCAAGAAGAGAACCATATGTGAGCTATCGCCAAAACAAAAAAAAGTGTGCCCCCAACTTTGAATGCCACAGTTACCCATTGGAGAAGCAACCATCCTTCATTTTGGAGACAGCATTCCAGAATGAAAGGAGCACACATCTTGATCGGAGAAAACACATTTGAGATGGCTGCCTAAACAATATGTGAACATTAACAATGGGATATCTAAGAATGCTAACATTGGCAACAAATGCTACTGATAATTGAACCAGATAACTACAGTTGGCCCTTTGTGCTTTTAACCTAAATCTTATTTTTACCTCAATCTTAAAAATTGATTATCTCAAATTCTACTGTTACGATTTTTGTTGTTTTGGGATCGAATAATTTATTATAATAATAATAATATTTCCTATTTGTAAAGCGCAAGCATATCACCCCTTAAGGTTTCAAGGCGCTGGGGGTCGTCGGGGAGATTAAGGGAGCTATTGCCCAGAGTCACATGATACTGAGCTGAGCTGCCGCCGGTGCCGGGGATCGAACCGTGACCCCTGTGCTCCAGAGTGAGCCACTCTGGCCACTGCACCACACCTCTCCCTATTTATTCAATTTTACTCTAGTTTTCTAAATTGGTGTGGGAGTTTTGCTGTGTTTCCACTTTGTGTGCTGTATAAATACTTTACACATTGCATCCAAGTTAAACCTGACTGATTTTGTGCCAAGCTACCAAAGGGTTCAGCATATGTTAATTTGGGGATTGCTTGTCAAGACTAGAATTGTTTGTTACATCAGAAGGGTTTTACCCCTCAACCAGTAACACCATTTCCTACATTTCTCATGGTTCTCTTCCCTATCATTCAAAAATGTAGTGTATTCACAATGCCCATAAATTGCATATAGGTATGCCACACATAGTAGAAATTACCACTTTTTAGTAAATCAAACTCCAAATGCATGCACTATGCCATCCAAGAACAGAACTAAATGTGTGTTATTCCCAAAACAGAAAACGTGTGTCCCCCAACTTTGAATGCTGCAGTCACCCATGGGAGAAACAACCATCCTTAATTTTGGAGACCGCAATCCAGAATGAAAGGAGCTCACATCTTGATAGGAGAAACACATTTGAGATGGGTGCATAACCAATATGACAAAATTAATACTGGGATATCCAAGATTCCTAATATTGGTAGCAAATGCTGTAGATAAATGAAGACACAAGTGGCATCTTTGTGTGGCTTCGATGCCGAATGTATAGATGCTATTGGTGTGATATAAACCAAAACTATTATTTATTTCATTTTCAGAAATTATATTGCATTAATTCCAGAATATCCCATAGTAAGTATGACTATGATTTCAACCCATTAAGCACTTATCTATCAATCATAAAATGGCATGTTTAAGAATCTGTCAGTTCTTTGCCCCATCTTCCTCTATTCTCCTCATTATGCTCGAAAAACTGATTGAAGTTATTTTCAGGTGATAGTCCAGCCTAAAGCATGGCTGTGAATCGGATATACCTCTTCGCCGTCAATCTTTCAAATACCTGGGGATCTGGGTGACCTTATTACCCGAGCTTAGCTGGGCCCTCAACGTCACTTCCTTGGTGAAGCGGGCCAAGGCGGACCTTCAGAAGTGGCAATCACTGCCCCTTAACCCCATGGGGAGGGTGGCCCTTTTTAAAATGATGGTGCTTCCCCGCTTCCTTTACATGCTTCAGAACACCCCCGCGTGTTTTCCCAGGGCCTGGTTCTGCGAGCTAGACAGCATGGCCAACAAGTTCCTGTGGGGGAGAGGTAGGTCCCGATTGGCGCTCAGTATCTGTAGGATCCCCTCGTTCGACGGGGGTCTAGGTATGACTTACCATTATTTATATTACCTATCCACGCGACTTCTCTCCATACACGACTGGTTCAACGGAGGGTGGTCCGATCCGGCTTACAGGCTCGAGCTGGGGGAGTTGGGCCGTGCCAAGATTCAATCCATGCTGTACGGGACCCCGATTCCTTCCTGTCTACCGGAGGTGACGCGCTCTGTGTTAATGGCCTGGCGGGCGGCACTGCAGCACACTAAATGGACACACACTCTGACCCAATGTACACCCCTGTGGCGCGGGACTTGGCTCAAAGAGGTTAATGAGCTTCAGGGCTTTGAGGCGTGGGACCTTATAGGTATTTCGCAACTGGGGGATGTATGGGTGGGGGACCACATGCACGCACTACACACACACCTTACAACAGGAACACGGCTTCCTGATCACAGCCTGCCTGAAGCCCAGATTATGTTTGGGGACCTGGGGAAGGGTTGCATTTCCCGCATTTATCGTACACTGATCAACAATACCCCCACTTCCCTAGACCGACTGCGTGCACAGTGGGAGGACTGGGTGGGCCCCTTGGAAGAGGAGGACTGGGGCGACGCCCTCATGACCCCCAGAGCGGTCACCGCATCCGCTAGACTGCGCTTGGTGCAACTCTACTACTTACACATCGCATACCTCACCCCGGTGCGCCTTCATCGGGCAGGGTTCAGTCCGACCTCAGCCTGTACCAGGTGTGGCCACGACCCAGCTGACTTCCTTCATATGGTATGGACCTGCCCCCACCTGGCGCGGTTCTGGAGGGACATCGAGGAAGAACTCACCAAAATCTTAGGGTGGGATGTCCCCCATGACCCAAAGCACACGATCCTGGGCATCACAGATGGGTTGGATGGGTCTCGTAATGAGAAATTGTTTTTTACTACAGCTATGGTGGTAGCCAAGAGAGACATTGCGGCTTCCTGGAAATGTCCTGCACCCCCGAGTGTGGGGCGATGGCGGACTGGGGTGGACTGGTGCACCACACAGGAGAAAGTCATGTATGTGGCACGTGGGTGCCCCAAGAAACATCGTAGAGTCTGGGGGAAATGGTTGGGGGGGGAGGTCTAGTCTTAAAGGGATTCTCCAATTTCATTCTATTTTGTTCTATTAGCGTCTGGATACTGGGTAGCGTAAATTCGTGTATGTTATCCTATATTATTATGGTGTGGTACTGTTTGGCTGGTGCATTCTTTTACAAATCAATAAAAATGTGTTTATCAAAAAAAAAAGCATGGCTGTGAGGTTCTGGGTGTATTATATGATATGGCTGTGGGGCCTTATCATGGAGTGCACTCACAGATACCATCTTGGGTCAAGTCAGTATTGTTTACTTAACCTTAGCTCTCCTCTGGGTAGCTGTGGTAATGAACAGTAAGTCTTGGCAAAGGAACTTAGGGGCTGATTACGATGGCGGCCGGAAAACCATTCCGACCGCCGTGGTAGCGGAAATTAACCGTCCGCAAGTACCGCAGGAAAACCGGCGGTCAAATCATAATGAACCGCCAGAAAAATCTGACAGCGGCGGATCGATGCCACGAAAGACCACCGGTAGCGTGCGGAGCAGGTGAAAATCTGCCCGCAATGGTCGTATTTGCTGTGGAAAGACCCAAAACCGGCACACAGCCAGCGGATTGACCGCACGTGAAATTAGGATACCATTGCGGTGACAGCGGAACGATCCGCTGTTTCCGACCGCCGGGATCACAAGCAATGATGAATGGGACAGCCGGCGGAAGAGGGGGTGTATACCCACCTCTGCGCTCGCTCCGGAACAGCAATGGCGGACGACAAAAAAAACACACAACAAGGCTACCAAGTGTGGCCATTAACCTGGCTCAGCCTCAAAAAACACCTAACATACCCCAATGACACATCCCCATGACAACAAAAAAAAGCAAATCCCAGGTCAACCCACACAACACACCTGACAGGAATGCACCATTTTGGCCCACCCCATAGCTGAGTGTAAAACCAGCCCCTTCCCTGACCAGAATCCTTTGCACTACTCAACTACTGAAGGGCTCAAACCCACAGCACAAAGGATAGGCAAATCTGCACACATCACACCATCACAACAACACACACATCACACACATCACCACCACCACCTTCACACCTGCACCCCTAACCCATTTGCACATCACATACCATGTCACAGAAGAAAATGCCCAAATTCACTGACATTGAGTTGTCAGTCGTGGTAGATGAGGTAATCAGAGTAGAACCACATTTGTTTGGAAACCTGGTCCAACAGACACCATTAGCCACCAGAATGCAAATGTGAGAAAGGATAGTCAGCAGGGTCAATGCAGTAGGGACCATCCCGCGCTCCAAGAAGGAGATCGTGAAGCGGTGGCATGACCTCAAGAGCAAGGTGAAAGAGAAGAACAACAAGAACCGTGAGCTGGCTCAGAGGACTGGCGGTGGCCCTCCCATTCCACTACGAACATTCACGGTATGGGAGGAGAAGGTGCTTGGCATACTGCATCCAGAGAGTCTCACAGGAATATTCGGGGGAGTGGAGGCTGGTAAGTACCAACAAATGTCTACCATCTCACTGCTATGTACTCTCTTGCACAACTACAAAGATACACCTCCTAGGTCAAAATGCATGCATGTGCACCACACTCAACCCAAAACATGTCTCACAGTTCCAACATTCACTCCCTCTGATTCACCCCAAAGGTAGCTAGCAATATTATCATGGTTGCAGGTGTACAGGCAGCCAGCACTACAACTCCCACCAGGCCCCCTTGTCCCACAACTCTGCAGGATGGAGCACTCCCCACACACACAACCATGTGGCAGCCATTGCATTGCCCACCTTCACCTAACAGGTAGGTAGCCATCTTAACGGGGAGGGGGTGGGTGTGTTTGGGAAGCCTGCACTACAACTCCCACCAGGCCCCCTTGTCTAAAATCACACCAGGATGGAGCACTCCCCCCACCCCACCCAGAAGCAAGTGGCAGACATTGCATTCCCCTCATCAAACTAACAGGTAGGTAGCCATTTTAACAGGGAGGGGGTGGGTGTGTCTGGGAAGCCTGCACTACAACTCCCACCATGCCCCCTTGTACCAAAGCACACCAGGATGGAGCACTCCCCCCACCCCACCCAGAAGCAAGTGGCAGACACTGCATTCCCCTCATCAAACTAACAGGTAGGTAGCCATCTCAACAGGGAGGGGGTGGGTGTGTCTGGGAAGCCTGCACTACAACTCCCACCATGCCCCCTTGTCCCAAAGCACATCAGGGTGGAGCACTCCCCCCACCCCACCCAGAAGCAAGTGGCAGACATTGCATTCCCCTCATCAAACTAACAGGTAGGTAGCCATCTCAACAGGGAGGGGGTGGGTGTGTCTGGGAAGCCTGCACTACAACTCCCACCATGCCCCCTTGTTCCAAAGCACACCAGGATGGAGCACTCCCCCCACCCCACCCAGAAGCAAGTGGCAGACATTGCATTCCCCTCATCAAACTAACAGGTAGGTAGCTATCTCAACAGGGAGGGGGTGGGTGTGTCTGGGAAGCCTGCACTACAACTCCCACCATGCCCCCTTCTCCCAAAGCACACCAGGATGGAGCACTCCCCCACCCCACCCAGAGGCAAGTGGCAGACATTGCATTCCCCTCATCAAACTAACAGGTAGGTAGCCATCTTAACAGGGAGAAGGTGGGTGTGTCTGGGAAGCCTGCGCTACAACTCCCACCATGCCCCCTTGTCCCAAAGCACACCAGGATGGAGCACTCCCCCCACCCCACCCAGAAGCAAGTGGCAGACATTGCATTCCCCTCATCAAGCTAACAGGTAGGTAGCCATCTTAACAGGGAGGGGGTGGGTGTGTCTGGGAAGCCTGCACTACAACTCCCACCATGCCCCCTTGTCCCAAAGCAAACCAGGATGGAGCACTCCCCCCACCCCACCCAGAAGCAAGTGGCAGACATTGCATTCCCCTCATCAAACTAAGAGGTAGGTAGCCATCTCAAAGGGGAGGGGGTGGGTGTGTCTGGGAAGACTGCACTACAACTCCCACCATGCCCCCTTGTCCCAAAGCACACCAGGATGGAGCACTCCCCCCACCCCACCCAGAAGCAAGTGGCAGACATTGCATTCCCCTCATCAAACTAACAGGTAGGTAGCCATCTCAAGAGGGAGGGGGTGGGTGTGTCTGGGAAGCCTGCACTACAACTCCCACCATGCCCCCTTGTCCCAAAGCACACCAGGATGGAGCACTCCCCGCACCCCACCCAGAAGCAAGTGGCAGACATTGCATTCCCCTCAACAAACTAACAGGTAGGTAGCCATCTCAACAGGGAGGGGGTGGGTGTGTCTGGGAAGCCTGCACTACAACTCCCACCATGCACCCTTGTCCCAAAGCACACCAGGATGGAGCACTCCCCCCACCTCACCCAGAAGCAAGTGGTAAACATTGCATTCCCCTCATCAAACTAACAGGTAGGTAGCCAACTCAACAGGGAGGGGGTGGGTGTGTCTGGGAAGCCTGTACTACAACTCCCACCATGCCCCCTTGTCCCAAAGCACACCAGGATGGAGCAATCCCCCCAACCCACCCAGAAGCAAGTGGCAGACATTGCATTCCCCTCATCAAACTAACAGGTAGGTAGCCATCTTAACAGGGAGGGGGTGGGTGTGTCTGCGAAGCCTGCACTACAACTCCCACCATGCCCCCTTGTCCCAAAGCACACCAGGATGGGCACTCCCCCCACCCCACCCAGAAGCAAGTGGCAGACATTACAATGCTCCCTACAAACTTACAGGTAGGTAGCCATCTCATGCTCTCTTGTCCCACCCCTGAGCAGGATGGAGCACTCCCCACACCCACAACCATGTGGCAGCAAGTCCCCTCAATTGTGTCACAGGACAGGTAGGTAGACAGTGCATGCACCCTGCCATTCCTCACAAAAAGCATGGAGCCATATGACCACACCACCCCTCACATGTCACCCAACATAGCATACATCCAATAGTCACTTCCTGTGTGCAGACATCCAAGCGTATGTAACTGTCACAGAAATGAAACGTAAAGCCAGCAAGTCACATTCTGCAGAAATTCAGGGCACAATCATGTCCAGCACTGAATGCTATGTGTAAGTGCCATGGTGGCAGAGCATGAAGGCCCATATGAACACAAAACATGCATGGTCAGTTGTTCAAAGAAAGTAAAGTACATGATATTACAAAGGTATGCAGAAGATTACAATGGCTAGTTCTTGCTCAGATGTAACGTCTTCATCGCAGAGAAACCCAAAAAGACAAATCACATAAAGTTGATGGGCTGCAAGTCGGTAGATGATGACATGTCCTTGTAATCACACAATCTGTACGTGGAACATGGTATCTATTTACATGTCACACCATGGACAAGTAATGTATGTACCTATACATCATAGCATGATGTGCAGTACCCTGCAGCCACACAAAGTGATATCAATGTAAACTGTGTGGTGTAACACATGTAACATCCAAACTTCTAACACCATGCTTGTGGGGTGCACTGAAATGACCATTTCACCTCTGTTCAACAGGAGATCAACAACTGACTGCTGCAGAAGACAAAACCAACCTGCAGAGCCAGTCTCCACACTCGGAACATGGACTCTCGGATGCAGACTCCATAGGTTTCTCGGATAAGGAGCACCAACCTGGCCCGTTTGGACTGCCAGGGCGCATCACGTCCCAGGCCCCCACTGTCCCCACCACCAATACATCAGCAACAACAACCGCGCTGACCCCTGCTGCAACGACCTGTGCGGCCTCAACCACCACCACCACCACCACTGCCTGCAACACTTGCCCTGCCTCAGTGGTTACCAACACCATCACACAATCAGAGGAGGGCAGGGAGAGTCTGCGGTGCGTCGAGTGCCAACGTCACAGGTCCGGGACAGCAGGGCAGGTGGGAGGGCAACTGGGGGACAAAATCGAGAGGACACTGGGACCGAAGCCCTGGCCAACATCGCCAGAGTCCTTGGGGCATACGAACAAGCCCAGGGACACACGGGCCAGGCTCTGGAAGAATCGCGTGAGCTCCGCCTGCTGCTGAGGCCCATAGACACGCGTATGGGCCAAATTGTGGACCTCTTGGGGCAGCTTGTGGGTGTTCTGAGGGACAGACCTGTGGCCCAAACTACAGCTCAACCCCCCTCCAGTGGCCCGCAGGATGATCCCCCCACCAGCCCAGCTGCGGCCACAGAGAGGGGTGAGCAGCAACAGGATGACTCCTCAGACACCGATGATCCTGCAGCAGGAGCCCCCCCTGGAAAACACGAGAGGGGCCGTCCGAGAAACACCACGGGAGGATCATGTGGCAAAGCACCAACCAAACCCAAGTCAAAGAGTCAGCCATGATAGCACCTCTGCTCACCTTGACATTGACTTTGTTGACTATCCTTACCCACATTGCCATGTTGATGGCAGGTGTCTGTTGGACTGTGTCACCTCATCAATGTGGTGACTACTCTATTGTCTTGTTTGTCATCACTGACAACTCATTGATTCACTAGCACCATTTCTTGAAACATCACTTGTCTGTCACAACCACTCAATGTAAATAAACACACTTTACACACCTATGTCTTTGTGTCAGCTCCATGTTTATCACAATATGTGCAATGTTGACTCAGAACACAATATACCAGAAGCTCAGATCGTGGCGAGGCAGTGAGAGTCTGAAGGGACCTAGAGAGACACAAGAGAACGACATTTACTTGTCAGGTGTTGGCATCACAGCCAGTACACAACACTAGTCATCAAGGTACACAAACCAGCACACATCACAAGGAGAAACAATCTCAACATAGACATCATATAGCTGGTCAGGACTACACTGTGCCACAAACATCAGCCATCAGCACAGAGCCAACAACAGGCAGCAGTCAAAAAGCTCCCCTCGGCCTTATCACCACCATCAAAGACAGCAGACAATGGCACTGTTGTACAATGTTACTCACACTCAAGGGAAGTAGCGGTCGATGATCTGTTGGTGCAGGTCGACACCTTCCTCCTCTCCACTGTCCTCGTCACTGGATATGTGTGGGCTTGCAGGGGGGGGCATCTGCGGCACATCATCGTCCAGGAGCAGGGGGATCTCCTTGCGCAAGGCCAGGTTGTGGAGCATGCAGCATGCAACAACTATCTAGCACACTTTTTGGGGAGAGTACATCAGTGCACCTCTGGTCCTGTCCAGGCACCGAAACTGAGACTTCAGAAGCCCAAAAGTATGCTCCACCACACGACTTGTCCTCCCATGGGCATCATTGTAGCGGACTTCACCCGGGGTCCTGGGATTCCGCAGTGGGCTCAGCAACCAAGGCCGGTTGGGATATGCAGAGTGACCTAGGTGTCAGATACACAGATCAATTTTGTCATATAACTGTAGCAGCGGACAGCATGTCACACATACAGCACAATATTTGACTCAGCTAACTCACCTACAAGCCACGCACGGTCAGGATGTAGATTTGCCATCATTTGTGGTACGATGCTGTTACGCAGGATGTAGGAGTCGTGGGCTGAGCCAGGGAATCTGGCACAGACATGTGAGATGATCATATCTGCCTGGCACACAACCTGCACATTGATGGAATGGAAATGCTTCCTATTCCTGTAGATGTGCTCACGTGCCTGTGGCGGAACCAGGCCAACATGGGTGCAGTCAATGGCACCAACAACATTGGGGATGTGGGCAAGGGCATAAAAATCACCCTTCACAGCTGGCAAATCCTGTCTTCGTGGAAAATGGATGTAGGTGTCCTTGTATACCATCATAGCGGACAGGACATCACGTAGCACCATGCTGAACATTGGCTGCGACATCCCACCTGCGCTGGACACCGTGTACTGGAATGAACCAGTTGCAAAGAAATGCAGGGCCGCCATCACCTTACATGTTGTTGACACAGCAGTTGGATATGTTCTGCGAGGCCTCAGATGGGGCTCCAACTGAGCACATAGGTCTTGGAGGGTTTGCCGATCCAAACGGAATTTACGGATGATGTCCACATCCTCCATGTCCGCCAGCAATGTGAATGGACGATGCACATTTGGTCGCCTCCTACATAAGATAAAAGGGGGCACTTGTCAATTCAATTTCCCTAGAAGATGTGTCCAACATCTTACGTCTTGACTGACACAGCGCCAACAATGACTGGCCGGAAACAACAGCTTACAGCACAAGTCACATGCAGAGACAACTTGACCCCAAGTAGTTGTACACGTGTTCAGTATGTACTTACTGAGTACACCCAAGACAGACTCAGACTATGTGAATGTAATATGGAACTTTCCAACATCTTGTGTCACCAGTCCTGAGAGTACTTGACACAGCACATGTCTGAAACAGCAACACTGTTGTCTCCTACGTAGCTGCTGTACCTGCCACACCTTCTTGCGTGAGTTGGACAGGGCACACATTAACAACACAGTGAGCACAGTGTGTGCATAAAGTTCAAGTATCAACATGAGTTCAGCAATCTACACAGTGACGTAGGCACATTAAGTAGTCAGTCCATCATTACTGTGTGTTGCTTAGCCATCTCACACATTGACATGTTCCCATATTTGAGTCCATCACACAACAGATCTGTGTACATGCACAACAACATCATAAGTGACATGTGAGGGAGTACATGCCAATGCATGTAATCCAGTGCACTGACATGGCATGTGTAGACATCAGTGAGTTAAATGTCACACTAGCATTCAATTTAACTCTCTGGTGGCATGATTCATAGTAAGTGTGGAGTATTCAATGATGAGAACTGGCCATTGCCATTGCTACAGCATGATGTGTCCATAGGTGCCCTAAGCTTGCACCGCCACCGCAATCACGGTCATTGGCACCAATAGAAAAATGTAGAAATCGCGGTAGCGACCACCTGGGCCCCGCGGTGTGACACCGCCAATGCCCCTGCCCATTCAGCCAATGGGTACCGCAACTGCGCTAGTGGAATACACATTTGAAAATCGCGGTAGGCATGCTCCGCTACCGTGGGGCCGGACATTGGATACAATTCAAAGATGCACGATTGCGGTAGCGACCGCCTGGCCCCTGCGGTGTGTCACCGCCAATGCCCATGCCCTTACAGCCAATGGGTACCGCAATCGCGCTAGTGGAATACACATTTGAAAATCACGGTAGGCGTGCTCCGCTACCGCGGGGACGGACATTGGAATCAATTGAAAGATGCCAGATTGCAGTAGCGACCGCCTGGCCCCTGCGGTGTGTCACCGCCAATGCCCATGCCCTTACAGCCAATGGGAACCGTAATCGCAGTAGACAAATGCACTTTTGAAAATCTCGGTAGGCGTGCTCCGCTACCGCGGGGCCGGACCTTGGATACAATTGAAAGATGCACGATTGTGGTAGCGACCGCCTGGCCCCTGCGGTGTGTCACCGCCAATGCCCATGCCCTTACAGCCAATGGGAACCGCAATCGCGGTAGACAAATGCACTTTTGAAAATCGCGGTAGGCATGCGCCGCTACCGCGGGGCCGGTCATTGGATGCATTTGAAAAAAGCTGACCTGGAACACCAATTGCAGCAGCTGAGTACCACTGAAACAACCCCAGGGGGCTATATATGTGTGGGAGAGAGCCACACATTTCCAGTGCTTCCAGACACTGCTGACTGACACTCTTCACCACCAACTGCTGCTGTTCCTGTCTCCTAGACCCAGTGATGGCGAGAACTGAGAACATCAGGGCCCGTCCCTTCACCACAGAGGAGTTGGAGGTCCTTGTGGACGAGGTGCTCTCACAGTATGGGAGGCTATATGGTGCTCCAGATGTCATGGTAAGTGTTTCAGAGTGGAAGTGAGAGTGCAGGGAGTGCACACATGAAGTTGATCTGCTGCAGTATGTGCCTGAGAGTGTGGGTTTGTGTGATACACTGCCTAGCATGCTGACTTCAGGAAAATGGGGTTTGTAGCCTATTTTACACATTTCCCGGGCAGCATTTCAGGATGGGAGGGACATGCAGTGTCTTTGCAGCCATACAGTGACACTGCAAGTTTGGAAAGTGGAAGTCAGAACAGACATTGCCTGTGATAATGGATGTTTGAGTTCATGAGGTTTTCACATGCTCATTTGTGACATTACAAAGACTTTCCGTCCAGAGGGTACTGATGGAAGTGTGTTTGACTTTGTATTGCCACCATGGATCTGTGAGCAGTATGCACAAGAGTGAAATGCCTGAGAGTGACTCTCTTGGTGGAAATTCCCATATGACACAGCAGATTGTTGTACTTCAGTAACATCCCCCTTCCAATAATTTTCAATATGTGTACTGACTCGCATGTGTAGGCACTGTTTGCCCTCTCATATTGTACATGCATGTGACTGTTCTGATGGCCCACGTTTAACCTCAGTGTGAGCCCCCCTGGCCTGCACAGTTACTGCCCAATTTGACAGGGAGCCATCACTGAATGGACAGAGTGAGACATATGTGTTGTCTGCCACCCTATTCCTCAATGACCTTTCTTAGGCCTGTGGATTGCACAAGACAGACCTTGTGAGAAGGGTGTGAGAATGTTAGATCATGTCCCTAAATGTGACCTCCATGACACAGGTTCCCATTCACAGCCCAAGGACCATGAGGGGTGTGCATTGTTGGACACAGTGATTCTGCCCCGAAACATCATTTACAATGTGATGTATGTCTTGCTCCCTCACAAACTGCATTGCAGATGTGGGCCTTCTTCACATTGCTTTCTGTGCTGGCATTCTGCATGTGCATGAGATGGCCAGGTACTGTGTCCATCCTCATACCTGCATGCATTTGGGTACGATTGTCTTATGCTAATGTAGTACGTGTCATGCTGTATGGCCCCTGCTAAACATATCTGAATAGATGTGCTAAGTTTGTGCATGCTCCTGTACTGAGACACAGTGGTACAAAACCCAGTGTTACTGATATTTCCTCCTCTTGTCTCCCATGCCTGCAGCTTAAAGTCCACCAGCGTAAGGCCTTATGGAGGGCCATTGCACGCAAGGTGCGGGCTCTGGGTGTCTCCAACCGACGACACACACACTGTCACAAGAAGTGGGATGACATCTGCCAGCTGAGCAAAAACGTGGCAGAGATGATGCTGGGGCTGCTCCCTCGGACTGGCAGGTTGGCGCGCAGGAGCATGACACCACTAATGGCCCACATCTTGGCAGTGACACAGCCAGAGCTGGATGGACGTTTGAGGGCCCATCAGCAGCAGGGTGGGGGTGAGTATAGTGTAAAGTGTGAATTTGGGTGTGAGTGACTGCATTTATCCCAACCCTGAGCCAACGCGGAGCTCTGTGATGTTTCTAGTGTGATGCTATGGCTTGTAATAGGCCTCTGTGTTGAGTGCAGCTGTCATGCATTTACGCCACATGTACTTTCTCATGTGTTTAATGTACTAGCCCTTGACATTGCATGCTGAGATGTGGCCTTATGGCATCTGCTGCATCAGGGGAGTCATGGACATCACTGTGCAGTGAACGGCAGTGTGCCTCATCTTAGTGTGCTTTCGTCGATGTGTGCAGTGCCTGACCTTGAAATTGTGAGAACTACACATCTGACACCAATGTGCAACTGTAGTTGTGCTTCAAGGCACAACATGGGGGATAGCAGAAGCTTATGGCTATTGCAAAAGGACATTTTGGAGTCTGGATCTGTGTTGTCCCCTTAAAGTGACTCCATATGTGACTGTGACAACATGTTGAGATGTACATCTTTTTCACCTACGGGCACCTAGGTATGCTTACAGGAATCTGTATGTCAGGTTACATGGAGGCACGGGCAAGCTATTTGGCTGTGTGAACATCACATGGGTCATTAATGCCAAGTATGCATGTTACCATGCATCTTTTGCTTTTGCATTAAGGTTGCACATGCAGACTGCACAGGGGGGGGGGTGCAACATGGGGGTATCATCATCTTGTTTTGTGCTTTGTTTGCATATGATATTTGTGAGGATGGCACTAAACTGAACCTACGTCTCTGTCTCCTGCAGCATCTACCGAGGGCACAGAAGGACAGAGGACGGACACCAGTGGTGAGGCATCTTGCACGACTGCTACACATGATCTCACTGACACTGATGTGACCAGCGCCTCGGAGGGGGGCAGGAGTGCCCTTGAAGTATCACGCCCAGAAGCACCAACCTCATCTGATGCCAGCGGTGACTCCTCGATGTTGGTGGGCACAGGGAGTGGGAAATCTGACTCTTCTTCCACCACACATCGTCCAGTGCCCACCCTCCTGGCTACTTCCACTAGTGCTGCACGTGCCCGCAGCAGTAAGAAGGCAAGAGTGTCCTTCCCCCAGGCACCGCTGCCCCTGCCCCTGTCTCACCTGCTGCCCTCAGTGTTGAGGCTGTGGACCTTTTGCGCCAGCTGTGTGTGGGTCAGACAACTCTCCTGAATGCCTTCCAGGATCATGACAAGAAGTTGGCACAGGTAGTTGCCTTCATGGAGGAGGTTCATTCTGACGTGGGTGGGCAACACAGAACTGTCCACTCTTTGTCCTCCACAGTGACGGCAGCCATTCAGCTGTCACAGGCTCAGAGTCCAGCTCCAGTCCCTTTGGCAACCCCCCTGCCAGTGGCAACATCTGACGAGAGTGACCACACACCACAGCCCTCAGGCTCCAGGTACTCCACACGCAGCACACAACAGCAGCACCCCAAGCGGCCCAGAGCGCAGACACCATCCCCCACACAAAAGAAACTTACACAGGAGCGCAAAGGAAAAAGCCCATCAGGTGACGCTCAGGGGCATCAAGCCAAGAAGCAGGCCTCAGGCTCACATGCCTCAAAATCAGCCCCATCCAAGGACACTCCTGTCCCAAAAGCAGCTCCCAAAGACAGGCAAACAGTTGCTGTGCCTGCTGTGAAGCTGGTGCCTGCTAAGAGTCCGCAGAAACAGCCCTCTAAGGCAGACTCACCCACAACCTCAGCTCCCACCCACACCCCTGTGAAGCTGGGACAGGAGGGCACTGTGGGGGGTTCACCTGGTCAACAGGGGATGGAGGGGAAAAGGCAAGGCCAGGCCAAGCGTACCGCCAGATCCAGCAAATCCCCACAGGGAGAGCCACCTGCACCTGATGCACCTTTGGTGGAGAGTGAGGCTGTTGTGCCCACCACACTTCCTACTCCTACCAAGACAATTCTTCACTTTCGAATCCCCAAGAAGTGGAGAGGCAGCCCTCCAAATTCACCCTCACACACTGTCTCACGGCAGCATGTCTCTGCCTCCCCGTGCCACCATGCCACCGGGTCCAAGCAGCCCTCCACCTCCCAAAGCCACTGTTGCCTCTACCTCAGCTGGTCCTCTCTCTCCCAGGTCCAGTACTCCAACTGGCCCAGACAATCAGCCACCTCCCAGTTCGACTGACAGCCAAGTCTGATGCAAAGTCCCCCTCCCAAGCCTATTTCTCCCACAGCGGTGCCTGGACTGCCCATTGTTATCCCCCTAGCTGTGTTGCTTACCATGGCAGTGTACGGTGTCACACATTCCCTGTGCAAGTTCTCATGCAAACATGTCCCTCCTTTGAACTATGGACTGGCCACTGGCCTTGCTGTTTGTAACTTTGGATGCCCATTCCCTGTGCAGGTTCTCATGCACACATGTCCCTCCTTTGAACTATGGACTGGCCACTGGCCTTGCTGTTTGTAACTTTGGATGCCCATTCCCTGTGCAGGTTCTCATGCACACATGTCCCTCCTTTGAACTATGGACTGGCCACTGGCCTTGCTGTTTGTAACTTTGGATGCCCATTCCCTGTGCAGGTTCTCATGCACACATGTCCCTCCTTTGAACTATGGACTGGCCACTGGCCTTGCTGTTTGTAACTTTGGATGCCCATTCCCTGTGCAGATTCTCATGCACACATGTCCCTCCTTTGAACCATGGACTGGTCAATGGCCTTGCTGTTGTCTACTTTTCATGCCTATCTTGGTGATATGTAATAAAGACAGTTACTCCTGTTGTCTGCTTTGTCAGTGTCCTTGCTAAATAAAAGTGTTTTCTGTATGGGTATGGTTGCATGTGACAAATGCTCTGTATGCCACTTTAACATTGCCAATTGCTTATTTTACTTTTTCAGGGTTTGGAAGTGGTGAGGGGCACTTTAGTTCTTCTTCATTCTGAGGCTTGAGGGTGCAATGATGGGTGTTTGTGATGGTCTAGTATTATCATACTCATCATATGGTCATGTTTGCTAAATTGTACACATGTCATGTTATGATGCAATACCAGAACAGAGGTGAATTCAGTCCACAGGATTACTTGCGGGCTGGCCAGGGTCCATCATATCTGTGTGATCTTTCTTGAAGTGTGTACAGCAGTGTTGATGTGTGGTCATCTTGTGTAGGCCTGTCTTCCTAGTCACATGGGTACATTTGGATATGTGAACTTGAGTGGTCATACAGTGTGAATGGGCTGTCATTGTCAGTAGTGTTAATGTGTGTGTGCCCCTGCAATGCCAACTGCACACATGTATGACCCAGAAGATGAGTGCCTGTTTGTTTCAATTGTCTGCCATGTGCTTCATATTGTGGGCACATGTAGGAGTTGTAGGTTGGGCACTGGGCAGTGTGAGGGTGTGTCCTTGCACTCCTGGGGGTCACCTACTTGTTGTTGCTGCCAGTTGTGAGTATGCAGAGTGTGTGACTGCCAAGTCTGTGCTGTGTTTTGTTGATCAGCCATGTGTCTTGTTACTGTTTGTGCACACTGTGCAGACCTGCTCAGCCACACTGACATTATTTGTGAGTTTTCTCATGCATTGCTGTCACTTGACCCATTTTTGGCTCCAGTATGGTATGTGGTATGTGGATTCATGCCATCCCCTATATGTGCTTCTGATGCCTACACATTGTGAGTAACTCATCTATGTGTTTGTGTACTGTACACTGCTCACCTGTCCACTACTGAAGTACACACCACTTAAATATCATGTCTTCCACCCCATGGCTTGCCAGTGAGTGAGCCTCCTCACCACTTCATAGAGTGACACTATGCTGTGTGAGGCTGATCTGTGTACAGGACAAATGTGCTACTCAGGACAGTTTCCCAATTAGTTATGTGTTATTTTCTTGTACTGGTTTGCTGTCATGGTTGCTCATGTGCAGTGCAGATGATTGGGCAGCACAGTCCTCTGGTCATGTTGTTTGCACCTGGGTGTCCCTGAGTTGTGCATCTGTGGGTGATGGCTAAGCTGTATGTGTGTTTGCTGAGGTACTGCTACCCTTCCTGAGTGTGATGTTCTCTGTGTGCTGTGATGATTTGTGTTGTGGGAGTACATGGTGTTGCACTCAGATGTGTGGGCTACTGATTTGGTTGGTGTGCATGCAGTGTTGTCAGTGTATGATGCCTTGTACTTGCTTGTTGTGCATCCCCCTGATGTGCAGCTGAGTTTGCATTGTGGTGGATTGGTCTGTGCATCTGTTGTGTTTTTGTTGTGGATGTATGCAGTGTTTGGCCTGTGTTGGCTCTTTCTACTGACAGATGCTATGTGTGTGTGATGTTCTATTTGCATGACGTTGTGTGTGAGTGGTTGTTGCTGTGTGATACATTCAGATGTGTGTTTCAGGTGTGGTGTGCATTACTTGTGTGTCTGTCACATGCAGCAAGGTGGATTCTTGTTGCTGGGCTTGTTTTGAGTGCACATTGGTGGTTTGTCCTCCTATTTTTTGTGTCAGCATTGGTTCAGGCATCCCTTAGTGTGAGTGTGATGTTTGTGGATACACCCCAGGGAGTGTGATTTGTTGTCAGTGAACTCACAGGACATCATTTGCACCATTCTTTGTGTTTCACACTGGTGTTGAGTGTTGCAGGTGTGAGGTGGGTAGATGAGTGGCATGTGTGAAGGTCCTACTTGTGTTTGACAGTCAGGGAGTGTGACAATGAGCCATGTGTGTTGTGCTGATGACATACACATGTCATGTAAGTTGACACAGTTGTGTGGCTGATCACTGTTTGACTTCAGACACTTCCTATCATTCCTATGCCCATGCATGGCTTGCCTTGATGTCTCCCAGAGTTGTTGCATGGAGGTCACTTTGGTTTAATTTCACTCACTGTGCCACCCATGTGTGATTTGATGGCCTAAGGGTGGTGTGATATGTTCCTTCTCTTGCATGTGTTGTACACATGTTGTGTGGCTTGCTCCATGGCTTTCCAGCACTGTCCACTTCACTTTTGGCTGACCCATTTATTGTCCTCCATTGCTGCTGAGCTATGGTATGGGTATGTGGCTGGGTGTCAGTGTGGGGTGTTTGTGAGTGACTTGACAGGCAGTGTGAACAGTTCAGTGGATGTTCATATGCAGTGTGACTCTTCATTTTGGAATTATACTTAGTTTGCTTCACATGAGTGGAAGGTAGGTGTGAGGGGGGAGTGTTGTCCAGCCCCTGAGCTTCTGTGCAGGGTGTTCCTCTTCACCCCCACCTTCCAAGCCAGGCTCCCTGGTCCTTTGGTGTGTGAGGTGCAAGGTCTTGCTACACCTGGCAGATGAATTGTGCAGGGGGGGCACAGGAGGAGCACACAGCATGTCCCCAAATGGGTGTGGGAAGCGTAGTGTGGGAAGGGTGGAGGTGGAGCCCTATAAATCTTTGTGGACTGCCCATGCCTGGTGCCGGCCCTGCCTACTACATTGGGCGCAGGTTTTCCCGCGTCTTCACTGCTGCGGTGACGTGACCGGGACATTGCAGTAATTTCGCGGTTGATGGGTGACCCGGATGCGGAGGAGTGATTTTCTAACAGGTAGGACATCTGTGGGTACACTTCGGGATGTGCTCCTGTCCCCACCAGAGTGTCTGATGTGGACAGGAACCGTATATCAGCACAGGAGTTGTATGTTGTGGTTGTGTGCGGAGTTGTGTAATTGCGTACCTGCGGCGTTGTCTGCGATGGTCCATTATTTGCTGGTAGTGGATGAGGTACAGCAGCGGAAAGGCTTGAAGAGCTGGATCCTTTGCGGTCCGGACCAGGTGGAGGGGACCGGGAGTCTGGTTTCGCGCTCCGCTGTCGTGCTTCCGCCGTCTCTGGGTGGGTGGATTCTCCGCTGCGGTGTGATGGGCTGTTTGAGGCATCGTAATTTGTATGGCGGACGGGACGTCATTCCGCATGGCAGTGGGTCTCTATTGGCTCCCTCCGGCGCGGTGGCGGGCGCACATTTCTGGCGGTTCACGTCGCTCCGCGGCGGATGGTAAATGGGCTATGTTTGCCCATTGTAATATGGCAGGCATGAGGACCGCTGCTGGAGTGCGGAAAAATACATTTTCCGCCAGCACCGCGGTTGTGCCTCCGCCCGCCATCGTAATGAGCCCCTTAGTGTGAAGCATTTAACAGCACCAAACAACAGAATAAGAAAATCAAACACCAATAAAAGGACATGACAACAATTTATACAAATAAAGTATATTTCTATGAATCTTTAGAGACCTTGATCATTAAAACCCACTAGAGGGTTCCGGAGATACATATTTTAAAACTTGTTATCACTTTTAAATGCAACCGCAAACAAGCATTGGTAAACGTAAAGTTTGAAAACTTTTGAAAAGTTTGAAAGAGTTAGTGTGAGTTCTCTGGCCCAACTTGGGGGGCCAAATCCAGCATGGATAAGGTATAGGGGCCATAAAGGATACTTTGGACAGTTTCCTGGCCACCAGAGCATTTTTTAAGCAAGTTCCAAACTTTGCAGGACAACCACCATAGAAGTCAACGGAGTGGTCCTGATGCTGAGGGATGCAGGCAAAGATGCTCAAAAGGATGCTCCAGTTGTGGTGCGGTCGATAGGGTTTTTTTGGTGGTGGTTCCATGGACCATGGGTGATGTGGGCCGAATTTGGCCACATAGATTGGAGTCACTCGAAGCCCTCTCCGTCGTAGTAATAGGATGGTGGATGCTGCACTACTCATCACGCTGCAGCCCGGATGGATGCAACCTCTTTGGTGGGGGCTGGTGTCCCTTATGAATGATGAATACGAACTTGGACAGCACTCCTGGGTCCGCTAGGCTCAGGTGCAGGTTTAGGCTATTTTGGATTTGCCATTTGTTGTGACTGGTAGTGGCAAAATGTCTGCGGTGTCTACCACATTGTCCATTTGGGCATTTTTAGCTCTTGTTGTCCTATAGATGGTTCCAGGAGATCAGAAAACTGATCCTCTGAGTCACTGGTCTTGGTGAAGATGGGAAATTGACTTTTCCCGGGGTCAGGAGCAGCAGGCAGAGTCCCAGTGTTACTAGCTCAAAAGTACAGCAGGTTCAGTCCTCTTGATGGTGCAACCTTTATTTGCATGGTTCAAGGGCAGCAGGACAGTGTTTCTTCGGTCCTCTCTTGTTCTCCAGTGTGAACTCAGGGTAGGGTGCCAGGGGTACCCTACTTATCCCAGGATAGTGACCCAAGAGGACTACATGGTCACCAGCCAATGGATTACTGGGCCCCCTCCTCTCTAGTGATGAAGTTCCTGTGATATATGGCATCTGGCTATCTGTGAGTGTCCCATTCTTGCCCCCTTCAAGATGGCACCACCCTTACTCTGTGGTCAGGAGCAGGGTAGCCACCCTAGATGTGTGGCTACCAGTGGGCTACATGCCCATGGCAAAACTGGTTTGGACACAGGTTTACCTCCCCTAGCTCTGTCTCCTAATTGTCTGCAGGAACAAAAGGCATCCTGCTCAGGGATGTTGTCACAAGCAGCCCTTCAAAGGCAGTTTCACCTTTGAAGCCTGCCTTTTGGGTGAACACCCTGAGTGGCCATCCAGGGAGAGGAGGTGACACTTCACTCTGCGGCAACTGCCTTTGTTCCCAGTTTGTTCACCCATCTCCCCAGGCAGTCAAGAACCCATCTATGTGTCAGTGCCTTTGTGAGGCTACTGGACTACCTGGAGTGCAGGGTGGCAACTTTCTAAAAGTTGCTCAATTTTTATAATGACTTTAAGCCTGGCCTGGGCGTCAGGTCTGGTTTAATATCACAAATAAGTTGATACCTTCCTTGATTTCAGGTGGTCCCATTCAGAAGTTAACTGTCTGGTGTGCCAGCCCGTAACCCTGTGTTAGCCAATGGGGCTCCTAACCTTTCCACAGCAAAACGACAAATTGGAAGTGTTGCTGCTAAGACCTATAGAAAATCATATGTCTTATTTAGTAATATACATCTCCCTGCCATAGGACTATATAGGCCCTCCTTAGGGGAGACTTACATATATTACTTAAGAGTAGTGGTGGCTTTGCAATTAGGTGTAATGGCAAAGTCAAACTGGCAGGGTCACACACTTCCCTGTCAGTATGCAGTGGCAGGTTGGGGTCCATCCTGTCTGTCAAATGCAGGGTGGCACAACCGGTGCTGCAGTCTTGGGTGAACACTCTGTCCTACATGCCTTGGGTACTTTGTGTACCATATACTAGTGACTTATAAGTGGGTCAGCACTTGCCAATTGGGTGTATTCAATTCATTATAACTTGGTATAGGGTCAGAGAACTGGCACTCGGGTCTGGTTAGCAGACCTGAGTGCACTCTCATAGTCGAAAAACCAATAGTATTAGTCCAAACATTTGGGGGTTAACATACAAAAATAGGCATTTTCTTACATGGCTCCTTTCCAGATGAAAGGTGATGAGCAAGCTAAGCTTTATCCTGGAGATATTCATCATCTAAGTGGAAGACCCTGGAAAGGCCATCTGTTTTGGCATGGTCAGTACCAGGTCTATGTTCCACTGTAAAGTCCATACACTATAGGGAAATGGACCACCTCAGCAGTTTGGGGTTCTCTCCTTTCATCTGCATCAACCATCTGAGAGGCCTGTGGTCAGTTTGAACTGTAAAGTGTGCCCCATACAAGTAGGGTCTTAGCTACTTCCGGGACCAAACCACAACAAACGCTTGCCTCTCAATGGCACTCCAACGCTGTTCTCTGGGGACGAGTTGCTTCCTAATAAAGGCAACTGGTTGATCTTGATCCTGGTCATTCAGCTGTGGCAGTACTGCCCCAAGCGCATGTTCTGAAGCATCAGTTTGGACAACAAACTCTTTAAAAAAGTCAGGTACTTTAAAGACTGGTTCTGAGCTCATAGATTCCTGAAGGGTGTCAAAGACCTTTTGAATAAATCAGTCCATATGACTTTCCTTGGCTGTTTCTTGGAAGTTAGCTCTGTTAAAGGTGCCACTAGGGTACCATAACCTTTTGCTCCTCTCCTATAGTTCCCAGTCAGGGCTAAAAAGTCTCTGACTTGCGTCTGAGTCTTTGGAGCTTCCCAGGCTAGAATTGTCTAGATTTTCGGGTTGGAGAGGTTGTACATGGGCTCTAACTATTTGGTGGCCCTCGTTCACTACAGACTCTTGCCCTATCAGGCACATACTTGCCTTAACAGTCAGCACTGCCTGTTATAAGGCTTGAAGCAAGTCCTTGAGGTGGACCAGGTAATCCTCCCAGGTGGAACTAAAGACAGCTATATCATTCAGATGTGCTGCACTAAAGTTTTTCAGGCCTGAAAGTACTTTATTCACCAACCTCTGGAAGGTGGCAGATGCATTCTTCAAACAAAAGGACATCACTTTAAACTGAAAGTGGCCGACCTCTCATTTGCTCCAGGTGGGAGGGCTATCTACCAATATCCTGATGTTAGGTCAAAGGTACTCAGATATTTGGCATTCATCAACCTATCTGTTGGAAGCCGGAGTCCCGGTCCCTCACCACTGTCACTAAATGCGAGACACGGGACTCCTCCCTCAACGTTAGGCCAAGGAAGGACACCGTTAGAGATAGCCCCGCTCACCCCCTTAGTAGCTTGGCACGAGCAGCCAGGCCTATCTCCAAGGCACGAGTGTACAGTATGTGCAACCACGCTCACAGCAACCCACTGGTGACACCACAAATGAACTCCACACGAGTTTGATAAAATGAGTATAAACTTTATGTAAACAGATATACGATCAGACCACACGATACATAAGCCAACATATAATAAAGGGTAATATTCATTCCGGCTGGTTGGTAGGTTCAAATCCCAACGACCGCTTTCAAAATGCTATGCTGGTCGTAATGCTAGAATCACACACGTTGCAATGGACAAACAATAGTGCATTGCGTAACGATATAATTCTGTGCTGGGCACAGGAGAAATAATACAATGCGTAACGATACACCCCGGTACCTGCAATGGGAGAAATAATGCAATGCGTACCGCTACAATCATGTACTGCGCAATGAAGAAATAATGCAATGTGTCACACCCCAATCACTTACTTTGCAATGAAGAAATAATGCAATGCGCAGCGCTACAATCATGTACTTTGCAATGAAGGAATAATGCGATGCGTAGCTACAATCATGTACTTTGCAATGAAGAAATAATGCAATGCGGGTCCCTAAAATCCTGTACTTTGCAAGGGAGAAACAATGCAATGCGTAGCGCTACAATTGTGTACTTCGTTATGCAGAAATAATGTCAGGCGTCCTAAGACAGTCCGGCAGTTCGTTAGCAGCAATATTGGCAATGTGTATTACGACAGTCAGCCTCTTCGATAACAGTTGCCCCTCCACAAGTATCAACGATGACAAAAAGTACAGCTTCTCACTCTGGCCCCAGTACTGCCACTCCTGAATGCAGTACGGGCCCCCCTCTGAGCCGAAGCAAAGGCTTACGCCACCAGAAGGTCTGAGAGGCCGAGAGAGTGACCCTCTGAGCCCGCGCCCCGCCCAGGCAGTGATCCACGTTACCTGGGGGCGCGACCCCACTCTCCTCTAGCGAACTGGGCCTTCCGTGTAGAACTTTCTCAATGGGCCTCAGCGGCTTGGCCTGGCAGCTTAGCTCCTCCGGGCTGCCGGTCCGGGCCGCAACTGTTAGGAAGGTCTCAGGCGGCCGCAGGGCACACGTACTCCACGCCCCCGAGATTACGTTACTCCGGGTGCACTTCACCACAGCACCCTCCGGGTCTCCTCTGGCACGAAGCCACACACACAACGCTGATGGGACTTCACGTCAACTCCGAGTGCACACTCACCAGGCACTCCTTCCTGCGGTCTCAGTTCGCACCAAGTCCCGCACACCACGTTGCAGAGACTCACTTTCTTCCGGTGCACACGATGATCAGCCGATCACCTCCACAGTCCCAGGTTGCACCAAAGCACGCACACTGCTTCACTGAGACTTACTCCAATTCCGGTGCCCTGATATCCAGGCGCTCTTCACCAACGCCTTCGGCCCCACCCTGACACGCTCACCGTGTCCGAGCCTCACTTCTCCTCCCGTGCACTCGTCGACCAGGCGCTCTTCACCAGTGCCTCTGGTGCACCACGACACGCACCCTGCGCGTCCGAGACTCACTCCACTTCCGATGCACACGTTGACCAGGCGCTCCTCACTAACGCCTCCTGTGCACCACGACACGCACCCTGCGCATCCGAGACTCACTTCACCTCCGATGCACCCGCCGACCAGGCGCTCTTCACCAGCGCCTGCGGTGCACCACGACACGCACCCTGCGTGTCCGAGTCTCACGTCACCTTCGGTGCACACGTTGACCAGGCGCTCTTCACCAATGTCTCCTGTGCACCACGACACGCACCCAGCGCGTCTGAGTCTCACTTCTCCTCCGTGTGTCCAAGATCACAGGGCACACCTTCCGAGGGTCTCAAGCTGCCACAACACGCGCCCACCGCGTCGCTTGAAACTTTTCCTGAAACATTTATGTTCCTGTGTTTCCAAACAGGGAGCCATCTCACCTCGGGCCCTTGGGGGGTAACAAGACACAGCACAAAGCACAGTCTTCTTCAAGCAGGGGGACCCAGCGCACCAAGCACAGTCCCAACAGCCTCTTCCTTGGTTAGAACAGCAAACTGCAGACCAGCCCCAGATCACGAAGCAAGGGTTGGTCCTTCCCCAGCAGTCTCTTCAGTTGTTCCTTCCTTAGCAGAGGTTCCTCTTGATGATGAAATGGGTCCAAGCCTTTTCAGTCTCAATCCATTTCTATTCCATTCCCCCCGTTCAGGGGTCTCAGCTCTCCCAGTTATACCCCTAAACGTCTTTGAAGTTCGTTGTGCTCAGGGATCCCTGACCCCTGCCTAAATCAGTTCTGGGTGTCTCCCTCCCAGTGTCACCTTTCTCCCTTTGATACTGGGGGTCTGGATTCTTAATCACTCAGCAGGAGATGGGTCAATTGTTTTATAGCCGCAACCCAGGCCTCTTCACCTCCCGGTGCTTTTCCTTGCCTGCTCTCAAGCTGCAGGTCAGCCTGGTGCCATCTCAACCCCTCCCTGGGTCAAGACCTCCCCCGGATCCTCTCCCCTCTCAGATCCAGACAGTCAATCCACATTCAGCAGAGACACACAGAAATGCTTAAAGCACAAAACTCAGCCACTTTCTAAAAGTGTGGCTTCTGAACACACAGTGATAAAACCGCTTTCATAGAAAGATGTGTTATGCCGCTGTGAGTTCATACATACTAAACTTCACCTTTCCATTTTAAACTTATGGGAAACTAGGCTAACAAACACAATACCCAGCCTCCCGCATTCTGTCCTATGGGCAGAATGGCCTTTCACCAGTGAAAAACGAATTGGAGCGTTTTCCACTGTCAGGACATAACACACACCTCAGTATATGTCCTGCCTTTTACTTACACTGCACCCCACCCAGGGGCTACCCGGGACCTACCACAGGGGTGCCCACTGTGTACGCAAAAGGGAAAGTAAGGCCTGACAAGGGGTTACACTTGTCAGGACAACATGCTAACTTAGCAAACTGCGCGCAGGCCCTATACTGCAGGCCTGAGTTCCCTTCTCCGCGCACCTTTGCATTACTAGCCCTGGCACACACAGTGCACATCACTAGGGACTTTACTAGTAAGGCAACATACCAATCATGGTCAACCAATTACCATTACACTTTACACAGGGAACAGTTGTACTTTGACACTGATCAGCAGTGGCAAAGTACCCAAAGCATCTAAATTGGCATCTCTATGTCAGGAAAACGGACTAGGGGAAAGCAAAAGTTTAGGGAACTTTAGCCAAAAGGCCAAGTCCTACACAACCCCCTCCCAGCCAAAAGCCAGGGTAGACCAATCATTACCTTGATGGACTTCCCGGCTTCAGGCGATAGAACCAGGACGCAGGCCCTCTACCACAGAGACACCCTCCGGTTCCACGCCTTCCTGACCCCAGGGGGTCTTCTTGATCACTACTCCCTGAGCCAACAATGCTGTTCCATGGATCCCTCCCAGCCAGGGGGACCCCTCCAGGGGTGCTGGACCCATGCTAACCCCACCCTGGAGTGGTACCCTGGGAAGGTCCATCGGTCAGGATACTTCCTTCAGTCATCGTGCCCTCCAGGCTAAAAGTGGGTTTACCCTGGTCACTTCTAGGGACCCAGCCCCACTGGCTGGACACTGTCCCACGGGTGTTCCCACTGGGAAACACAACCCTCTTCTATCCTTCCATTTATTTTTCTGGGCCTGCCACTTAGGAATGGCACCCACAAACTTCAGGACGGCAGGAGCTCTGGCTACAGACTCCACATGCCCTCCTGATGCTGGGTGTCCTTCCTCACACCTCTGGCAAGTAGGCACTAGGCCTCCACCCGGGGGCTCTCCTACGGCCCCCCCCAGTTTCCTGGGTGGTGCTGCTGATCCCTGGGGGTGCCGCTTACTCTTCCTCCCTCTCTTTTGAGACAAGGGGCTAGCCAACAACCCCTCCTCACTACTCTCGGATCTCCTTGTGCCACTTCGCCCTTCTTCCCTCTCTGGGGCCTTTTCAGGCCCCTGGACCCATGACCAGGGGTCCGGTTCTCGTGCAGGCTCCCGGGAATCAAGGAGCCCACACCTTAACCCGGGGTGGCGCAATCCTGGAAAATAATTTCTGAGCCTAGGCTCCCTTGGGGCCAAATTGGACAACCCCTCCAAATCATTTACCATGCTAACCACTACCCAATCTTCCAGTGCACACTTGTACTCATCCACACTTGGCACTGGCTGTGCGCTGCCACCATTCAAACTGGACTCTACTTGTTCACCCTCAATGTCCAGTTCCCTCATGCTTAACTCATGAGCGAAGAGAACCCGTTTCTCTTCCAATGCGAGAGCGTTCCTGCTCTCCTCTGCTTGAGTTTTAAGTCTTAACACCTCCAACTCATGCAGTCTGACCCTTTGGTTTTCCTCCCACTCCTCTGGTTAAAATCTCCTCCCTGAATGGCTACTACCAGCCCCTGCGGCTGGTCCCTCCACTGGCAAATCCTGTGGACCAAATCCATTCCCTGGTTCATCCTCATCCACCTCAACATCACCCGTCTCCTGAGCCTCTTTGGCTTCCCACCAGGCCCTCAAGGCCACTTGCAGCTCCTCCTTCTTGGCGCTACCCTTCATGGGACATCCCAAAGCTCTGCAGAATTTCCTCAACTGATCAACCTTGTAGGTCAACAATGCCTCAATGTTAAACTCTAATTCTGCAGCCCCAGCCTCACCGGCTATCTGGCTCCCCTCCTGAAACATGATGTGTGGTTTAAAGGTTTCTCAACAATAGAACCCACAATTCAAAACAATATGTTGTTGCGTCGTGGTCTGCGATCAATTTATGATGTACACCAATTACTGTGAGTGGTTTTGCACACACGCGTTTCAATTACGTTAGGATTGTTTCCCACCGCTCTGCCGCCAAATGTTGGAAGCGGGAGTCCCCGTCCCGCACCACTGTCACTAAATGCGAGACCCGGAACTCCTCCCTCAACGTTAGGCCAAGTAAGGACACCGTTTGAGATAGCCCCGCTCACCCCCTTAGTAGCTTGGCACGAGCAGCCAGGCCTATCTCCAAGGCACGAGTGTACAGTATGTGCAACCACGCTCACAGCAACCCACTGGTGACACCACAAATGAACTCCACACGAGTTTGATAAAACAAGTATAAACTTTATGTAAAAAGATATTCGATCAGACCACACGATACATAAGCCAACATATAATAAAGGGTAATATTTGTTCCGGCTGGTTGGTAGGTTCCTATCCCAACCACCGCTTTCAAAATGCTATGCTGGTCATAATGCTAGAATCACACACGTTGCAATGGACAAACAATAGTGCATTGCGTAACGATACAAACCTGTGCTGGGCACAGGAGAAATAATACAATGCGTAACGATACACCCCGGTACCTGCAATGGGAGAAATAATGCAATGCGTACTGCTACAATCATGTACTGCGCAATGAAGGAATAATGCAATGTGTCACACCCCAATCACGTACTTTGCAATGAAGAAATAATGCAATGCGCACCGCTACAATCATGTACTTTGCAATGAAGGAATAATGCAATGCGTAGCTACAATCATGTACTTTGCAATGAAGAAATAATGCAATGTGGGCCGCTACAATCCTGTACTTTGCAAGGGAGAAATAATGCAATGCGTAGCGCTACAATCGTGTACTTCGTTATGCAGAAATAATGTCAGGCGTTCTAAGACAGTCCGGCAGTTCGTTAGCAGCAATATTGGCAATGTGTATTACGACAGTCAGCCTCTTCGATAACAGTTGCCCCTCCACACATATCAACGATGACACAAAGTACAGCTTCTCACTCTGGCCCCAGTACTGCCACTCCTGAACGCAGTACGGGCCCCCCTCTGAGCCGAAGCAAAGGCTCACGCCGCCAGAAGGTCTGAGAGGCCGAGAGAGTGTCCCTCCGAGCCCGCGCCGCGCCCAGGCAGTGATCCACGTCACCTGGGGGCGCGACCCCACTCTCCTCTCCTCTTTCAGCGAACTGGGCCTTCCGTGTAGAACTTTCTCAATGGGCCTCAGTGGCTCGGCCTGGAAGCTCAGCTCCTCCGGGCTGCCGGTCCGGGCCGCAACTGTTAGGAAGGTCTCAGGCAGCCGCAGGGCACACGTACCCCACGCCCCCGAGATTACGTTACTCTGGGTGCACTTCACCACAGCACCCTCCGGGTCTCCTCTGGCACGAAGCCACACACACAACGCTGATGGGACTTCACGTCGACTCCGAGCGCACGCTCACCAGGCACTCCTTCCTGCGGTCTCAGTTGGCACCAAGACCCGCACACCACGTTGCAGAGACTCACTTTCTTCCGGTGCACACGATGATCAGCCGATCACCTTCACAGTCCCAGGTTGCACCAAAGCACGCACACTGCTTCACTGAGACTTACTCCAACTCCGGTGCCCTGATATCCAGGCTCTCTTCACCAACGCCTTCGGCCGCACCCTGACACGCTCACCGTGTCCGAGCCTCACTTCTCCTCCGGTGCACTCGACGACCAGGCGCTCTTCTCCAGCACCTCCGGTGCACCACGACACGCACCCTGCGCGTCCGAAACTCACTCCACTTCCGATGCACACGTTGACCAGGCGCTCCTCACTAACCCCTCCTGTGCACCACAACACGCACCCTGCGCATCCGAGACTCACTTCACCTCCGATGCACCCGCCGACCAGACGCTCTTCACCAGCACCTGCGGTGCACCACGACACGCACCCTGCGCGTCTAAGTCTCACGTCACCTCCGATGCACACGCTGACCAGGTGCTCTTCACCAACGCCTGCTGTGCACCACGACACGCACCCAGCGCGTCCAAGACTCACTTCACCTTCGGTGCACACGTTGACCAGGCGCTCTTCACCGTCTCCTGTGCACCACGACATGCACCCAGCGTGTCTGAGTCTCACTTCTCCTCCGTGTGTCCAAGATCACAGGGCCACCTTCCGAGGGTCTCAAGCTGCCACAACACGCGCCCACCGCGTCCATGAAACTTCTCCGGAAACATTTATGTTCCTGTGTTTCCAAACAGGGAGCCAGCTCACCTCGGTCCCTTGCGGGGTAAAAAGACACAGCACAAAGGACAGTCTTCCTCAAGCAGGGGGACCCAGCACACCAAGCACAGTCCCAACAGCCTCTTCCTTGGTTAGAACAGCAAACTGCAGACCAGCCCCAGATCACGAAGCAAGGGTTGGTCCTTCCCCAGCAGCCTCTTCAGTTGTTCCTTCCTTAGCAGAGGTTCCTCTTGACCACAAAATGGGTCCAAGCCTTTTCAGTCTCAATCCATTTCTATTCCATTCCCCCCGTTCAGGGGTCTCAGCTCTCCTAGTTATACCCCTAAACGTCTTTGAAGTTCGTTGTGCTCAGGGGTCCCTGACCACTGCCTAAATCAGTTCTGGGTGTCTCCCTCCCAGTGTCACCTTTCTCCCTTTGATACTGGGGGTCTGGATCCTTAATCACTCAGCAGGAGATGGGTCAATTGTTTTATAGCCGCAACCCAGGCCTCTTCACCTCCCGGTGCTTTTCCTCGCCTGCTCTCCAGCTGCAGGTCAGCCTCATGCCATCTCAACCCCTCCCTGGTTCAAGACCTCCCCCGGCTCCTCTCCTCTCTCAGATCCAGACAGTCAATCCACATTCAGCAGAGAAACACAGAAATGCTTAAAGCACAAAATTCAGCCACTTTCTAAAAGTGTGGCTTCTGAGCACACAGTGATAAAACCACTTTCATAGAAAGATGTGTTATGCCGCTGTGAGTTCATACATACTAAACTTCACCTTTCCATTTTAAACTTATGTGAAACTAGGCTAACAAACACAATACCCAGCCTCCCCCATTCTGTTCTATGGGCAGAGTGGCCTTTTACCAGTGAAAAACGAAATGGAGCGTTTTCCACTGTCAGGACATTACAAACACCTCAGTATATGTCCTGCCTTTTACTTACACTGCACCCCGCCCAGGGGCTACCCGGGACCTACCATAGGGGTGCCCACTGTGTACGCAAAAGGGAAAGTAAGGCCTGTCAAGTGGTTACACTTGTCAGGACAACATGCTAACTTAGCAAACTGCGCGCAGGCCCTACACTGCAGGCCTGGGTTCCCTTCTCCGCGCACCTTTGCATTACTAGCCCTCGCACACACAGTGCACATCACTAGGGACTTTACTAGTAAGGCAACATACCAGTCATGGCCAACCAATTACCATTACACTTTACACAGGGAACACTTGTACTTTGACACTGATCAGCATTGGCAAAGTACCCAAAGCATCTAAATTGGCAACTCTATGTCAGGAAAACGGTCTAGGGGGAAAGCAAAAAGTTTAGGGAACTTTAGCCAAAAAGGCCAAGTCCTACACTATCTATGAGTTCATCAGCTCTGGGAATGGGGTGAGCATCAGTCTTGGTGGCTGTATTTAGACGTCTGTAGTCCTCAGCGAATAATTTTTTTGATTTCCAAAACCTTTATTTTATTTTATAACATAGGCAGTAAGGGCAAAGCAAAATAGGTACATATATGTGATAACACATCATTCTGGTTATACTGAGTTATAGAAGGGATGCAATTGTACAAACAATCATTATGATGTGATTGTCATACTGAGTATAACAAGAGCTTTTTGGTATATTGCAGGTAAGGTCCTAATTTGATCCTGAATGGTGCATAGTACAGGAATTATTACTTGTTATTATTGTATAAAAATAAAATGGAATAATGATGATGGCATTAAGAATAGATGAATGATAAAATGACATATGTTAATTGACATCAGTGTATGACAAAATACCAGCATATGACAAAGTAAAACTTGACATAAGTGAACAAAAGAATTAAGGAAACTAGTAGAAGTGAGCACTGAGTGTATGGAGCAATAGGTGAAATCTTGATAAGTGTACCGCGATGGTTCATGGTAGTGGATTTTAGTATACATGTGTTAGCTTGTAGTGAGATCTGTTTACGGGGGGTTTGTGTTGGCTATGAAGTTGTCTAGTGTGAACCATATTACTTATGTTCTCGCTTTCCATGGAGTGGTCTGGAGTGAAATGTTATCAGCACCCCCTAATGAAGGAGATCTAGATTCTCCAGGCTTTGAATAAAAGTGCAGCTGTGTGTTTCCTATTGTTAAGGATGAGTTTGCATGCTAGTGTAAGCAGGAGATCCAATAGGTGCCTGCCATCTTTGTTGTTTAGGTTATGGTCTTAGGGACCTGTAAGTAGGAAGAAAGTCCCTATGGGGATGAAAGCAAAATAGTTTGCTAATAAATTAAAAAATATTGGGGCCGATTCACAGAACTAATCTGAGATAAAATCCTAAACTTACTACTTTTGGTATTCACAGAAGGCATTTAGTAGTAGTAAAGTTAGGACTCCTAACTTTACTACTACTAAACTGAGATAAAATCCTAAACTTACTACTTTTGGTATTCACAGAAGGCATTTAGTAGTAGTAAAGTTAAGACTCCTAACTTTACTACTACTAAACTGAGATAAAATCCTAAACTTACTACTTTTGGTATTCACAGAAGGCATTTAGTAGTAGTAAAGTTAGGACTCCTAACTTTACTACTACTAAATGCATTTTGTGAATACTGAAAGTCGTAAAGTTAGGATTTTGTCTCAGTTTAGTAGTAGTAAAGTTAGGAGTCCTAACTTTACTACTACTAAATGCCTTCTGTGAATACCTTAAGTAGTAAGTTTAGGATTTTATCTCAGATTAGTTCCGTGAATCGGCCCCTGAGTCCCAGTATTTATTTAGGGATGGGCAGTAGAAGTATCATAGCTGCTGGTCGCGTACGACCAGCGAACTACAAAAATGGTGGGCTCCCGCAACCGGGCATGCGCAAGAGTCGGCCGGAGAGCTCAAGGCATAGAATACCTCTGGTGCAGACTTACCTGTCATTCCTGGGAGTTGTTATAGGCGTCTTCCTTCACGTGCCAGCATCAGATTCCCTCGGCGTCCTGGTTTTTCGTCTTGAGTCGGAGTCCCCCGGTGTCCTGGATTCCTGTATTTCGTCGAAGTCTTCGCTTCTGGTCTCTCCTCGTCCCTTCTGGGCATCTGTTGCTGGCTGTCGGTGGTTCCTCGGGCTCCTGAGAATCCCCACTGATTTTCTCGGCAGTAGTGTGATGAAATCTTGCTATATTCTAAAGAAAAATAAATGAAAAACGAAAAGCTATATAATTCATTAATAGCACAGTGATTTCCTGCCCTTAATTCACTATATCTCATTTGAGCATGTTTTATGAACTTATCTGATGTAGACTCCTTGACTGTGGCGGTCCGCTTATTTCTTTTGTTGCTTATTTCTTTTAACCTTTCGGGTTCTTGAAATTACCTGAAAAAGATATAATATAATTTATAAAATTAGGTCTGCTTGGAGTTAAGGTGGACACAGCTCATATATACTTCAATGTCATGAAGAAAATACATTTTTGTTAGTTACCACGCATTATGAGGTGTTTTTTTTTTAATAGTGCAACTTTATTGTACATGGTCTAGTCCCAATTATTCTTGAATTAAAGAGAATCTTAGTTGTGCTTACTGTTCTTTTGTTTCTAGATGCACCACACTCTCTTTTCTTATACCAAGTACCATAAGTGTCCTGAAAGAAGGGTAGAAATCAGGTACACATAAACACACATTGGACAGATTAAGATTAGATATTAACACACTTTGCAAACTCACCTCATTCCTTGCCTTCTCATTTTACAGAAACCTTTTCGGGCTGTTTTGGTTCTGGCTGCCTGACTTCGTCCAGAGTGGGGGTGCAAAGTTGGACTTCTTTCCCCTCCTTGTTTTCTCCCTTCTTCCCAGAGTTACCATTTGTACTTAGATTAGTTGAGTGCAGAGGGTGACCAGGGGAGGTTGCGGAACCTTCATCATTTGTGTGGCGTTCCTGCAGAAAAGTGAGTACATTTAACTCAAGAATTGACTTGTGATCTGACAGAACGCGAAGCCTTAAAATTTAATTTCCGCCTGAACGATATGGAAATGAGTCAGGTGATGCTTACTGATTTAGCCCACATGCTGGGTAATCTTCAGAAAGAAACCCAAGCTTTGTCTGCTCAAGTGGATTTACTCCAACAGGGCATAAGGGCCAAATCTAATATGTGTAACATGGTAGGGGGTTCAGGGGCTCAGTTTCTACCTCCTTCTCAACCTCCCAGTGCTAAAATGCAAGTTATTCAAGTTACAACTCCTCAGTCCATTCCATTGGCCCCTCCTGAACGTTTCATGGGGGATCCTACCAAATTTGCCGCTTTTTTAGTCAGTGTCAGCTCCACTTCATGTGTAAAGTTGCGTGCTTTCCTAATGACCAAGCTACGGTGGCGTTCGTAATTTCGTATTTGGGGGGTTCTGCAGCCAATTGGTCCATTCCCCTTATAGAAAGAAATGATCTATTGCTGCATGATTACACCGCCTTCAAGGGAGAGTTAAAGAAATTGTTTGACAGGCACTCTTTTATGCAGTCTGTAGATTCTGAGCTTTTAAATTTAACGCAGGGTACAACGGATTTAACAAACTATATTTCTACCTTTAATAGGTTGGTAGCGGAGGCTAACTGGCCAGAAGAGAAATGTAGCACCCTGTTCTATAGAGGGTTAAGAGATGAGTTGAAAGACCTTTTAGCACAAGTAGTTGATCCCCGAGAATCATGCACTGCTCTTATAGATCTAGTAGTTAAATTAGATCACAGGATCAGTGAAAGAAAAAGAGAAAAAGGGCGGTTTGAAAGCCGAGTTTTTACTAATAAAGAGAAAAAGCCGGATCTAGAAAAATCCATATAAGAACCAGAACCCATGCAAATTAGAAGCATTAAGGGGCCCCTCAGCGAAGAAGAAAAAAGGCGAAGACGCAACAAAAAATAATGCTTATATTGCGGAAATCAGGGCCATTTTCTCAGAGAATGCCCCATGAAACCAAAGCAGAAGACACCATCAGAAAACTAGTAAGCCCGAAGTCTCATGAGACAAAGGCTTCGGGTAGTTTAGGGATCATTGTCTCACAGACTGAATCAGTCTTGTCTTCTCCTCGCCATTTTCTCTTAACTCTCAATTGATTTGTGGACAGCAGAGTATGAATATTCAAGTAATGGGGGATTCCGGTGCCACCGGTAATTTTATAGACTTACGTTGGGCACACAGGAATAACATTCCTCTAGTATCCAAAAATTCTTGGGAAGGAGTCACAACCATAGGCGGCAGTAATCTTAAGTCTGGTCCGATTACACGTACAACTGATAATTTAACATTAATAATTGAGAAAAAACATCAGAAAACGATAACATTTTATCTTATTCAATCCCCTCAGTTTCCTGCCATATCAGGGCTGCCTTGGTTGTCCAATCCTTGTCCCCTTATTGATTGGAAGAACTTGATGTTAACTTTTAGTCCTGACTATTGTTGCAAACACGCTTTTCACAATACGTATAGTCAGGAGAAAATAGCAGTTATTAACAATTCCGACTTTTCTGAGTTACCTGTTATTTATCATAACCTGAAGGAGGTGTTTGATGTAGAAAAGGCCACCAACCTTCCTCCCCACAGGCCCTATGACTGCAGAATTGATTTATTGCCAGGTGCTTGCATACCTCGTAGTAGAATTTATGCTTTAACTGAGAAACAGAATGTGTATTTGCGAGATTACTTGGATGAAATGCTTAGAATTGGGTATATTCACCCCTCTAGATCACCGGCTTCTTCTTCTCTCTTTTTTATACCTAAACGAGAAGGGGGTCTCAGGTGTTGTATTGATTATAGAGCATTCAATACTGTCACAATTAAGAATCGGTATCCCCTACCACTCATACCCTCTCTCCTTGTTCAAATTAAAGAAGCTAAAATTTTCACCAAACTGGATTTGCGAGGAGCCTATCATTTAGTGAGAATTAACGAGGGGGATGAGTGGAAAACGGCTTTCTGCACCAAGTTTGGTTTATTTGAATATTTAGTGATGCCTTTCGGATTGTGCAATGCTCCCTCAGCCTTTCAGTTTTTTATCAATGAAGTTCTAGAGGATATGTTGGATCTTTTTGTAATTGCCTACATTGATGACATTTTGATTTATTATTCATCAATACAAGAACATGAGATCCATGTTAGGAGAGTCCTTGAACGTCTACGGACAACCATCTATACTGCAAATTAGAGAAATGTCAATTCCATACCACTCAGGTCTGCTTCCTTGGATTTATTCTGTCTCCACAAGGAATCAGTATGGACCCACAGAAAGTTGAAGCTATTACACGTTGGCAGGCCTCTTAGAGTGTTAGAGACATTCAGTGTTTTCTGGGCTTTGCCAACTTTTACAGACGCTTCATCAATAATTTCTCTGACCTAATCTCTCCTATTACTAAGCTCCTAAAAAAGGGGATCAAGTTTCAATGGTCACCATCTGCTGAGGAAGCTTTCTGTAAACTAAAAGAAGCGTTCACACAAGCACCCATGCTGAGACATCCTGATCCTTCTCGGCTTTTTGTGATTGAGGCTGACGCCTCTCAAATGGCTGTTGGAGGGGTCCTATCCCAAGTAGACCCAAATACTGGGTGTCTTCACCCTGTAGCATATTACTCACATAAATTACCACCTGCTGAATTGAATTACACTATTGGTGATAAGGAATTGCTAGCCATAAAAAAGGCTTTCGAGGAATGGAGGCAATATCTCTTGAGAGCCAATCATTAAATAGTTTCTTAAATCAGCCAGAGCTCTATCCATGCGACAACTGCGGTGGACGCAGTTCTTTAGTGATTATGACTTTGTTATACAGTTCCAAGCAGGAAAGAAAAGCGGAAAAGCAGATGCTTCGTCCCGTTTAGGTTATGACTTCGAAGCATCACAGAGCGAGCCCCCTCCCATTATACCTAGGGAGCGAATAATTGGTGCTATTTGTTCCAAAAACGAGTTCTTAAAATCGGTGAAAGAGGCACAAGAAATTTTAAAGATGAAAGAAGTTATACAAGGTCAAAATGCCATTAACAAACAGGATTTATATTATGTCCAAGGAGGGCTGATGCTTCCAACTCAGAAACTCCAGCAACAAGCATTAGAATGGTGCCACACCCATTTCCTTTCTGGTCATCCTGGGTATAAGAGAACAATGGAAAAATTGAAAAGAAACTTTTGGTGGCCAAATATGGGAAAGGATGCTAGAAAGTACATACAAACCTGCCATGTTTGTGCTCAAGGGAAGGCTTTACATCAGGCTCCTGTAGGATTATTAAGACCCTTGCCCACTCCACCCAGCCCCTGGCATACAGTGTCCATGGATTTTATTGTGGACTTGCCGAAGACAACTCAGGGAAACACTACTCTCCTTGTTGTTGTCGATTTATTAACTAAGTTGGCCCATTTTATCCTACTGAAGGCAATCCCAACATCTAAGGTATTAGCTTCTTTGTTTGTCCAACACATTGTACGCTTACATGGCCTTCCCTCTATTCTTGTATCAGATAGGGGTGCTCAGTTTATTTCCAAATTCTGTAGAGGAATAGGTGCCCTATTACAGATAGATGTAAGACTGTCCTCTAGTCATCACCCTCAAACAGATGGCCAAATAGAGAGGGTAAACCAATGCTTTGAACAATACATTTGATGTCAGTTCTTACACTATACATCAGATTGGGATACACTTACATTGACAGCTGAATTTGCTTACAACAATAATTGCCATTCTTCTACCGGTTACTCTCCTTTTTTATTGTACTTACAGTTTTTATGCACGAGCCATGCTCTCCCCACTTTCTTCTTCCTGTCCTATTCCTGCAGCCTTTGAATTTGTAAAACACCTACAAGAAACACATAAGACAGCAACTGTTAACTTAGAAAAGGCTAAAGCTAGTTACAAGGAAACAGCGGATCTCCATAGACGTGCTGAGCCTATGTATGCCCTTGGGAATAAAGTATGGCTATTTACTAAGAACCTGGCCTTGAAAGGGCGTTGTAAATTTAAGCCTCAATATATTGGACCTTACAATATATGTAAGGTTATAAATCCTGTCGTTATGAAACTAGACCTTCCTGCTGCATTAAAGATACATCCAGTGTTTCACGTCTCTCTGTTAAAACCTGTGGAACCGGGTACACGTATCCCTGACACTCCAGCTCCTGTACTTGTGGATAATGAACCTGAATACTAAGGGGTCGATTCCGATTCGGGCCGGAAAAAGCACCGACCGACTCGGAGCCGGAAATTATACCGACCAACACGTACCTGTGGCGCCCGACACGCCAAGTACGATGCAAAGCGTGCAAAATCCGACCGACACGTACAGAACCCAAGCCGAACGACCGAGCCGCACGGAAAACAGCAATCCGGCCGGAAAAACACGCGAATCGAACCGACCGACACGCACCCGGAACAAATCCGACCGAAACGTACACGCGAACTCCAAACCGCAAAGTACGATGCAAGGCGCGAAAACCACGACCGAGTCGGACGGAGGACAAGCCGCACGACCGACACGCATACAAAACCGAGCCGAAGCAACACAAAACACTGCGACCGACGCGTACGCAGCATAGAAAACTGCACAAACACAGCGTGAACGAAGCGGAGAACACCGTACGAGACAAATGCAGGGTCCGACTCGGTCACAAGAACGTTTCCAACATGCACAGACAGTACAAAGGAAAAATCACCCAAAAAAAGGCCAAACAAGCAATTACAAAGCCAATAAATACTGGGGGGTGGGGACAGAGAACAAAGACACACCCACAACTCCACCCATATAAGGGACACAAATCACAACCATGATCCTTTGCAAATGCCATTCCACTGCCAGCACCCAAGAGACAGCAACCACACACCCACAGCTCATCCCTCACACAAGCCACACACCATCAGCACACCAACAAATACCTACCTCACATACACCCAGCAAAACACACACTCACACACCCTCACCTGCACACCAACACATACATCACTCACCATCACCACCCATCACCATGCCCCCCAAGAAGAATCACAAGTTCCTAGATTGTGAATTGGAAGTCCTGGTAGACGAGATCCTCAGGGTAGAGCCACAGCTGTTTGGCACACTGGTCCAACAGACACCCATCTCCCAGAAAACCAAGATGTGGGAGAGGATCATCAACAGGGTGAACGCACAATCACCATGTCTGTGCACAAAGACCGACATCCAGAACAGGTGGTATGACGTGCGCAGGAGGGTCCGGGAGCTGCTCAAGAAAGACTACCTCCTGAGCCAATACACCGGCAGTGGCCCTCCTGCCAAGCCAGTATACCTCAGGCCCTGGGAGGAGAAGGTGCGGGCCATCCTTCCGCCAGTGAGCGTATATGGACTAGAGAACATCCCAGAGCCTGGTGAGTACACAACAAATGTACAAAATATTCTGCCACAAAACACACACACATCACTGTCAAGGGGAGAGTCAAACCATGCACTCATAGCAATTACACAGCAACCAGAACAGAATCATCCCAAAATGTGTATGTCAGTCAGATAAACACAACACATGCCATCAAAAAAGTTACATCCAACCGTGCCATCACATGTACAAACACAACTACAACTACAGCTAGGCAGTGGCACAAATAGAACTAACAAACACATCCAGACATGTAGCCACCACAACAACACCAACACACAGTGAAGACCACTGAAAGGAAGGAATTCTGTGTATGCTGGCCAAGTCAGTGTAGCCAATAGCATCATTGGAGTCGTAGTCACACATATTGCCCCCCACAACTGTCCCATCAACACCACCATGAACCATGCGCACATCACAGGGAGTGGAGAAGGACTCACAAGATGGCTGACACTGGCAACTGCTGTGGGGAGCACAAGGCCCTGCTGGCAACTGTGCACCAACAAACAGCAGGACACCACTGACTGACATCCTGAGAGACAACTTCCACTCCCTGCAATGCAAGCACGTTCCATGGTGGGATATCTAGCTGGCTGGGTGGGAAGGAGGACTTGCAGCACTGACCATAGTCACAAGCACCTCCCCTCACACCCCCTCAACACAAACTCCACAGAACCCACCTGGTAGAATGCAATGCCTCCCATCCTAACTCAAGATCCCACAAAGAACCACCACCCTGGGTTATGTTGTGTGAAGCACAGGGACACTCTTGGGACTTTTAGCCAAACAACTGCCAGGACAACACTCCCAGCCATCCTGTCAGCACAGCCAGCCCACCCCACAGGGAAGCAGAGTCAAAAGGAAGGAAGCATGGGCATGCTGGGAAGGGGGTGGAGGCAATAGCATGATGGGAGTGGTAGTCACAGATATTGCTCAGCCTCACAACTGGCCCATCAACACCACCCTGAACCATGCTCACATCACAGGGAGTGGAGAAGGACACACAAGATGGCTGACACTGGCTACTGCTGTGGGGAGCACAAGGGCATGCTGGGAACTGCACACCAACCAACAGCAGGACACCACTGTCAGCCATCTTGCCATTGCCCTCACACCCACACACACTGAACTCCCCACAAAAGCAAGTAAGTATGGGAATGCTGGGAAGTGGGGTGGAGGCAATAGCATGATGGGAGTGGCAGTCACAGATATTGGTCACCCTCACAACTGGCCCATCAACACCACCCTGAACCATGCTCACATCACAGGGAGTGGAGAAGGACTCACAAGATGGCTGACACTGGCTACTGCTGTGGGGAGCACAAGGGCATGCTGGGAACTGCACACCAACCAACAGCAGGACACCACTGTCAGCCATCTTGCCATTGCCCTCACACCCACACACACTGAACTCCCCACAAAAGCAAGTAAGTATGGGAATGCTGGCAAGTGGGGTGGAGGCAATAGCATGATGGGAGTGGCAGTCACAGATATTGGTCACCCCCACAACTGGCCCATCAACACCACCCTGAACCATGCTCACATCACAGGGAGTGGAGAAGGACTCACAAGATGGCTGACACTGGCTACTGCTGCGGGGAGCACAAGGCCCTGCTGGGAACTGTGCACCAACAAACAGCAGGACACCACTGACTGACATCCTGAGAGACAACTTCCACTCCCTGCAATGCAAGCACGTTCCATGGTGGGATATCTGGCTGGCTGGGTGGGAAGGAGGACTTGCAGCACTGACCATAGTCACAAGCACCTCCCCTCACACACCCCCTCAACACAAACTCCACAGAACCCACCTGGTAGAATGCAATGCCTCCCATCCTAACTCAAGATCCCACAAAGAACCACCACCCTGGGTTATGTTGTGTGAAGCACAGGGACACTCTTGGGACTTTTAGCCAAACAACTGCCAGGACAACACTCCCAGCCATCCTGTCAGCACAGCCAGCCCACCCCACAGGGAAGCAGAGTCAAAAGGAAGGAAGCATGGGCATGCTGGGAAGGGGGTGGAGGCAATAGCATGATGGGAGTCGTAGTCACAGCTCTACATCCCCCACCACATGGCCCAGCAAGCTCACACTCATGCATGCACATCCCACAGAGAGTGGAAAGGCCCATCAAAGATGTCTGACACTGTTGCTGTGTCGTGGGGAGCACAAGGGCATGCTGGGAACTGCACACCAACCAACAGCAGGACACCACTGTCAGCCATCTTGCCATTGCTCTCACACCCACACATACTGAACTCCCCACAAAAGCAAGTAAGTATGGGAATGCTGGGAAGTGGGGTGGAGGCAATAGCATGATGGGAGTGGCAGTCACAGATATTGGTCACCCTCACAACTGGCCCATCAACACCACCCTGAACCATGCTCACATCACAGGGAGTGGAGAAGGACTCACAAGATGGCTGACACTGGCTACTGCTGTGGGGAGCACAAGGGCATGCTGGGAACTGCACACCAACCAACAGCAGGACACCACTGTCAGCCATCTTGCCATTGCCCTCACACCCACAAACACTGAACTCCCCACAAAAGCAAGTAAGTATGGGAATGCTGGCAAGTGGGGTGGAGGCAATAGCATGATGGGAGTGGCAGTCACAGATATTGGTCACCCTCACAACTGGCCCATCAACACCACCCTGAACCATGCTCACATCACAGGGAGTGGAGAAGGACTCACAAGATGGCTGACACTGGCTACTGCTGTGGGGAGCACAAGGGCATGCTGGGAACTGCACACCAACCAACAGCAGGACACCACTGTCAGCCATCTTGCCATTGCCCTCACACCCACACACACTGAACTCCCCACAAAAGCAAGTAAGTATGGGAATGCTGGCAAGTGGGGTGGAGGCAATAGCATGATGGGAGTGGCAGTCACAGATATTGGTCACCCCCACAACTGGCCCATCAACACCACCCTGAACCATGCTCACATCACAGGGAGTGGAGAAGGACTCACAAGATGGCTGACACTGGCTACTGCTGCGGGGAGCACAAGGCCCTGCTGGGAACTGTGCACCAACAAACAGCAGGACACCACTGACTGACATCCTGAGAGACAACTTCCACTCCCTGCAATGCAAGCACAGTCCATGGTGGGATAACTGACTGGCTGGGTGGGAAGGAGGGCCGGCTGTCAACCAAATACAACCAATGCAGACCATGTTCACACCCCAACAAATACATAGAAATGCCCAAATAATGCAGGACAATGTGCCACACCAAAATCAACCCCTGACTGTGACGACTTAGGACAATGCAATGTACAGGCCCGCACCCAGAGGCACAGTCACAACTTTCAGGTGTGTCAACCATTGATGCCTGCAGAAACATAACATACATTGTGTGTGTCTCCCAAAAACAGGTGATGATGGGGACACAGCAGCAGACGCTGAGGAGTCCCAGTCCCAGGCTCAAGAGGATGTGGAGCTCACTGGTGTCGTACAGCCTCTGCCCTCCTCGGACGAAGAAGACCAACCTGGCACATCCGGTGCAAGTCTACATGCAGCACCAGCAGGACCACCAGCTGCAGCACCAGCAGGACCACCAGCTGCACCCCTGCACCCACCCCTCCAACGACTGTCACCACAAATACCATCCCTGCCGACATGGACAGAACAAGGAGCAACACCAGCACAGGGACCCTGGACCAACCTGGGGCCATGGACACCACCACCACCACCAACCCCCAAGGTGGACCAGGGTCATCTGTGCGTGCCACTGCACGCACTGCACATGTCAGCAGGGGTGGTGGGAGGGGTGGGAGACAGAGGTCGCTGCTTGCAGAGGTTGCTGGTGTGCATGATGACCCACAACTGGTACGCATAGCTGATGCGTACTAGTCCAGCACCGGAGACCTCAGCCATGTAGTGGGGCTCCTCAGAGACATGAAACAGCAGCAGGCTGCCCATCATGCCCGCTTGGACTCTCACATGTCCCACGTGGAGTCACACATGTCCCGCGTGGACTCACACATGTCCCGCGTGGAGTCCAAGTGGGATGCACTGCATGAGATGACGGCGGTGCACAGGGACATTTTACAATGCCTCCGCCAGATGAACAGCAACCAGTCCACACCTCCCTGTGTGCCAACAACATCTGGTGCTGCCCAAACTGCAACTGCCACAGGGAGGGAGGATGACTCTGGCGGAGAGTCCCCTGCACCGCAGCAGCCTGTACTTGAGGGCCCCCCCAAGAAGAGGGGTCGTCCGAGGAGGGGCAAGTGAGAGGCCGATGGCCAAGCGCAACTCCCAGGACGCCTGAACCTGTTCTGGATGTTCACCTTTGTGCACAGACTGTTCACCCTGTTGACGGCAACACTACTCCCACACATTGCATGGGGAGTACAAGTTGGACCAATGTCTCAGACAACTGTGGCCCCGATACTGGGGATTTTGTCTACCAGGACTTTCAATTTACCTAGGAACTTCTGATTGCAAGATTTATGTACAGCACTACCCATCCTATGCATTATTCACACAAATGTATCACAATAAACACACTAATACACCATACTTGCCTCTGTTGTGATTCCAACGTGGGTGCTGTTATGGGGATGATGAACTGCAAAATTACACTGTGTATGCGAACTGCAACAGCAAGTACAACACAGGCATGTGAGTAAAGGCAACGTGACACATATGAGTGAGACACACCACCAGGGCTACACAACACATACACACCTAGGCCATCTGACTCATTGCCTACACTGATGTTGCCAGGGAAGACGGTGCAATGCACAGACACCACACCCATTCCCAGTTGTAGTCAAGTAGCCCACAGGTGCAGTAAGCAAATGGCAGTCAAATGTGTGACCACAGACAACGCACATCACAAAGTGAAGCACAGGTTTATTACACAGTTGCAACATGTCGTAACCACTACAGATGCAAGGTAATCCCACCTGGCAGCGGGCACACAGTCAACAACTGTAGACGGAAGGAAGTCCATGGGTGTGGCGCACATCACCTGTAGGGACACAACAGCTACCACCCTGGAAGTGCAATCACGTCGTCGGTGGACACAGTTGACCAAACGAATCTGAAAGTACCCTGTGAAGGACAGAAATGACACACAGTCAAAAGCAATGGAGAACAGGACAGAACAGCAAAACTCATGCACAATACATGTTACAAGATACCCACCCAGAACCAAGTTAGCATGACAACACTGTTGGGGAGTACAGCCCACCTGTAAGCACACATCGCAACCCACATCCAGTCAAGTAGCCCATGGACACACTCCAACAGCACCAGAGCACCACCTACACATATCATGCCAACTCACATCATTGACATGACACCTCAGGATACTCACATTCAGCTAAAGAAGTTGGTGATGAGCTGTGTGCGGACATCACCCTCATCATCATCATCGTCACTGGCATCGTGGTCCAGGCCAGGATCCTCCACAGGTGGCGGATGTTGGTCATTGTCATCCTGGAGGAGAGGCAACTCCTTCCGCACTGCCAGGTTGTGGAGCATGCAGCAGACGATGATAATCTTGCACACTTTCGCAGGGGCATATGGGAGGGACCCTCCGGTCTTGTCCAGGCAGCAGAAGCGGCTCTTCAGGAGACCAAATGTCCGCTCAATCACTCTCCTGGTCTGACCATGTGCCTCATTGTAGCGCATCTGGGCTGGTGTCACAGGGTTCCTGAGGGGTGTCAGCAACCACAGCATGTTGGGGTATCCCGAGTCACCTATGGACAGACAAGTTCAAATTAGCTGACTTGGAAAAGTGGGCGGAATACTACAGATCAGATCACACACAATGGCACAAAGTCAGTACACACCGACAAGCCAGGCACGCTGGTTCTGCATCTGTGCCATCATCCTGGGGATGCGACTACTCCTCATCACAAAGGCATCGTGTGCTGAACCAGGGAAACGGGCACACACGTGTGTGATGGTCATATCTGCAAGACACACCACCAGTGCATTGACCGAGTGGTAGTGCTTGCGGTTCCTGTAGGCCTGCTCCTGGGCCTGTGGTGGTACCAAAGCCACATGTGTCCCATCAATGGAGCCAATGACATGCAGCATCCTCCCCAGGGCATAAAAGTCACTCTTCACGTCAGTGAGTCGTCGCAGTCTAGGGAAATAGATGTACCGGTTCAGGAATAGCAACATTGCCGCCAAAACATCGCGGGGCACACGGCTCAACATGGTCTGTGACATCCCACCAGCAGTCGACACAGTATGTTGGAAGGTACCGGTGGCAAAGAAGTGTGGGGCTGCCATCACCTTCACCTTGGGGGTCAGCGCTGTAGGATACGGCCGGCCAGGCTGCAAATGTGGGGCCAACTGCACTGCGAAATCCTCAATCAGCTGCCTGGTGAAGCGGTACCGTCGGATGCTGTCCCGTTCCACCATCGTTGCCAGGTCTGGGAATGGTCGATGGACAGCAGGAGCCCTGCAGTGCAGAGGAGAAGTAAGCAAGATTGTCAGTCAGCCCATATATGCGGCATTGAACACACTCAATATCCCAACATACATCATTATGAGGCACAACTACATGAAGTGTGCAGTTCCGTAAGGACATGTATGGTACATACATGGCCAACATCTGTCATCACGGTCCAACAAGTGGCATAAATTAGTCCCAGGTTGGCCCATTGGATATCATGAGGCCGTGTCACAGTTCCCATCTCCTGCTGCCGTGTCACAATCACCCCCCACAGTGACATGTGAGGACAGATGTGCCCCAGGCATCACAGCTCAATGACAGGTACATTCCCAGGGACCCTGTATTGCCACATGGACACTGGCATTACATGGAGTATCATGTATACACCACAGCAAAACAACCATGACCCCCACAGGTAGTGGTCCCACTTGCCACAGCAGGACAGACATGGATGTCTGTGACACACACACGCACAACATCAAAGTCCATGCACACACAACGTGGATGTGGAGACTGTCTCCCATTGTGCACATGAAATCAGAGACATTGTAAACACTACATGCACACAGACTGTGGAGGACCATCACTATTGTGCCACTGGGACACCCTGGCTCAAACATACCGTCCCACATGGGACTCACGGAGTATGTGACATGACATACACATACACCACCGTGAAATGTGACCATGACACATGCACAGATATGAACAGTTGCACATCACAGTGGTCGTGTACACGTAACACCCAGGATCCTGTCCCCATGAACACGTGCACAGCCTGGGGGTGGCTGCCCCCAGGTGACACCCACAGGACAACATGTACACCAACATACACACAATAGGAAATGCACCCTTACATGCCTTATGATACAGCTTGGACAGGCTGTCGTGTTGCAGGTGTGCCCCTCACTCCCTGGGAGCTATCTGTGGCTGGCATATGTCCATCTGAGACAGGCATGGTGACATATGCCAGTCACTTGTACAGGGATGCGTTGAACAGCAATGGACCGATCGGTGCCCCCGGCCGGCCCATTGCATTCAATGTGTGCGGGTACGCGTTGTGCCCATGTACGCGTTGATCAGCAATGGACCGATCGGTGCCCCCGGCCGGCCCATTGCATTCAATGTGTGCGGGTACGCATTGTACCCCTGTACGCGTTGTACTGCAATGGACCGATCGGTGCCCCCGGCCGGCCCATTGCATTCAATGTGTGCGGGTACGCGTTGTGCCCCTGTACGCGTTGATCAGCAATGGACCGATCGGTGCCCCCGGCCAGCCCATTGCATTCAATGTGTGCGGGTACGCGTTGTACCCCTGTACGCGTTGATAAGCAATGGACCGATCGGTGCCCCCGGCCGGCCCATTGCATTCAATGTGTGCGGGTACGCGTTGTACCCCTGTACGCGTTGTACTGCAATGGACCGATCGGTGCCCCCGGCCGGCCCATTGCATTCAATGTGTGCGGGTACGCGTTGTACCCCTGTATGCGTTGTACTGCAATGGACCGATCGGTGCCCCCGGCCGGCCCATTGCATTCAATGTGTGCGGGTACGCGTTGTGCCCCTGTACGCGTTGTACCGCAATGGACCGATCGGTGCGCACCCATTGACAATGGCCTTGCCTGGCAACGGACGCGTTTTCGAATTTCGAACGAGTCGGTTGCTGGAAATTCAGTTGGTCACCCACAACAATGTTGCAAAATCATGTATGTCATGAAGTTGAAGATTTGAAGGATGCTGTGGGCGTGTATTGGTGCTGCTATTCCATGGATTGGCCAGATTCAGAAGATGCAAACGACTTGGACCTATCACTTTGGACACAAGGGACAGTATCTGCCTCTCCAGCACATATATATTGCTGGCTGTTCCCCTGAGAGCTCACTTGCCTGCACTACATGCTCCAGGACGACATCTGCCACTGCACTGCTGCTGTCTCTGCCCCTCTGGACCCTGCAATGGCACGTACTGTGGAGAGAGCCACAGCCTTCAGCCTTGAGGAGAACCAGGCCCTGCTGGACAGCCTACTTCCACAGTACAGCAAGCTGTATGGGACACCAGGGGAGCAGGTGAGTGTTCTGTGCACTGCCTTTCTGAATGTGCATTTTGTCTGACTAGCAAGGCTGAAAGTCTGCACGCCACTGGCTAGCAGGCTCACTGAGTAGTTGTCACCCCCCATAGTGTGTAGTGACATGCACTGGACAGGTATGGTGCAGTGACAGTGCATTTGAACAAGGTTTTACTTCCCATGCAATGATACCATGTAGTGACGTCTGGCAAACTGTCCATGGGCAGCGTTGCACTGCCTGTGTACATCATGTGCCCCTGTGAATGAGACATGTATATACAACTGTGTCATGCACGGATATGTTGCATGTGTAGTAATGGCCTTTTCACTTTGTCATCCTGACAGATTAATGCCCATCGGAAGCAGGAGATCTGGAAGGACGTCGTCCGGGCTGTCCGGTCCGTGGGGGTCTACAAGCGCCGGATCCGCAACTGCCAGAAGAGGTGGCAGGACCTTCGGGGCTGGACCCGGAGGATTGCACGGGTCCAGCTGAAGCTGTCGCCTCCTCGCAGGAGGGGCGGAACACGGACCCTGACCCCCCACATGCTCCAGATCCTGGCGGTGGTGTTTCCAGACCTGGATGGGCAGCTGAAGGCCAGACAGCAGCAAGGAGGGGGTGAGTCAAAGACTGCACTGTGAACTCTGTATTACATGCTTTGTGCCCTCCTCTGGCCTGGTTCAACTGCCACAATGCAGCAGTCATGTTGTCCAGGAGCCATGTCCCTCTATTGTGCACTGCCCACTCCTCATCTGATACCCAGGTGTGGCCCTTACATTCAGGGAATTGTGTCACTTGGGACTGTGTCCTTGCAGTTTGCTTCACTAAAGGTGGGGGACAGCATCTGTTTCCCTAACTCTGTTGTGGGCATCATGGGTGGGTCCATTGTTCACACAACGCCTGTGTTCGGACATGTAATCTGCGTGTTGCTTTGATATGCGGTCCACTTGCTGAGCTGAGCCACCACATGTGCCTGGGGTATGTGGCACACGCCCATGCTCCGGGTGGGAACAATGTTTGGGCCCCAGGAGTGTGCAGATTACGTGTGTCACACATACATAGCCAGCTATCCACTGTCCAGGGCTCATCCCTCATTCATGTGGGGCAGGACAGTCATGCCTACTCCAGGCCATGCAATGCACTCTGTACTCCCACTCCCGTGTATCAGCTGACACATTGTGCGCAGTGATTTGACCCCTCAGGTGTCTGCCTCTGTGTCAGTGTGCTGTGGATTAGTTGCCAGGACTGCTGGGGTGTTTCTTGGTAGGGGCTCAGCATGCCACTGGAGATGTGACCATAGGAGACGATACTTGTGTGTCACATAGGTGTTTGATCAGCTGCCCGTGCAGACTGGGGTATGCGAATGTGAAGTTCAGGCAGCTGTTCCCCATTCACAGCAGATTGTGAGGGGCTCAGGTTCAGAGGGTAGTGTCACAGGTCTCCCATATGCCCAATCGGTATGACCTGGACAGATGAGGGTTAAGATGATGTGTTGTGTGGGGGATGTACATGTGCACTTGTGCAGCTCCAGGACTTGCATTCCCCATGACCTACTATTGTGACACAGTGCAGAGTGTTGTTGTCTGGCTGCCAAGTCATACATCACTGAGACAGTGATGTATGACTTAGCAGTCATGCCTCCGCCATGGCATGTGTCTACTTATTGGTGATCCTGCAGGGGAGTGACATGTGCTACATGCACACCATTGTGGCAATGGCTATCAGGACATGGGTGCATCATGGTGTCTGTCGCTGGTATGCATCACATGCATTTCCTATTTGACTCTGGGCATCCCTTTCATCCGGAAACCTGTACTGACTCAGTGGCAAGAGTTGTGATGTGTGCATGTCCACATGCTACACCGTGTCCTCTGCACTGTCCAACTACTGTGTAGTTGGTGCATGTGTCCACACTGGGGTGTTGCTATCCAACAGACACCAGACAGATGGGTGCAAGGCCATGTGGGATGTGAGTGCCATGGTTGGCATCAGACTGACAATTGGCTTCTCCTGTTCAGTTAGGGCACTTTTAGCAATGTACAACTAATGATGCCAGGGCTTGCTCTGTAATGTGCTGTGCTCACAGTGGTGTGTGCGTTTGGTGCAGGTGACTGATGTCTGTCTGTTTCCCCATTGTTTGCAGATACATCCACGGCCACGGAAGGGGACAGCTCCACGGACCAGGAGGAGCCGGAGAGCCAGACTGGGTCAGCAGCCGAGGAGTGGTCGGAGGGACCCAGTGGCACGGAGGGCGAGGGAGCCACACCGAGGAGTCCTCAGCACCATCCACCTCAGCTGAGGACCAGAGCAACTCGGAGGATGACTCCCTTATGGAGGCGGGTGTCAGCAGCCACCACACCTCAGCTAGTGTTGCTGTCCCCGCCACCACCAGCACCACCACCGCCCTCCCATCGGCTCCCATTCCCCAGGTCCGTGGAGGCTCCCATGTTTGGGAGCGTGTCTCCTTTGGGCCAGGCACCGCACCCCCTGCCCCTGTGTCCCCTGCTGCCCTGAGTGAGGAGTCTGTGTACCTCCTTCGCCAGCTCCATGTAGGGCAGACAGCCATGCTGAGTGTCCTCCATGCGCACACCGCTCTGTTGACTCAGCTGGTGTCGTTCATGGAGGGCATCTCATCGGGCATGTCTGACCTACAGAGGGGCAATAGGTCCATGGACTCCTCCCTGACGGCAGCAGTGTCCCTCCTCAGACAGTCCCTCACCCCTCCTGCCTCTGCTCCATCCACACTCCCCAGCACCTTACCCGTCCCAAGCACACACACACTGGCACAGGCACACACCAGCACACACACATCCAGCACACAGACACACACGCCACAAACAAAACGCACACGCACGCACAGTCAGGGGACTGAAACCAGACTCACAGGGGATGGGGCCCTGGAACACACACACGCATCCACGAGCACCGCGCAGTCCTCAGTTGCCTCTCCCTCCAAAACACCCTCCCTTGCCTCACCTGCAACACAAAAAGACCCAGCGCCTCTTCCTCAGTGACCTCGGCCTCTTCCCCTCCGATCCAGCTGCTCCAGCATCCAGGGGGAAGAGGAAGCCCACCCACACGGAGCAGAGTGCCCCTCGCCCCCGGACACCCTCCCCCAGGCGCAGACAGACTGAGGCCCCCACCCGCAAGTCCCCCGGAGTCGTAAGAGCAAGACCCGCCGCCGCCGCCCTGCAGCTCAGGCACCAGGTCTCCTTCCTCCATCCCTCAGGCCCCCACTCCACAGGTGCCCCCACCACACCCTGCCCCAGGTTCCCCCACCCACAGATATACCATCCCCAAGAGGATCCGGCCTTCTCCCCCTGCCACTTGCTCTCCCGGCACCACACCCCCGCTGCGCTTGTCTGTGCCACTGATGTGGTGAGGGTGTCCTCCCCCTCTGTCCAGCCCACCTTGCCTGTTCCCCATTCTCCTCCCCTGGTGGTAGGCACTGCAGTGGAGTCCACTTCCACCCTGTCTGACTTGGGCACTGCAGTGGCGGACCTGTCCACTCCATCTGCAAGGTCCACTGCAGTTGTACCGGCACCCACAACATCTGAGTCATGCCCCCCAGTTGTGCCGGCACACACCATGTCAGACACCTCCACTGCAGTTGTCAGTGGCTCTCCAGCACCCACCACCCCTTCCCTGCTTCCTCCTGGTGAGCCCTGATCCTGTCCCTGCGGTGCCTGGCCTGCCCCCCCGGTTGCCCCTCCTAGTGGATTGTCCCTGGTTTTATGCAGGCATGCGTAGGGTGACATCTGCCACTGTCACCAAGTTTGGACTTTGACAATGGACTGGCCATTGGCCTTTGTGTTTTTTCTGGACATTGTTTTCATTTCACACATATGCTGAATAAAGCAACTTTCTGTTCTCTAGTGCTTATGCTTCTGATGTACATGTTGTTGATGATGCTAACCATGCCCTTGCTGCAGTGATGGTGATATTTGGTCTCATGATAATGAAGTGTTACTGTGCAGGAACCCATGTGGTCCAGGGGGAATGTGTCCTATCCTGTGGTGTATCCATGTCATCCATAGCAGCATCTGAGGGTGTCATGTGTTCAGTATTTGGCAATGGGATTTCCTACTTAGATTAGCTATTTCACATCTGTGGCTTCCACCCCTGCACATCTGTTGTGCCTGCCATTGTTCAATTCGTCTACTTCCCTGACCGTGTGGCCATCTCCACTGGACATGCAGGTTTGGGCATCAATGGGGAAGGACTCATCCGTGTAGTCAGTGCAACATTGCTATACAAGTGTGTTGGATCTGTGCTGATGATTCCGTTGGCACTTCCATGACCAGGCTGATGTGACGGGAGCCCTCATTTGGTGCTAATTGTTGATTGTGTGACCAAGTGCTCAGCTGACATGATGGGGCCCTACTGAGGCAACATATGGCACAGCTTTCCTCACACAGGAGTGGAGTCCCCTCATGGCAGTGTGTACTCCTGTGACATTGCCTGCGCCCAAGGTGTGTGTTGTATGTGCATGTCTGTGTGTTCACTTCCGTTTAGCTGTGCATGCTGTGTTCCCTAGTGTTGTACCTGTTTGTGATGCTTGCTGAGTTGACCTATGTTCCCCCAAAGTCTTCTCCCTGGGTTCTCTGTGATGTGGGTGCATGGCACATTACTGGTCATCAGGGTGTCACCCATAGGTGTGTTTGCTGTCAGGGCTGAGTTTGTGTGCAGACGCAGATGGGTCACAGTCAGGTTTCCCCTTGGCACTTGTTGTTTGTCCCTGTCATGTGATTTCCAGTTTGTGTTATCTTTCAGTGATTGTGACACGTTGTGTGTGTGACTGCTGGCACTCCTCAGGGTCCGGGCTGCAATGTTGGTTGTTGTCTATGTGTGTTCTTTGTGGGTGACCTTGGCTTCTTCATTGGTGTGTGACTGTGGCTGGGATCCCATTGGTTGGTGTGGTATTGCCGTCATGTCCATGTACAGCGTAGTGTGCAGTGTGTCAGACATTCAGGAGTCTTGTTGAGTGGCCATGTGTGATGTGTTTCTGCACCTTGGTTCCCACCCACCACCCTGGAATAGTCATGGGTGCATGTGCAATGTCACCAGTGCATGTGTGCTTCACTGCTGCACATTGTTGGAGGTCGAGGGGTGTGGTGTTGAGTGTGTGCAGATGAGAGTTGTTGCCCGGCTAGGCCCCTGCCTCCATGTTGGCCTTGGCTTACTGGCCATGCTGATTGATTTGTGCTTGTGTAGGTGTGATGGTAGTTTGTTGCTCAGGACACATGACTGTGGTTCACAGTGTGAACCACATTTAGCTTTGTCATCACAGTGGGATTGTAATGCAGCCCAGGGTCTCCACATTGTGGGGGCCCTGGGGGTGGTGCTGTGGTGTGTCTGTGTCTTGCTGTGTCAGTTGCTGTTCCTACGTGCCTGTGTGACATGTGTGATTTGTGCTCCCTCTCATCTGACAATGCCTGCTTGCCCACATAGGGGATTTGGATCCATGAGTTACCTTTGTGTGGCACTGTATGCACATCTGTATGATTGGTATTCAGGTCTCCTCATGTGTTGTGTGGTTGCCTGGGGACACTGGCACCCCCCTCACCTGTTGTGTATGATGTGCAGTGTGGGTCTGTCTGTTTGTGTTTGTGCATCTGCACCACTGCATTGGCATATCTTGGGTGTGCCATTGGCTGTATGTAGTTTGGTGGGTTTCCCCTGCTGTCCCTGGGACTCCTAGGTCATCGGTCAGCACAATGATCATGGTTTGTGTGTCCCATTGCTGCCATGGTATGGTATCTGTTCACCTCACATCTGCAGTCTCCACAGGGTATCTGCATTTGTGTGCCCATTGGTGCAAATATGTGGGTCTGCATTCTGATGGTCACTTCTGTCATTGTGTCATTGATGAATGTTGACAGTGTCAGCCCCCACGGGTGTTGTTTGTCTGCACATGGCCAAAGGTATGTCTTATTTGCACTGCAGTATTTGGCTCACCCAATTTATGTTGCAATGGGACACATACACTACTTTGCCACTGATGTGTTTTTTGTTCTGTGACCAGGAATCATCCATGCAGTTTGGCAGTTGCAGCTCTTTCTTTGTCAACACTTACCTTTTGGTCACTGTGATGATGGGGGTTTAGACCCCATTGCCACAATGTTCAAAAGGTGCTTCAGCTATGGACCCCACACTTACCTTTTGGTCACTGTGATGATGGGGGTTTGGACCCCATTGCCACACTGTTCAAAATGTGCTTCAGCTATGGACCCCACACTTACCTTTTGGTCACAGTGATGATGGGGGTTTAGACCCCATTGCCACAATGTTCAAAAGGTGCTTCAGCTATGGACCCCACACTTACCTTTTGGTCACTGTGATGATGGGGGTTTAGATCCCATTGCCACAATGTTCATAAGGTGCTTAAGCTATGGACCCCACACTTACATTTTGGTCACTGTGATGATGGGGGTTTAGACCCCATTGCCACAATGTTCAAAAGGTGCTTCAGCTATGGACCCCACACTTACCTTTTGGTCACAGTGATGATGGGGGTTTAGACTCCATTGCCACAATGTTCAAAGGTGCTTCAGCTATGGACCCCACACTTACATTTTGGTCACTGTGATGATGGGGGTTTGGACCCCATTGCCACAATGGACATGGCCTGCTTGCATTGTGGGGGCCACACACATATATGTGTGGCACATGTGCTAGGGGGTCACATTGTATGTTCAAAGTCATGTTCGGTGTTGTAGGCATTTGACACAGTCTACACACGCTTGTCATGGTGTTGGGGGGATGTCTTTTTCTTGCATTCCCTAGGTTGTGGTGTGCTGGTTGTGTCATGCATTGTCCATCCTATGAGTGGGGGTGGTAGTGGAGGTAGGCATCCAGCCCCCCCTGGGTGAGGGTGGTAGTAGTGGTAGGCATCCAGCCCCCCCTGGGTGAGGGTGGTAGTGGTGGTAGGCATCCAGCCCCCCTGGTTGAGGGTGGTAGTAGTGGTAGGCATCCAGCCCCCTGGCTAAGGGTGGTAGTAGTGGTAGGCATCCAGGCCCCCTGGCTAAGGGTGGTAGTAGTGGTAGGCATCCAGCCCCCCTGGGTGAGGGTGGTAGTAGTGGTAGGCATCCAGCCCCCCTGGGTGAGGGTGGTAGTAGTGGAAGGCATCCAGCCCCCCCTGGGTGAGGGTGGTAGTAGGCATCCAGCCCCCCCTGGGTGAGGGTGGTAGTAGTGGTAGGCATCCAGCCCCCCCTGGCTAAGGGTGGTAGTAGTGGTAGGCATCCAGCGAGGGTGGTAGTAGTGGTAGGCATCCAGCCCCCCCTGGCTAAGGGTGGTAGTAGTGGTAGGCATCCAGCCCCCCCTGGCTAAGGGTGGTGGTAGGCATCCAGCCCCCCTGGGTGAGGGTGGTAGTAGTGGTAGGCATCCAGCCCCCCTGGGTGAGGGTGGTAGTAGTGGTAGGCATCCAGCCCCCCTGGGTGAGGGTGGTAATAGTGGTAGGCATCCAGCCCCCCTGGGTGAGGGTGGTAGTAGGCATCCAGCCCCCTGGCTAAGGGTGGTAGTAGTGGTAGGCATCCAGCCCCCCTGGGTGAGGGTGGTAGTAGTGGTAGGCATCCAGCCCCCCTGGCTAAGGGTGGTAGTAGTGGTAGGCATCCAGCCCCCCTGGCTAAGGGTGGTAGTAGTGGTAGGCATCCAGCCCCCCTGGGTGAGGGTGGTAGTAGTGGTAGGCATCCAGCCCCCCCTGGGTGAGGGTGGTAGTAGTGGTAGGCATCCAGCCCCCCCTGGGTGAGGGTGGTAGTAGGCATCCAGCCCCCCCTGGCTAAGGGTGGTAGTAGTGGTAGGCATCCAGCCCCCCCTGGGTGAGGGTGGTAGTAGTGGTAGGCATCCAGCCCCCCCTGGCTAAGGGTGGTAGTAGTGGTAGGCATCCAGCCCCCCTGGGTGAGGGTGGTAGTAGTGGTAGGCATCCAACCCCCTGGCTAAGGGTGGTGGTAGGCATCCAGCCCCCCTGGCTAAGGGTGGTGGTAGGCATCCAGCCCCCCTGGGTGAGGGTGGTAGTAGTGGTAGGCATCCAGCCCCCCTGGGTGAGGGTGGTAGTAGTGGTAGGCATCCAGCCCCCCTGGCTAAGGGTGGTAGTAGTGGTAGGCATCCAGCCCCCCTGGCTAAGGGTGGTGGTAGGCATCCAGCCCCCCTGGGTGAGGGTGGTAGTAGTGGTAGGCATCCAGCCCCCTGGGTGAGGGTGGTAGTAGGCATCCAGCCCCCCCTGGCTAAGGGTGGTAGTAGTGGTAGGCATCCAGCCCCCCCTGGCTAAGGGTGGTGGTAGGCATCCAGCCCCCCCTGGCTAAGGGTGGTGGTAGGCATCCAGCCCCCCTGGGTGAGGGTGGTAGTAGTGGTAGGCATCCAGCCCCCCTGGGTGAGGGTGGTAGTAGGCATCCAGCCCCCCTGGCTAAGGGTGGTAGTAGTGGTAGGCATCCAGCCCCCCTGGGTGAGGGTGGTAGTAGTGGTAGGCATCCAGCCCCCCTGGCTAAGGGTGGTAGTAGTGGTAGGCATCCAGCCCCCCTGGTTGAGGGTGGTAGTAGTAGTAGGCATCCAGCCCCCCTGGCTAAGGGTGGTAGTAGTGGTAGGCATCCAGCCCCCCTGGCTAAGGGTGGTGGTAGGCATCCAGCCCCCCCTGGCTAAGGGTGGTGGTAGGCATCCAGCCCCCCTGGGTGAGGGTGGTAGTAGTGGTAGGCATCCAGCCCCCCTGGGTGAGGGTGGTAGTAGTGGTAGGCATCCAGCCCCCCTGGGTGAGGGTGGTAGTAGGCATCCAGCCCCCTGGCTAAGGGTGGTAGTAGTGGTATGCATCCAGCCCCCCTGGGTGAGGGTGGTAGTAGTGGTAGGCATCCAGCCCCCTGGCTAAGGGTGGTAGTAGTGGTAGGCATCCAGCCCCCCTGGCTAAGGGTGGTGGTAGGCATCCAGCCCCCCTGGGTGAGGGTGGTAGTAGTGGTAGGCATCCAGCCCCCCTGGGTGAGGGTGGTAGTAGGCATCCAGCCCCCTGGTTAAGGGTGGTAGTAGTGGTAGGCATCCAGCCCCCCTGGCTAAGGGTGGTGGTAGGCATCCAGCCCCCCTGGCTAAGGGTGGTGGTAGGCATCCAGCCCCCCTGGGTGAGGGTGGTAGTAGTGGTAGGCATCCAGCCCCCCTGGGTGAGGGTGGTAGTAGTGGTAGGCATCCAGTAGTAGGCATCCAGCCCCCCCTGGCTAAGGGTGGTAGTAGTGGTAGGCATCCAGCCCCCCCTGGCTAAGGGTGGTAGTAGTGGTAGGCATCCAGCCCCCGCTGGGTGAGGGTGGTAGTAGTGGTAGGCATCCAGCCCCCGCTGGCTAAGGGTGGTAGTAGTGGTAGGCATCCAGCCCCCCCTGGCTAAGGGTGGTGGTAGGCATCCAGCCCCCCCTGGGTGAGGGTGGTAGTAGTGGTTGGCATCCAGCCCCCCCTGGGTGAGGGTGGTAGTAGTGGTAGGCATCCAGCCCCCCCTGGGTAGGGGTGGTGGTGCGCATTCAGGCCCCTGTGTGCATATGTGGCATTGGTGATGGGCATCCCGCCCCTACGGTGCTGCTGTTGCTGGTGTAAGTATATTCTGCATCCCTCTGTGTGTGTGTGTGATGTGTCGTGTACGTGTTGTATGTGTTTTGTGGTTGGTGTCTGACTTACCTTCTGCGTCGTACGCGTCCGTGCCTGTTCCGGTAGTAAATGTAGAATATTGGTATGATCGGGACGAAGGGATTCATGGTTGGTTCGTGTCGTTCGTCCTTCTCGTTGCCTCGCGTCGTCCTCGTCGCTTCGCGTCGTCCTCGTCGCTGGCGTGTTCGTCTCGTAGCCGTGTATTGTGTTGTGGCGCGAATCGGAGCTTATGTGCGCCGACGGGTTCGGCGCGTACGGGAAACGCATCGTACTTGTTCGGCCGGACGGAGCTGCATTTTCCCTTCCGTGCGACTCGATTCTGCGTTTCCGGATTCGCCTCGGTCGGAGTACAGGACCTGGATTGGGTGAGTACGGCTCGGCCGGATTCTGTGCTGTTGTGCGCATCGTACTTACTCGTTCGGTGTGCTGTACGGATCGGTCGGGAAACAGGCATTCGCATGGCTTTTTTCCCGACCGAATGGTATTGGGTGCGCCTCCGACCGAAATCGGAATCGGCCCCTAATTCGGGGCTATTATTGACTGAAGAAGAGTAAGACGTAAACTCCAATATCTTATTCTTGGAAAGGCTATGGTATTGAAGAGCGTACTTGGGAACCAGCTAATCAAGTACATGCCCCTCGTCTACTTCGCCTGCTTCATAGACGGTTTCCTGATAAACCCAAACCGGTGGGGGGATCATAGGGGGAGTGTACTGTCATAGTTGCCGGTCGCGTACGACTGGCGAACTACAAAATTGGCCGGCTCCCGCAACCCCGCATGAGCGAGAGTCAGCCGGAGAGCTCAAAGGCATCATGGTCCCGAGCAGAGACGCTTTGCGTTCCTGCTTTGGGACATAGAATACCTCTGGTGCAGACTTACCTGCCATTCCTGGGCATTGTTATAGGTGTCTTCCTTTATGTGCCAGCATCAGATTCCCTCGGCGTCCTGGATTTCCATCTTGCGTCGGAGTCCCCCGGTGTCCTGGATTCCTGCATTTGGTCGAAGTCTTCTCTTCCGGTCTCTCCTCATCTCTTGTGGGCATCTATTCCTGGCTGTCGGTGGTTCCTCGGGCTCCTGAGAATCCCCACTGATTTCCTCGGTGGTAGTGTGATGAAATCTTGCTATATTCTAAAGAAAAATAAATGAAAAACAAAAAGCTATATAATTCATTAATAGCACAGTGATTTCCTGCCCTTAATTCACTATATCTCATTTGAGCATGTTTTATGAACTTACCTGATGTAGACTCCTAGTCTGTGGAGGTCCGCTTATTTCTTTTGTTGCTTATTTCTTTTAACCTTTCGGGTTCTTGAAATTACCTGAAAAAGATATAATATAATATATAAAATTAGGTCTGCTTGGAGTTAAGGTGGACACAGCTCATATATACTTCATTGTCATGAAGAAAATACATTTTAGTTAGTTACCACGCATTATAAGGTGTTTTTTTTTTTTAAATAGTGCAACTTTATTGTACATGGTCTATTCCCAATTATTCTTGAATTAAAAAGATTATTAGTTGCGCTTACTGTTCTTTTGTTTCTAGATGCACCGCATCTCTCTTTTCCTATACCAAGTACCATAAGTGTCCTGGAAGAAGGGTAGAAATCAGGTACACATAAACACACATTGAACTGATTAAGATTAGATATTAACACACTTCGCAAACTCACCTCATTCCTTGCCTTCTCGTTTTACAGAAACCTTTTCGGGCTGTTTTGGTTCTGGCTGTCTGACTTCGTCCAGAGTGGGGGTGCAACGTTGGACTTCTTTCCCCTCCTTGTTTTCACCCGTCTTCCCCGAGTTACCATTTGTACTTAGATTAGTTGAGTGCAGAGGGTGACCAGGGGAGGTTGCGGAACCTTCATCATTTGTGTGGCTTTCCTGCGGAAAAGTGAGTACATTTAACTCAAGAATTGACTTGTGATCTAACAAGAAGAACACATGTGCTAGATTGCCAGTCCCTTAATTGCAATTCCAGCATGTGGTTGTATCTCTGAGTCTTAGTTTGTGCACACAGGAACAGGTCCAAAAAGTTCTATGTATCAACATAAATTTAGTTTGAGCCAAGACCGGGGTGATCTTAGACATAAATGGGGACTTTAAAATGTTGAACCATTGCTTATTATTCTTGATTGTGAGGCCATCTTTCCTTCTTTTAGCATGCATATTTTCCATGGGCTTAAGGGATGTTAGGGATAGATATTTGTAGATTCTTGTGACCTTGTGTCCCGTTTGAGCTAGTTTATTGATGAATTGGGGTAACAATGGTATTATATCGATGTATGTTAGTTTCTGGATGCAGGACTTAAGCCTTACATTTTTTTTACATTTAAATTGGTTGAGGAATATGTGTGTTGAAGGTTTGCAAATGATAACAGGAGTTTATTTGATCCCAATTCTTTGATGGTTAAAATGCATTGCGAGGCCTAATCCTCCTATTGGATTTGAGAACCTTCTATATTGATCCCGGGATCGGTCCATAAGGAGGCTAGATTGGATGTACGTAACTTACTTTCTAGAAGAGAGTACATTTTTAGAATAGCTTCTTTTGTGTTATTTAGTATATATTTTGAGTGTGGAAGGGTTACTTTTCCCTTTGAGATGAATGATGTGAGTCTCCCACTAGGTATAATGAATGTTTCAAGATCTAGCTATACTGGTATGTAGTCCTCCTTCTTGGTTAGCCAATGTGTACCTTGTTTGAGTAGGAAAACAGTTTGACAAATTTTGAAGTTGGGAAGATTGACTATCCCTGGAGTTTGAGCTTTTTCGATGATATTCTAGGCCTCTTCACTTGCCATAGGAACTTGTCAATGAGGCTGTTTGTTTTTTCAAAAATTCTTTGGAGAGTGACAGTGGTAACATGCTAATTAGGTAATTTCTGATTGGTGTGATCCTCATTTTTACTGTTTCTATCCTTCCCCACAATGTTAAGAACTTCAGGGACCAACCCTCTAATAGATTCAATACTTCCTTAAGGGATTACATTTTCGTAGGACTGCAGCAAGGTAATTCCAGGTCACTTTGTCGAACGCCTTTTCAGCATCTAATGTTATAGTGACTGTTGATGTTGATATTGTTTGGCCTTTATCTATCACATGACAGAGTAACCTAGTGTTGTCACTGGAAAGGTGATTTCTTAGGAAGCCCACTTGCAAGGAATGTATAAGTTTAGGCATGAATTAGCATAGATTTTACAGTCGATATTGATCAATGATATTGGTCTATAGTTCGTAGTCAGCAGTGGGTCTTTCTGGTCTTTTGATAAGTCCGCCATTCTGGCCTCAGCAGGCGTGCCGGAAACCGTACCTAATTCAGCAAATTATGTGTACACTTTGAAAGGGGAAAATTGACTTGGTCTCAAAATGTCTTGTAAAAATGAAATGAGAAGCGCCCGGAGCTTTACCAGTTTTTAGGTTGTTGATTATTTTTATAATTTTGTGCTTAGAAATGGGGTAATTCAGCACCTTTGTCTCTTCTTTATTGAGTGAGGGAAGATTTAGTTTTAAGTATTGTTTACATTTGTGTTCTGTGATTTCCGTGTTTGTGGAGCATAGGGCTTCATATTAGTCTTTAATGGTGTCTGATATTTTTTCTGGGTTCATTAGAACCTTGTCAAATTTGTATTTAATGGCTGTGATACTGTTTTTCTGCTGTTTTAAAGTAGGCTGCCAGCAGCTTCCCTGCCTTGTGGGCTTCACAAAGTCTTCTACTCTTGTTTGTTTATCCAAGTTCCTGCTCGCTTACTTGAGATTTGGTTATATTCGTATTTTTTTGTTGTCAAGGATTCGAGACAGGAATCGTCTTTGGAGCATATGTGGTGGTATTCTAAGCTTTTTGTCTCCTTTTCAAGGGATAGTAGATTTGCATTAGCTTCTTTGTTCATTTTTTATCTTATCTGTATCAGAGAGCCTCCTATTGTTATTTTTAGGGCCTTCCATCTAGTTAGAGGGGAGCAGTCAGATTTGGGATTGTTGTTAAGGAAGTTTCTTATAGCACAGCTTGTGTGCTCAATGTGTGCAAGGGACTATAGGATTTCATCATTCAGACTCCAGAGTGTATTTTTTCCTAGTTTAGAAGCATGCTAGCGCTAGGGTTATGCAGGAGTGGTCTGAACCCATTCTCTGCTCTATAGTTGTTTATTTGATATTATGCAAATGATCTCCTAAAATCATGATGTAGTCGATATGTGTATACGTTGAATGAGAGGGATAGTGTAATCCCTTTCTGAAGGGTGTGGCAGCCTTCACGAATCTTTTAGGTAAAATTTGTCACAAAGTTGTTTTAGGAGATTATGCGGTTTTGGAGGTCGGTATTTGCACATTGAATTGCTATCAGTGATGGGGTCTAAAGGTAGGTTAGGGACTCCAACTAGTATGATCAAGCAGTCCTTGGGGATAGCTGCAAGACCTTGTATGAGTTTGGTCCAGAACTCTTGATCATTTAAGTTCGGAGCATACCCATTATCAACATAGAAGTGAGCCCCGTTTTTAGACATTTTAGATATCAACCCTCTCCCTTCTGTATCTCTCTTGGATGATAGCATATTGATTTTGGAAGTATGAGAGATCAGGATTATCACCCCGTTCTTCCCTACTGCGGGAGACAGCCAGCCAGCCACTTCTATGTATCCAATGTGTCGAAGAGAGAAAGCTAATTCTTGACTGAGTTTGCACTCTTGTAAGAGAATTATGTCTCCTTCTAATTTGAGAGTATAGTCTAGTATTTTCTTTCTCTTGACTGGGTGGTTCAAGCCTTTGGTGTTTAGTGATATGACCTTTAGTAGTGATGGTTTATGCATCATGTCTTAATAATGTCATTGTGTATTGTCCTAATATAACAGTGTCTAATATATAACAGTGTCTTGACAAAAAACGACTTATGGTTACAAATGACCACCAAGGTAGAAAGGGTCTTCCTGTTATGCAGTTCTGAGTTGTGGATTTTTTTATCCTTCCTATCACAGTGTGTTTATGTGTTATGTTGACTTTTGAAGCAAGATCCATCTTGTAGACCTATCCTTGTTATAAGAGCGGCCATGGCAATGTTACTCAGTTGAACTTTACAAATAAGAAACAAAAGCAGACCCTGTTGACCTTCCTAGTCTGATGTCCTCCCCCTCCCTCCCTCCTCTCCCCCTCACCCCCATTTGTCATTGTAGAAAGTGGTGATCAGGGGGATTGCAGCTTACACAAAGAGAAATAGTGAAGTTGAAGGCAGGTGCATTCTTTATTACTTGTGAGTTGTCATGCAAAGGTAAGGACATTTAAATGTTGTTGTAATGACCATAACAGACAACCTTTCTGAGTGTAGGGCAGATTATGATGCCAATTTGAGAGCCTTATCTCTAGTTGGGATGATATGTGAGATGTGTGAGGCGTGAAAGACGTTTGAGATAAGGGATGGTCCAATATTTAGGTTCATACCGGAATAAGGCTTAGTTGTTGCTATTTCAAAACCAGATACGAAACTCTGTTGTTGTCCTTAGTTGCATGCAGGCATGTGTTTGAGGGAGGCCTACTGTGTTCTTGGGCTATGCAGATGGTGAATAATAGGGTTGTTTCTCTCTCTTGTCTGGGGTATCGAACTTGCTTGTAAGCTGGTATTGTACCAGATTAGCGGGAGTGACTAGAATTTGTTTTGGCTTTGACTACCAAATAATGCAGATGTAAACATTTTGTCAAACATAACATTCCTAACATAGTAACAATTTGTAAAGCAATTTTGTGCCCCCATGGGCCCTTTAACAACTCTGGCTGCTGGGTGTTATTTCAAGGAAATCATATGTTTACAACTTTGTGACCAAACTATTACCAAGCTGTTTGGGGTCACAATAATACATTGCGATAATTGCGATACATTGGGACAAAAAAATACTGCAAGCCAAACGTGGTGAAAATAACTAATCAACCGCTATTCAACTGGTGACAGAGACCTAGTAGTACAGAGGCAGTTACAGGACCCATACAGATAACGAGATTCGAAAGTACCTCTGTCTAGATGACTCCGTTAACCAAACAATTCAAACAGACATTACCAAACCTGGTAGATCAACGTTTTTTGTGTGACCAGTGAAATATTTGGCTGCGAGAAGTTCATCTCGGCTTCCTTCTTTTCATTTAAAAATCTCTGCAGCTGTCTATGGTCATTAAACACATAAGTTGCACTATTTAGGTTTATCCTGAATTTTGTAGGGCCAACGAAGGATTACATGATGGTTTTGTTATGCAATCTTTGACTTAGTGTGAGGAAACCCTTTCCACAGTACTTTTATAAAAGTCTTGTGAAATGTAGATTGTGTTACCATTCCAGTCAATGGACTTGTTCTCCCTCATGTAGCTCAAGATCGATTCAACATGCTGGTATCTTAAGGCCTTACCTATAATTGTTCTGGGTTTGTCCGAACTTGAAGGTTTGAAAGTGGGAACTCTGTGCACCCTTTCTATCTCTAGGTCCTTATTGAAGGGAATTCCTATTGCTTTTGGAAGCCACACTTCTAGGAACTTAGCGTATGATTCTGCACTATCCTCTGCCCCCTCTGGGACACCGAATATGTGGAGGTTCCTCCTCCTGTGGCAGTCCTCCATTTCTGATATTTGTCTTTGTAAGATTTCTGAGCAAGACATTAGATGAGTGATATTTTCTTTTTGCTCAGTCTGGAAGTCTTCGATGTTGCTGATTCTGTCTTTCGTTTCTGTAACTCTGGTATTCATTTTCGTTATATTCAACCTGATTGCTGCAATATAATTTTGAATGGAATCCATGTTAGATTTTGTTGACTTGGCTAGGTCATGTACTTCTGCCACTTTTTTTGTTTTTTAATGTCCATTGTTGCATTAATGTCCATTTTCCCTTTGATAGGGGATTCCTGAGTAGGCGATCCAGTTTTGGCCTCTTATGCGTTGGTTTAGAATCTTTCTCTGCCATGGTGAGGTACCGAGATGTTACCACCTCTTCAGTTGTCACTTCCTTTGCGATGGCAGATGGTATGGCTGTTGTTGTTATTGTATTGTTGTTGTCATGTGGGGCTACTGGTAGAGTTCTTGGTTGTTCTGTGGACTGTGTGTGGGTACTTAGTGCTTTTTGAGCTGAGATGTCTGAGACAATATGAACAGGAGGTCACTTGCTGTTGGTTTGAGGGAGAGTATCTCACATGCTTTGGATAGACACGGTTTGTTAGAAATGGGGGTCTCTAGTTGGCAGAGGTAGGTACCTTTGACCAAATAGGGACCCTTGCTTCTAGTCAGGGTAAGGGGGAAACACACTCTAGATAACCCCTGCTCACCCTCTTGGTAGCTTGGCACGAGCAGACAGGCTTATCTTCAAGGCAATGTGTAAAGTATTTGTACCAACACTCACAGTAACACAGTGATAACACCACAAATGGACACCACACAGGTTTAGAAAAATAAGATTATCTTTATCTAACTTGACAAGCCCAAAACGACAAAAATCCAGCATACACAATTAAGGCTTTTCTTAGAAATGTTCTTTGGAATGTTCTTGTGAAAAACAAACTTGCAGATTCTGTATTTCTTGTAGTAATCAAATAAAATATAATCAATCAGTTCTCCTGAGCACCTGCACGCGGCGCTCCTGTGGTTTTGGGACTTTCTCCCACGAGCCTGCTGGCTCCCCGGTCAGTGATTGAAACAAAGTACACCCCCAAATGCGTAAGATAAACAGATTCTGAGGAACGGGCCCCGGTACCGCAGTTCTGCTGACGTGCCGGTACGGGCCGCGCTTATCACTTCCAGGAGGGAGGCACTGTTGCTTGGTAAAGGCTTGCACAGTCCCCGACAGGCCCCGGTGACTAGATCCAGGTACTCTCAACAGCCCGGCCATTACACGCTCCTCCCCCGGCCACACGACCAGCTGCCGCCCCGGTTTGAGGCTTGGGTCACACTCGCACCGTCACCGGCAGGCCCACCAACCAGACTCAAGCTCAGGGCAGCCCGCCGATTCCCAACCCGCTCAAGGCAATACAACAAGCAGCAGTGCGGATTGGAGCGTTACCTAGTGAGCTGGTCTTGCGCTGCGGCCCGCGCCTTGGAGAGCTTCCAACGGGAGCCCCTCTCCTTCGAGGGCGCTTCACGGGGGAACGGGCCGCCTTCCCGGATTTGAGCACGACTTCCCTTCGGCTCGGACTGACGTCCTGCTGGACGGCTCCCTCTTAGGCGGCTGTGCGTGCAGGGGAATTCCGGTTGCCAGGCAACGCCTCGCAGCCGAGGAGCGCAGCACAGCTTTTCCTTCGCTGATGACTCAGGTCAGCGGCGGTGACGGGACACGCTGCAATTGGATCAGTCCCACGTCGGTGAGCTCCTCGCAGTCCCTACCTGGGTGCTGGCACACGCACTCCGCGGCGTGGGGACGATTTCACAAGGGAAGCTCCTTTTAGTAATGCAGGGCTTCACGGAGGTCACCAGCTGTATGCAGACACACGCATACAGCGTCGCAGAGCCGATCTTTGGGAACTTTGATGTGCCTGAGTTCCCACAACAGGAGGCCAGCTCTCCTCAGGCCCTTGGAGATTTCCTTTTCAGTAGAGGACACAGCACACAGCAAAACTCCTTCTCCTTCCCTTAGCAGAATAGCTACTGCAGGTCAGCCCCAGAACACACAGCAAGGGCATTCCTTCTTCTCAGTTTCTTGCGCTCTTCTCCTTGGCAAAGGTTCTTCTTACTTCCAGGATGATCTAAAATACAGGGGTTTCAGCTCTCATATTTATAACCCAAAAGTCTTTGTTCTCTATGTGTAAGGGTCCTGGACCCAGTCCAAACCAGTTCTGGGTGCACTCTGCCAGTGCACAACTTCTTCCTTCGTGAATGTGGGTCAGGGTCTTCAGACGCACTGCAGGAGGTGGAGCCAGTCTTTTGTGGAAGGCAGGCACAGCCCTAGTCAAGGACAGGTACTACTCCTCCCACCACTCCAAATGCAGATTGGCTTATTCAGCCCAGGCTGACTCACCCAGACTCCTGGAGCCACCCCAGCCCCTGTCACTCCACAGCCAGACAGTCAATCCACAACCAGGCAGAGGCACACAGAAAGGTTGAACAAGAAAATAGCCACCTTCTAAAAGTGCTATTTTCAAACACAGAATTTAAAAACCATCCTTACCAAAAGATGTGTTATTAAATTCTGAGTTCAGGGATACCAGACTCCAATTTTCTATCTCACTCCTATGGGAAGATATGCTTGTAAAAATGTTACAGAGCATTCCCCATTCTGTCCTATGGGCAAGATAGCCTTTCAATAGTGAAAAACGAAATTGGCAGTATTTCACTATCAGGACATGGTACACACACCAGTACATGTCCTACCTTTCACATACACTGCACCCTGCCCAGGGGGGTACCTTGGACCTACCATAGGGGTGTCCTATGTGTAAGAAAAGGGAAGGGTAAGGCCTGGCAAGTGGGTACACTGGCCAGGTCAAAATGGCAGTTAACAAACTGCACGCAGGCACTGCGGTGGCAGGCCTGAGACAACTTTTCAGGGCTACTCATGTGGGTGGCACAATCAGTGCTGCATGCCCACTGGTAGCATTCGATTTACCAGCCCTGGCACAGGTAGAGCACTTTACTAGGGACCTACTGGTAAAACAAATATGCCAATCAGGGAGAACCAATCACAAGATCAATTTATACAGGGAGCACTTGCACTTTGACACTGATCCGCAGTGGCAAAGTGCCCAAAGCATCTAAGCCAGCAAAAACGAAATCCAGCACAGCATCAAAAACACAGGAGGTAGGGGCAAAAAGTCAGGGAAAACCACGCCAAGGATGCCAGTTCTAACACGGTTGATGTAGGATTACTGGCCCGGTGCCTCCGATGACAGTTCCCTATGCAGTGTTTTTGTACTTGGCTTCTGGAGGCTTAGCTGTGCCTTAATTCTTTCTTGTGGAGATTACATTAGGCAGTATGAGGCTGTATCATTATGTGTGCGTGGTCCCTGGCCTTGTCATCACTCTCAGCTTACGGCGCTCCCGGCGCTGCTGCCCATTTGGTGTCCTTGATCTTCGAACTTTCTTAAAGCTTTCTCTGATGAGTGAGGATGTGAGGTGTTGTCAGTTAGCAGGGCAAGTTAGTGGAGCAATGTGCTGGTCTCAGCTGTATGACTGTATTTTAGTGGACGAAGTTGGACCTTCAATCAGTACACCCATTTTATAGACCCTCTGTAATATCCTGTCTCCTGCCCCGTTACCTTCTCCTCCACGATTGTCTGGGCAGTGTGCTGTAGAGCAGTCAGCTTGTTGCTTAAAGACTTGATTTATTTTGTCTCCTTCCCTCAACTGTAGGAGAAGATGAAGTTACTGGTGCGAGAACGAGGGTGCGTGTATTCTTCTTTACCCCTCTATATTCATCAGACAATGCTATTAGGGGCGCCATCTTGATTCTTTTGTTGATCAGCAATCCCCCTCAGAGCTCCCCAGTCCGTCTTTATCACCTCCAACAAAATGTAAAGTAGTTAGAATCCTTTCCTCACAGATCTTTCAGACCATTCGGCAATACGATCGACTTGGCCTTTCAATCATGCGTCGTCATCATCAAGGGACAGGTAAATGGGTACTCGGTAGTCCCCCATTCTGTTGTACCATGAGGTTGTCTTTTTCCGTTGCCTTAAGCTTATGTTATACATGATTCTCTAGTCTGCGCCAGCGAATTGATGCGTTTCTGTGGTGTAATTGACTTTGTATGCTGATTGGGGATAAATTAAGTGTAGGATGTCCCAAAAGTCAAGTGATTGTAGCTGGATGTAGTCGGGGCGTTTGGGTCGCAAGCATTGGACCCAGTAATGCTCCGGCCTTTATGAAAGCAGCGTGTGTTTGATGGGATATGTCCTGCTAGTTACAGTATATTACTGTATATTGTATACTTTTAAGCAATTGAGAGTGCACCCTTTATTGACGGGTCTTACCTCCTTATTGTGAGGAGGATGTTGACTTTCTTCCGCCAGTGGCTTCATTAGAGATGTGGCTACTCCGCTAGCTGGCCAGCACAATTTTGTGGCTCTAGCGGTCAGGAAGCAGCCTCACATTGATCATGCAGTTAAAGGCACTTGTTTTCTATATTTCGCAGTGTCTGATGTTCCTCACATCTTCCGATAGCAGAAAGTGGGTTTTATCTAACCCTGGGCGAAGTGCTACGCTACGCTCGCGTAGTTTGCGAAGTTTGCGCTACTTCGCACAACGCGAATTGCACGTAGCACAGTGCGAACACGCGTAGCGTAGCGTAGCGTAGTGCCGCGGTCATTTTTGCTTGCTCGCGGTCCTCAACGTCAAGTTGGCGACCGCGAGCAAGCAAATGACATCCCGGCGAGACTTTTTCCTCGTTCGCGATCAGCAACATCAAGTTGCCGATCGCGAGCGTGGAAAATAAACCTCCCGGCGAGATTCTCAACGCTGGGAGGTCAGGTTTCTCATTGCGAGTGGTCGCGTATGCTTGCGACCGCTCGCGATGAGAAACTACCAGTCCGCGTTGAGAAAGCTGCCGCTCGAGTAAAAATCTACTCGAGCGGCAGTAAAAGACAGCTCGCACTGTGCAAGTTGCCGTTTTCAATGATTGCACAGTGCGGACAAGCATCCGGCACTGTGCAATCATTGCGAACAGTGCGCTACGCAGTTCGCGTAGTGCTACGCGAAGCTTGCGTAGCGCGAACTGCACTTTGCGTAGCTTCGCGAAGCATTACTTCGCGAACTACGCCCACCCTTAGTTTTATCATCCTGTAGTAGCTGCCATTCTACCTCTTAATTGATGTTTCTGGATCTCTCGGAGAGGAGCTGGAGAGCTACACCGCCATCTTCGCCGGAGTCCAAGCCACATCCTCCTTGTGCACACATAATCTTAACTCAGGTTTACCTCCTTTTGGATTGAGTTTGGCACCAGAACCACTGGGCTGGTCCAAGGACTACTAGAGAGTTCAATCACCCCTAACTCTAGCATTTTTGTAATCTCTGCTTTAATGTTAGCTTTGACTTGGTCTGACAGTCTGTAAATCTTACTTTTGACAGATAAACTGACATCATCTGTGCACGATGTCAAACCTGGGGTCAAGCAAAACTAGCCAGCAAACTGCCCAAGCAGGTTGTAACATTCTCTCTGCAGCTGACTATCTAAAGTAGTAGAAAGGACTACTCCCTCCACTGTACCATCTTTGACATTTGTTGACATCAGGTCTAGGAGAGGTTCACTTTCTTCTTCTTGTCCACCATCTGTCACCATGAGTATTGTACTGTCTACTCTGCCATGATGTAACTTGAGCCCATTCTCATGGATCACCCTTTAGAAGTGTCTTGGAATACCTAGGTCCACCAGAAATGTGACCTCTCCCTTCTTTTCCAAGATAGGGTAAGACGCAGTCCATTTATCTTAGAGTGCTCTGGGTACTACAGGCTCCAACACCCAAACCAATTGCCCAGCCTCGTGTTCTACCAGGTAAGCCTTTTGGTCATACCAGTGCCTGACAAGTTCCTGGCTGTCCCCCAAGTTTTTGTTTGTCTTCTTCATTTACTCTGGGGCGAAGGCCTAGTACATAATCTGAGATGTCCTGTTTGGGCTCCTTGAGAGATCTCTCCCAACCTTCTCTAACCAAATGTAAAGGCCCTCTCTGTCAGGAACTGTCTGGGACTATGTCTGGAACACAGTCAGTGACTTGGGCAAGGACTGGCGACTGGGTAGAAAACGTATGCAGAAAGAGGAGTACAGCGCTGCAAAGGATCATACAGGAAGTCAGAGGAGAAAAGGGATCCAAAGGGGAAGCTTGCACGAAGGAACAAGATGGCTAAGACTCAGAAAGGACATGCACTCATGAGGTGATTTAGCATTCAGAATAACTACAGCCAGGACGAATGTGCAAGACATATATTTGAAACAGCATTAACAATAAAGGGAGTGTGGGGTAAAGCACTCAGGAGCTCCACACAGTAAGACTGAAGCTCAGTATATTCCTCACCCATTTGCAGTTGCAGATACTGACTGCAAATAACCACATTTAGGATATGCATGCAAAGACAGGGTCTGTGGAGCTTATACCTATGGTGATGTTATAAATGTAACTCAAAGACAATACTCACAGTTAACAAGAAAGACCACCTAGGTTGTCAGCTGTGCCCACGGATCCTGGTGATCAAACAGGAACACACAAGGCAGTAACAGCAAGGGGGTAGAACTAAATACAAGCACATTAGACAAGGAGCTAGAAAGGAGGAGTGCTTAACAGGAAAGGAAGGAAATCACAGGGCACACTTGGCAGGTAGCAAGTAACAAACATACAAGGTAATAGAAGCAAGACAGCAGGAATAGAAAGACAGTAAACTAGGAACTAGAACCAAGGAAATGGGAAGGAAAGCAGGGACTGGAAAAGGATATACAGAAGGGGACGCTACAAGGGCATACTAGAATAGTGCTGGTTCAGGAATCAAGACAACAAAGTAGCACTGAAGGCAGTTCTGAAGCAGGAACTAGAATTGAGCAAAAGCTCAGGAGTCAAGGTAGCACTGCAGGCAGTGCTAGTTCAGGAACAAGGGAAACTGCTGCAGCTCAGGAACAAGGAATGCTAAGGCTCAAGAGTCAAGGTAGCACTGCAGGCAGTGCTAATTCAGGAACAAGCAAGACAGCAACAGCTCAGGAACAAGGAATAACTAAAGCCCAGGAAACACTGGGAACAAGGATATCAAAGCCTCAGGAAACAAAGGTCGGCCTCACTGGTACACAGCTACAATGACCAACACTGGACTGAAGGGAGCTGGGGCTTAAAAAAGCTCACAGTAATCACATGCATCAGGTGTGAGCAGGCTAGCAGCAGCCAACCACAGGTTAACTGAATTCCTCCACCCATCCTTGGCCTTCAGGGGTCGAGACAAAGCAGTGATCAGGGAATTCTAGGTAATAGAGTTTCAGGCATTAGCAGGCTGGCTTCCACAAAACCCGGCATGGATTGGGAATGGATGTCAATTCCCATATAGTTCCAAATGGCTGGAAGTCAGTATATACATGAAGGGAAGAGTCCAGAAGCTTATTATGACAGTGGAAAGTCCCACAACTTGGCCCCCTGGTGGTGGGCACAAAAGCACAGGGAGCAAATCGTGACACCCTGATAGTGTGTCCATAGAGAAGTTCAAAGGTGCTGAATCCTACTCCTTCTGGGGAACCTCCCTGTAGGCAACAACAGACACGCAAAAGTAGGACAGGACTGCTGTCCTTTACTCAAGTCCCCTCTGGAGGGCCCCCCTGTTCCTTGAAGTTCTGCCAGGTCAAGCAAGCCCCTCAGGGCAGTTCCCTCCTCTTCAGAGACCAGGCCTTCCCCCTGACGGTTTGGCTCCTTTTTGTTCTATGGACTTTTTGCAGAGGCCTTCTCAGGCTCCCTCCCACTTCTCTTGATGCTAGGGACGTGGTCCAATGTTTCAGGATCCACAGTCCCTTGCCTCTCTCTTAAGGCCCTTTGTACTCTGGTGGAGACACATACCCACTCATGGATACCAAGCATTGCTGCATGGGTTCTTCTCTCCACTTCTGCCCAAGCAGAAGTTTCAAGGTCATTACCCAATAGACACCCCACAGGGATGGCTGGGAACACAGCTACTTTCTTAGGGCCACTAATCCCTCCCCACTCAAAGTCTATCACAGCTATGGGATATGACTTTGTTACATTGTCAGAGTTCACTCTTCATGCACTTCATTTTGTAGAATCTGGCTTGGTGTAAACCAGCTTGGCCATGGTTATGCTGGCACGTGTATCCTTCAAGGCCTGGAATTCTACCCATTGATTATTGGCCTCTCTCTGTACTTTACCATACTGGCAGGCCAGTGGGCCAAAGGTTCAACTTCCTCACCAGCCAGGGAAACTGATGTGGCTTCAGTGTAACCCCTGTAATCCCCTAGGCCAACTTCAACCCCCAGTCCCTACACTGGCATTCCCTTGAAACTATCACCAGTGGGTGATTTCTTTGTTCATGTAAGATCTCCCTTTTTGTGCCCTGGCTGTCTACAGTGAAAGAACACCCCAGCCTTTGATGAGTCAAATGTTGTTTCCTAACCCCCCCCCCCTTTGGAATTGGGATGTGGTTCTCGGCTCCCCACCCTGGTGTCTGTTGGGGCCTCTTGATGCATCTCACTCTGTTTAAACTTGCGCCAATCATATCCCTAAAGGGGGGCCTGTGCCACCTTTCTGCTTTCTCCTCCTTGGGGCTTCTTGGGTACCCTAGTGCGCACCCACTCAACAGCAATCTTCACCAGATCCTTAGGGCTAGATAGCATAGAGTCTACAAGATGCTGCTGTAACTTCTCTGAGGTACAATTTTTAAAAGAATGTGCTCTTTTACCACTAAACTGTGTAAGTCCTCATAGGTATCTACCTTGTTATCCTTAATCCAGGCCTCCAGTGACTTCACGGAAGAATCTACAAAGTCTACCTATTTCTGTGTTGCTCTGCTGTGTATGCTCCTAAACATTTGTCTATACGCCTCAGGGATAAGACCAAATGACTCAATGAGTGCCTGCTTCATGCGGGTGTAAGATTCTGTCACCTCATCGTCAAGTATAAGCAATCTATCTCTCCCTACTGTAGGTATCAGTTCCCATGTTAAGGCTCCCATTGCACTGACCCTCCTCATCCTAAGAGCTCTCTCATATGATGCTAACCACTTGCTTGTGTTATTCCCCTTAGTGTATTTAGGAACAATCCCTCTGGACAACCTGAGATCATAGGCACCACATGGCATTTTCTCTGCTTCTGTGCTACCACCTTTTTCCTGGGGTCTCATCCCCAGCTTGACCATCCCCTCTTCTAGGGCCAATGTCTTCTCCTCCAAGTCCAGCTTCCTCTCCTGGATCTCCAAGACGCTGAGATGGGCTGGCCTCCTCACTAAAGAGGAGCTTCTTTCACTCCCAGACATGGACTTACCTCTCAGTCTGATTGTGGGGACTCCACTCCCATTACCATTCCATTCCTAGTCAACCAACTCTGCTTTACCCCTTCATCTCCACTGTTAATGGGGGTGATCTCATCTTCCAATTGGATATGGGCCTTCCTTGATTCTTTTCAAGCTTTGAGGGAATTTGCAAGATCTTCCTTGGATGAAGTGTTTTCAGGGTAAAGTTTTCTATCCCTGCACAGGGATCTCATAATAGTGATCTTGAGTGTGGCAGCGTAGACAAGCCGATTCCCCTTCTCTCCATTTTTGAAGACTTTTTGTAGAAAAAACCTTTTTAACCTACTAAAATTTTCTCCTAGAGAACAGGTGCCTTTGGAATTTTCCAGAACTTGTCCAACTCAATATTTTTTTCTTAATGCCAACTTAGCAGCCACTTATCAGTGATTATCAATTTATTAGTTGTCTGCTATAGCTAAACACAACTTCTTGATCACATGCCTGGTGAGGTTCTGGGTGTACTATTTGATATGGCTGTTGGGACTTGTTGGACTTGGCCCTTTTTGCAGGGTCATCCCTGAACTTTTTGCCTTCCTCCTAGCCTTTTTTATGACATGGTGTTGGTGGATTTATGACTCTGGGCACTTTTTCACTGCTGATCAGTGCTAAAGTGCATATGCTCCCTATTGTAAAGTGATGTATGGATTAGTGACTCCATGATTGGGTTGATTGGTTTACTTGTCAGACCCTAGTACAGTGCACTGCGTGTGCCCAGGGCTTGTAAATCCAATACTGCTGGTGGGCTTGCAGCACTGGTTGTGCCACCCACCGGAGCAGCTTGCAAAGTGTGTCCCAGGCCTGCCATTGCAGGGCCTGTGTGCAGTCTGGTACTGCCATGTTGACTGGGCAAGTGCACCCACTTGCCAGTCCCTAAACCTTCCCTTTTATACATATTAGTCACCCCTAAGGTAGGCTCAAGGGCAGGGTGCATTGTAGGTAAAAGGTAGGACATGCCTTGATGTGTGTGGCATGTCCTAATAGTGAATTACAGCCATTTTCGTTTTTCACTATTGCAAGGCTACCTGTTCCCCATAGGCCAGAATGGGCAGTTAGATTATTACATCTTATAATCCTAGCTGACTCAGGGAACTAGGTAGAAATTCGAGTTTAGTATGCCTGAACTCAGAATGACAAAATACATATTTTAGTGAAGTTGGTTTTAACATTCTGTGTTTGAAAATACCACTTTTAGAAAGTTGGTATTTTCTTGCCTAACTATCCAAGCCTGCCTCTGCTAGGTTGTCTATTCCTTGTCTGGAGTTTGAGTGACAGGGGCTGGGGTATTCCAGGAGACAGGGTGAGTCAGCACAGAGCTGAATAGAGAGATCTGCATGCAGATGGGAGGGAGGAGTTGCACCTGGGACCTGAATAGGGCTGTGCCTTTCCTCCACAATGCTGGCTCCACCTCCTGTGGTGTGTCTGATGTCCCTGGCCTGCACTGTCAAAGAAAGAGAAGGAGTCCTGTAAACAAAGTGCTCCAGAACTGACCAGAACTGGTTTGGACTAGGCAAAGGCCTCTCTGCCTTCAGAGAACAAAGAGAAAAGTAGTATAAATATTGGGACCCAGACCCAAGAACTTTAGATCACTTTTGGGAATCAAGACGAACCTTTGCTGAGGAGAAGAACCAGGAAGCTGAAGGAGGAGATACCCCTGTGCTGTGTGTTTGGGGGTTGGCCTGCAGTGGTTGCTTCATTGCCAAAGAAAGGAGAAAAGGACTGAGTGTGCTTTCCATCAACTTGAAGAAGAATCTCCAAGGGCTTGAACTAGAGCTTGCCTCCTGCCTGAAGTCTCTGGGATACAAGACTTCACCAACCAGCTCCCCCTGAATTCCCTTGCTGGGAATTGAAGTGCCTGCTGTTGTGCTGGGCCTTCTGAGAGACTGCGTGTCGCTGGAAGCGCGACGCAACGACGAGAAGCGTGTCGCCGCCGCAGCCGCTGTCATCGCATTGCCGAGGAAGCGAGATGCCGCTGCCGCTGTCATCATCGCATCGCCGAAGCGCGGCGCATCGCCGGAGAAGCGGGACGCTGCCACAGAGGTCATCGTCGCATCACCGGAGAAGCGCGTCGCAGGGCCTGTCGCGGCTCCAAAGATCATCGAGTCGCCGTCGGGTGTGCACGCATCACACCAACATTGTCGCATCGCAGCCAAGACGCCATTTTGTCGCATCGCACCGGAGAAGAGTATTGCATCGAGGTGCCATCTTGTCGCAAGGCACCGGAGAGCAGTAAGAAACCGACGCATCACCTCCCCACACAGTAATGAAGCGAGCATCAACTCCCCTGCGCAGCAGTAAGGAACCGACGCATCCACTCCCCTGAGTGTAAGGAACCGACGCATCACCTTCCCTGCGACCCTTTTGTTTTCTTTGCGTTACGCATTCAAGGTACATTGAGAGTAAAGTGTCGCATCTACAACTTGAGAGAACTGAGCTTTTTATAACATTTTAAAGTCTATTTTTGAGTACAGTATTGTGGATTTTTGTCGTTTGGTCTTGTGTTAAGTCTATATAAAAATACTTATTTTTATAAATACAACCTGTGTGGTGTCCATCTGTAGTGTTGTCACTGTATTACTGGATGTGTTCACAAATGCTTTACACACTGCCTCTGAGATAAGCCTACCTGCTCGTGCCAAGCTACCAAGGGGGTGAGCAGGGGTTATTTTAGGAGTGTACCCCCTTACCCTGACTAGACGCAAGGGTCCCTATTTGGTCAAAGGTACCTACCTCTGCCAACTAGAGACCCCCAAATCTAACATTGGTGGTCAGCGGTGAGGATTTGGACTTGCATTTGTGACTCATGTACAGTAATTGGTGTACACTACTAGGGAGTGCAGACCATAACGCAACCACATACTTTTTGAGAGTATTTTTCCTTGGAACTTCTTTTCTATTTTTTATTCCTGAGAACTGCCAGTCTTTTTGCTACCATGAGCAAGTCAGCATCCATAGTATCTGTAGACATTGTTTTGGAAGAAGAGAGAATTGATACTTACACTGTGCCTCATTTCAAAGCTGTATGCAAGAAATTTAAAATCTCTGTGAAAGGCCTCACCAGGAAAGAGGAATACCAGAAGGCGCTGAGGGCCAGTGAGCATCCTGAGGAGCCAGCAATGGAAGCAGAGGATTTAAATGGGCAGCTTGAGGGGCCAGTGGGCCTAACTGGAGGGAAAGCACCTTCAGGGGCGGGCAGCAGTGTTTCTTCCAAGGGATTGTCCCCAGGAGAGCTGGAGGACAGAGCAAAGGAGAGGATGCATAAGTTGGAGCTAGCTAGGCTCAAAATGGATGGTCAGAAAGACATAGAGAGCAAGAGAATAGACCTTGGGATGGAATTAGAGATGAAGAAGTTAGCCTTAGAGGAAAAGAGGATGCAAATGGAGCATGAGTTGAGAATGAGGGAGCTTGATTTAGGGCTCGAGAGGCTGGAGGCCATGAGTGTCTCAGCCCAGTCAAAAAGAAATATGTGAAGCTCAAGAAGTGAGCTTGGCTGAGTTGGAGGTGGAATCCAGCTCAGATGGTGTCAGCAATATTGAATTTTCTAGTGCTGACGGAGTAGTACACACACCCAGAGATGTGGCGCCTGACTTGAAGGAGAGGGTTAATATACACCAGGATGTTCAAGGATATGAGGTAGCTCCAGTGGTGCGCAGTGTCCCTGAGGTGGATTGGGGAACTGGCACAGGGGTTCATAGTCCTAGTGGTGGGAGGGACACTCTACTGACTCTAGATGAGAGGTGCAGGGAGAGGGGTTCCCCCATGGTTGAAGTCCTGGTGTGTGAGTGTGAAGACTGCCCAGAAGAGTGTGGGTTGAGTGATAGAGACAGTCAGATACTGTCTTGCCAGTCTCAGGAGAGTGGTGTGGGGTACGTGTGCAAGGCACTGGATGGTGAGGTGAAGGATAGTTTGGTGGGTCTGTGTGATCCAATTGAGGGAGAGCATATTGTAAGTCCCTATTTACCAGAGCTATGCCAACACCTGGTGGAGTGTGAGTTCTCTGACCCCAGGGAGCTCACAATGGAGGCAGACCTTTTGGTGGATTCCAGAGGGTCTGAAGAGGCATTAGGGAGTGACCCTAAGAGGAGTGGCTCAGGTGTCTTCCAACCCAGAGTGGTGGGAGAGGTTCAGTGTAGCCCAGCTAGGTCCCGTGGTAGTGGGAGGGGTGTAGGGGCTCACGTCCTGTCTCTGCGGAGAAGGAGTGAGTGTGGGGCTGCGTGTCCCAAGGTGCCCGAAACCCAGTCTCAGGGCCTGGATGGTTCTTTAATGGAACACCAGGTTGGGGGCCTAGGCTGTACTAGTAGGCCATTCAAGGAGGATCTCCTAGTGTCTAGAGAACCTGGAGCGTCTGTAAATGGAGCTCCAGTGTTTCTGGTGTCTGGCGGTGCCGATCCACTTGGGAGGGTGCAGAAGTCCAGAGTGAGGGGTGAGAGGGGGAAAGAGTCCCCAGTGGAAGAACCAGTGGGTCAGGGGCCAGCCAGAAGGGCTGAGTCACCGGTGAATGACCATGGTGACACTACTTCTGTCCTGGGGGATCTTCACACGCTGTCAGATGGACCGGGGGCGGGAGATCTGCGCCAGGCAGACTGTCACACAACACTTGAGAGATGTGTTACCCTCTGGGGGGCATGCGTGCTCCCCAGGAAGTCCTGGTGCGCCAGGCAGATTCTTACACAACTCTAGAGGAGTGTGTTTCCCTTGGGGGGGTTGGTGTACCCTCCCGGAAGTCCTGGGTTGCCAGGCACAGGTCCAGCCTAAGGGTACAGACCCTGGGTTGGAGGGCCAGGTTCAGGGTGTCCCCCTGACCTGGAGGAAGGGGCAGCTGCTAACAGTGCCCCTACCAGTTTTTCTTCTGGGGGTACCGCTCCTGATGGGAGGGGGCAGTACTCTGGAAGGGGGTGCAGAGGGAGGGAGTCCTCGCCTCTGACCCCGGTTCAACTCGAGGGTTTAGACCCTAGATTGGAGGACCAGGTTCAGGGTGTCCCCCCTGACCTGGACGCCCAGTTGCAGGATAGAACCCCTGAACTGGTGGGCGAATTGTGCAGGACACCTGCCACAGGTGCCCTGGCAATTCTGGAAGGGGGTACCACTCCAGGTGCGAGGGTACAGAGCCCCAACAAGGAGGAGGAGGACCGGGTGTGGGAAAGCCCACCCCAGTCTCCTGTCCAGCCACTGGGTATAGGCCCGGGGCTGGTGGGTCAGTGCCAGGATGTCATACCTGACCTGACAGGAGGGAGAGAGGACAAAGGGTGCCAAGCACCTGGGGCTACTGCCCCCCGCTCTCTGACGCCACAGAGGTTTGAGAGCCCTGAGAGGCATAAGGCCTGGGTCTCATCCCTGACCACTGTCAGTGGCCATTGTGGCTTGCTGTCTGTCTGTTGGGACACACCTGTGAGCAAGTTAAGGTTAGGTGCTGCACAGGTGGTGTCCACAGGTGAGGAGAAGGGTTCCCCATGGATTAGCTTGGTGGGCCCTGAGAGTATGGACAGAGGGATTCCAATAGGTTCAGATTGGCGTAGAACTGGAGTATGCCCCTGCTGTTGTGGGCCAGGGTCCAGGTTCTATCGCCCAAAGCAGGGAAGCCCATCAAGGTAGTGATTGGTCTACCCTGCGTTTTTGGCTGGAGGGGGGCTGTGTTGGACTTGGCCCTTTTTGCAGGGTCATCCCTGAACTTTGTGCCTTCCTCCTAGTCTTTTTCTGACATGGTGTTGGTGGATTTATGACTCTGGGCACTTTTTCACTGCTGATCAGTGCTAAAGTGCATATGCTCCCTATTGTAAAGTGATGTATGGATTAGTGACTCCATGATTGGCTTGATTGGTTTACTTGTCAGACCCTAGTACAGTGCACTGCGTGTGCCCAGGGCTTGTAAATCCAATACTGCTGGTGGGCTTGCAGCACTGGTTGTGCCACCCACCGGAGCAGCTTGTAAGTCTGTCCCAGGCCTGCCATTGCAGGGCCTGTGTGCAGTCTGGTACTGCCATGTTGACTGGGCAAGTGCACCCACTTGCCAGTCCCTAAACCTTCCCTTTTATACATATTAGTCACCCCTAAGGTAGGCCCAAGGGCAGGGTGCATTGTAGGTAAAAGGTAGGACATGCCTTGATGTGTGTGGCATGTCCTAATAGTGAATTACAGCCATTTTCGTTTTTCATTATTGCAAGGCTACCTGTTCCCCATAGGCCAGAATGGGCAGTTAGATTATTACATCTTATAATCCTAGCTGACTCAGGGAACTAGGTAGAAATTCGAGTTTAGTATGACTGAACTCAGAATGACAAAATACATCTTTTAGTGAAGTTGGTTTTAACATTCTGTGTTTGAAAATACCACTTTTAGAAAGTAGGTATTTTCTTGCCTAACTATCCAAGCCTGCCTCTGCTAGGTTGTGTATTCCTTGTCTGGAGTTTGAGTGACAGGGGCTGGGGGATTCCAGGAGACAGGGTGAGTCAGCACAGAGCTGAATAGAGAGATCTGCATGCAGATGGGAGGGAGGAGTTGCACCTGGGACCTGAATAGGGCTGTGCCTTTCCTCCACAATGCTGGCTCCACCTCCTGTGGTGTGTCTGATGTCCCTGGCCTGCACTGTCAAAGAAAGAGAAGGAGTCCTGTAAACAAAGTGCTCCAGAACTGACCAGAACTGGTTTGGACTAGGCAAAGGCCTCTCTGCCTTCAGAGAACAAAGAGAAAAGTAGTATAAATATTGGGACCCAGACCCAAGAACTTTAGATCACTTTTGGGAATCAAGATGAACCTTTGCTGAGGAGAAGAACCAGGAAGCTGAAGGAGGAGATACCCCTGTGCTGTGTGTTTGGGGGTTGGCCTGCAGTGGTTGCTTCATTGCCAAAGAAAGGAGAAAAGGACTGAGTGTGCTTTCCATCAACTTGAAGAAGAATCTCCAAGGGCTTGAACTAGAGCTTGCCTCCTGCCTGAAGTCTCTGGGATACAAGACTTCACCAACCAGCTCCCCCTGAATTCCCTTGCTGGGAATTGAAGTGCCTGCTGTTGTGCTGGGCCTTCTGAGAGACTGCGTGTCGCTGGAAGCGCGACGCAACGACGAGAAGCGTGTCGCCGCCGCAGCCGCTGTCATCGCATTGCCGAGGAAGCGAGATGCCGCTGCCGCTGTCATCATCGCATCGCCGAAGCGCGGCGCATCGCCGGAGAAGCGGGACGCTGCCACAGAGGTCATCGTCGCATCACCGGAGAAGCGCGTCGCAGGGCCTGTCGCGGCTCCAAAGATCATCGAGTCGCCGTCGGGTGTGCACGCATCACACCAACATTGTCGCATCGCAGCCAAGACGCCATTTTGTCGCATCGCACCGGAGAAGAGTATCGCATCGAGGTGCCATCTTGTCGCAAGGCACCGGAGAGCAGTAAGAAACCGACGCATCACCTCCCCACACAGTAATGAAGCGAGCATCAACTCCCCTGCGCAGCAGTAAGGAACCGACGCATCCACTCCCCTGAGTGTAAGGAACCGACGCATCACCTTCCCTGCGACCCTTTTGTTTTCTTTGCGTTACGCATTCAAGGTACATTGAGAGTAAAGTGTCGCATCTACAACTTGAGAGAACTGAGCTTTTTATAACATTTTAAAGTCTATTTTTGAGTACAGTATTGTGGATTTTTGTCGTTTGGTCTTGTGTTAAGTCTATATAAAAATACTTATTTTTATAAATACAACCTGTGTGGTGTCCATCTGTAGTGTTGTCACTGTATTACTGGATGTGTTCACAAATGCTTTACACACTGCCTCTGAGATAAGCCTACCTGCTCGTGCCAAGCTACCAAGGGGGTGAGCAGGGGTTATTTTAGGAGTGTACCCCCTTACCCTGACTAGACGCAAGGGTCCCTATTTGGTCAAAGGTACCTACCTCTGCCAACTAGAGACCCCCAAATCTAACATTGGTGGTCAGCGGTGAGGATTTGGACTTGCATTTGTGACTCATGTACAGTAATTGGTGTACACTACTAGGGAGTGCAGACCATAACGCAACCACATACTTTTTGAGAGTATTTTTCCTTGGAACTTCTTTTCTATTTTTTATTCCTGAGAACTGCCAGTCTTTTTGCTACCATGAGCAAGTCAGCATCCATAGTATCTGTAGACATTGTTTTGGAAGAAGAGAGAATTGATACTTACACTGTGCCTCATTTCAAAGCTGTATGCAAGAAATTTAAAATCTCTGTGAAAGGCCTCACCAGGAAAGAGGAATACCAGAAGGCGCTGAGGGCCAGTGAGCATCCTGAGGAGCCAGCAATGGAAGCAGAGGATTTAAATGGGCAGCTTGAGGGGCCAGTGGGCCTAACTGGAGGGAAAGCACCTTCAGGGGCGGGCAGCAGTGTTTCTTCCAAGGGATTGTCCCCAGGAGAGCTGGAGGACAGAGCAAAGGAGAGGATGCATAAGTTGGAGCTAGCTAGGCTCAAAATGGATGGTCAGAAAGACATAGAGAGCAAGAGAATAGACCTTGGGATGGAATTAGAGATGAAGAAGTTAGCCTTAGAGGAAAAGAGGATGCAAATGGAGCATGAGTTGAGAATGAGGGAGCTTGATTTAGGGCTCGAGAGGCTGGAGGCCATGAGTGTCTCAGCCCAGCAAAAAGAAATATGTGAAGCTCAAGAAGTGAGCTTGGCTGAGTTGGAGGTGGAATCCAGCTCAGATGGTGGCAGCAATATTGAATTTTCTAGTGCTGACGGAGTAGTACACACACCCAGAGATGTGGCGCCTGACTTGAAGGAGAGGGTTAATATACACCAGGATGTTCAAGGATATGAGGTAGCTCCAGTGGTGCGCAGTGTCCCTGAGGTGGATTGGGGAACTGGCACAGGGGTTCATAGTCCTAGTGGTGGGAGGGACACTCTACTGACTCTAGATGAGAGGTGCAGGGAGAGGGGTTCCCCATGGTTGAAGTCCTGGTGTGTGAGTGTGAAGACTGCCCAGAAGAGTGTGGGTTGAGTGATAGAGACAGTCAGATACTGTCTTGCCAGTCTCAGGAGAGTGGTGTGGGGTACGTGTGCAAGGCACTGGATGGTGAGGTGAAGGATAGTTTGGTGGGTCTGTGTGATCCAATTGAGGGAGAGCATATTGTAAGTCCCTATTTACCAGAGCTATGCCAACACCTGGTGGAGTGTGAGTTCTCTGACCCCAGGGAGCTCACAATGGAGGCAGACCTTTTGGTGGATTCCAGAGGGTCTGAAGAGGCATTAGGGAGTGACCCTAAGAGGAGTGGCTCAGGTGTCTTCCAACCCAGAGTGGTGGGAGAGGTTCAGTGTAGCCCAGCTAGGTCCCGTGGTAGTGGGAGGGGTGTAGGGGCTCACGTCCTGTCTCTGCGGAGAAGGAGTGAGTGTGGGGCTGCGTGTCCCAAGGTGCCCGAAACCCAGTCTCAGGGCCTGGATGGTTCTTTAATGGAACACCAGGTTGGGGGCCTAGGCTGTACTAGTAGGCCATTCAAGGAGGATCTCCTAGTGTCTAGAGAACCTGGAGCGTCTGTAAATGGAGCTCCAGTGTTTCTGGTGTCTGGCGGTGCCGATCCACTTGGGAGGGTGCAGAAGTCCAGAGTGAGGGGTGAGAGGGGGAAAGAGTCCCCAGTGGAAGAACCAGTGGGTCAGGGGCCAGCCAGAAGGGCTGAGTCACCGGTGAATGACCATGGTGACACTACTTCTGTCCTGGGGGATCTTCACACGCTGTCAGATGGACCGGGGGCGGGAGATCTGCGCCAGGCAGACTGTCACACAACACTTGAGAGATGTGTTACCCTCTGGGGGGCATGCGTGCTCCCCAGGAAGTCCTGGTGCGCCAGGCAGATTCTTACACAACTCTAGAGGAGTGTGTTTCCCTTGGGGGGGTTGGTGTACCCTCCCGGAAGTCCTGGGTTGCCAGGCACAGGTCCAGCCTAAGGGTACAGACCCTGGGTTGGAGGGCCAGGTTCAGGGTGTCCCCCTGACCTGGAGGAAGGGGCAGCTGCTAACAGTGCCCCTACCAGTTTTTCTTCTGGGGGTACCGCTCCTGATGGGAGGGGCAGTACTCTGGAAGGGGGTGCAGAGGGAGGGAGTCCTCGCCTCTGACCCCGGTTCAACTCGAGGGTTTAGACCCTAGATTGGAGGACCAGGTTCAGGGTGTCCCCCCTGACCTGGACGCCCAGTTGCAGGATAGAACCCCTGAACTGGTGGGCGAATTGTGCAGGACACCTGCCACAGGTGCCCTGGCAATTCTGGAAGGGGGTACCACTCCAGGTGCGAGGGTACAGAGCCCCAACAAGGAGGAGGAGGACCAGGTGTGGGAAAGCCCACCCCAGTCTCCTGTCCAGCCACCGGGTATAGGCCCGGGGCTGGTGGGTCAGTGCCAGGATGTCATACCTGACCTGACAGGAGGGAGAGAGGACAAAGGGTGCCAAGCACCTGGGGCTACTGCCCCCCGCTCTCTGACGCCACAGAGGTTTGAGAGCCCTGAGAGGCATAAGGCCTGGGTCTCATCCCTGACCACTGTCAGTGGCCATTGTGGCTTGCTGTCTGTCTGTTGGGACACACCTGTGAGCTGAGTTAAGGTTAGGTGCTGCACAGGTGGTGTCCACAGGTGAGGAGAAGGGTTCCCCATGGATTAGCTTGGTGGGCCCTGAGAGTATGGACAGAGGGATTCCAATAGGTTCAGATTGGCGTAGAACTGGAGTATGCCCCTGCTGTTGTGGGCCAGGGTCCAGGTTCTATCGCCCAAAGCAGGGAAGCCCATCAAGGTAGTGATTGGTCTACCCTGCGTTTTTGGCTGGAGGGGGGCTGTGTTGGACTTGGCCCTTTTTGCAGGGTCATCCCTGAACTTTGTGCCTTCCTCCTAGTCTTTTTTCTGACATGGTGTTGGTGGATTTATGACTCTGGGCACTTTTTCACTGCTGATCAGTGCTAAAGTGCATATGCTCCCTATTGTAAAGTGATGTATGGATTAGTGACTCCATGATTGGCTTGATTGGTTTACTTGTCAGACCCTAGTACAGTGCACTGCGTGTGCCCAGGGCTTGTAAATCCAATACTGCTGGTGGGCTTGCAGCTCTGGTTGTGCCACCCACCGGAGCAGCTTGTAAGTCTGTCCCAGGCCTGCCATTGCAGGGCCTGTGTGCAGTCTGGTACTGCCATGTTGACTGGGCAAGTGCACCCACTTGCCAGTCCCTAAACCTTCCCTTTTATACATATTAGTCACCCCTAAGGTAGGCCCAAGGGCAGGGTGCATTGTAGGTAAAAGGTAGGACATGCCTTGATGTGTGTGGCATGTCCTAATAGTGAATTACAGCCATTTTCGTTTTTCATTATTGCAAGGCAACCTGTTCCCCATAGGCCAGAATGGGCAGTTAGATTATTACATCTTATAATCCTAGCTGACTCAGGGAACTAGGTAGAAATTCGAGTTTAGTATGACTGAACTCAGAATGACAAAATACATCTTTTAGTGAAGTTGGTTTTAACATTCTGTGTTTGAAAATACCACTTTTAGAAAGTAGGTATTTTCTTGCCTAACTATCCAAGCCTGCCTCTGCTAGGTTGTGTATTCCTTGTCTGGAGTTTGAGTGACAGGGGCTGGGGGATTCCAGGAGACAGGGTGAGTCAGCACAGAGCTGAATAGAGAGATCTGCATGCAGATGGGAGGGAGGAGTTGCACCTGGGACCTGAATAGGTCTGTGCCTTTCCTCCACAATGCTGGCTCCACCTCCTGTGGTGTGTCTGATGTCCCTGGCCTGCACTGTCAAAGGAAGAGAAGGAGTCCTGTAAACAAAGTGCTCCAGGACTGACCAGAACTGGTTTGGACTAGGCAAAGGCCTCTCTGCCTTCAGAGAACAAAGAGAAAAGAAGTATAAATATTGGGACCCAGACCCAAGAACTTTAGATCACTTCTGGGAATCAAGACAAACCTTTGCTGAGGAGAAGAACCAGGAAGCTGAAGGAGGAGACGACCCCTGTGCTGTGTGTTTGGGGGTTGGACTGCAGTGGTTGCTTCATTGCCAAAGAAAGGAGAAAAGGACTGAGTGTGCTTTCTATCAACTTGAAGAGAATCTCCAAGGGCTTGAACTAGAGCTTGCCTCCTGCCTGAAGTCTCAGGGATACAAGACTTCACCAACCAGCTTCCCCCTGAATTCCCTTGCTGGGAATTGAAGTGCCTGCTGTTGTGCTGGGCCTTCTGAGAGACTGCGTGTCGCTGGGAGCTGGAAGCACGACGCAACGACGAGAAGCGTGTCGCCGCCGCAGCCGCTGCCATCGCATCGCCGAGGAAGCGAGACGCCGCTGCCGCTGTCATCATCGCATCGCCAAAGCGCGGCGCATCGCCGGAGAAGCGGGACGCTGCCACAGAGGTCATCGTCGCATCACCGGAGAAGCGCGTCGCAGGGCCTGTCGCGGCTCCAAAGATCATTGAGTCGCCGCACGGCCGTCGGGCGTGCACGCATCACACCAACTTTGTCGCATCGCAGCCAAGACACCATTTTGTTGCATCGCACCGGAGAAGAGTATCGCATCGAGGTGCCATCTTGTCGCATCGCACCGGAGAGCAGTAAGAAACCGACGCATCACCTCCCCACACAGTAAGGAAGCGAGCATCAACTCCCCTGCGCAGCAGTAAGGAACCGACGCATCCACTCCCCTGATTGTAAGGAACCGACGCATCACCTTCCCTGCGACCCTTTTGTTTTCTTTGCGTTACGCATTCAAGGTACATTGAGAGTAAAGTGTTGCATCTACAACTTGAGAGAACTGAGCTATTTTATAACATTTTAAAGTCTATTTTTGAGTACAGTATTGTGGATTTTTGTCGTTTGGTCTTGTGTTCAGTCTATATAAAAATACTTATTTTTATAAATACAACCTGTGTGGTGTCCATCTGTAGTGTTGTCACTGTATTACTGGATGTGTTCACAAATGCTTTACACACTGCCTCTGAGATAAGCCTGCCTGCTCGTGCCAAGCTACCAAGGGGGTGAGCAGGGGTTATTTTAGGAGTGTACCCCCTTACCCTGACTAGACGCAAGGGTCCCTATTTGGTCAAAGGTACCTACCTCTGCCAAATAGAGACCCCCAAATCTAACAGGACTCATCATGGAGTACACTCACAGATACTATCTTGGGTCAAGTCAGTATTGTTTTATTAACCTTAGCTCAACCCTGGGTAGCTGTGACTGTGAGCAGTAAGTCTTAGCAAAGGAACTTAGTGTGAAGCATGTAACAGCACTAAACAACAGAATAAGAAAATCACACACTAGTAAAAGGACACAACAACAGTTTATAAAAATAGGGCGTATTTTTATGAATTTTTAGAGACCTTGACCATTAAAATCCACCAGGGGTAATACAGATTTTGGAACTTTTTATCACTTTTAAATGCAACTGCAAGCATGCATTGGCAAATGTAAAGATTTAAAACTTTTTAAAAGTTTGAAAGAGTTTATGCGAGTACTCCAGCCCAACTTCAGTGAGAAAATCCAGAAGAGAGAAGGTCTAGGTGGCCAGAAAGGATATTTTGGGCAGTTACCTAGCCACTGGAGTGTTTTTAAAGCAAGTTCCAAACTTTACAGGACAACTACCATAAAAGTCAATGGAGTGGTCCTGATGCTGAGGGATGCAGGCAAAGATGCTCAAAAGGAGGCTCCAGTTGTGGTGCGGTTGATATGGGTATCTCAGTGGTGCTTCTTTGGACCTCGGGTGATGTGGGTGACTTTGGCCACTTAGACTGGGGTCCCTCGAAGTCCTTCACATTGCAGTAGTCAGACAGCTGATGCTGCACTACTGCACTTCTGATCATGCTGCACCACGGTTGGATGCAACCTCTTTGGTGGGGGCTGGTGTTCCTTGTGAACAACTAATCCAAACTTGGACAGCACTCCTGCGTCTGCCAGATTCAGGTGCAGGTTTTGGCTATTTTAGATTTACCCTTTGTTGTGCCTGGCGACTGGTAGTGGCAAAAAGTCTGTGGTGGCCACCACTTTGTCTGTGTGGGCTCTTTAAGCTTTTGGTGTCCTGGAGTTGGATCCAGGAGATCAGCTCATCAGATACGGACCGACCGCCATCTGCTGCTGTGGTCCAACCAAAGCATTACAATTTGTGCAGTCGGAGGCAGCAGGCGGAGGGACAGTTCAACGTTATCCGACTGGCTCAAGGAGCCCATCGGACTGTCGGAGGATCAGTAATCCCTACAATAGGGGCAGTGCCTGCTCAGGCACTGCCGTACGGATTACAATGTCCATTTCCACCTGCGCTTTCATGGCAGTTTGCCCACCATGAAAAGGCAGGCAGAAAGTGACTTTGCCCACCTGGCCCTCAGCTATCTGGCCTGGGGAGCCCCTTTGGTGCACCCCTAAATATCCCTGCACCATGTGGCAGGCACCTTTCTGCTTCAGCCCACAGCACAAGCTGCAATGGAAAATATACACTTTGCGATCGCCATGAAGGGGGTTGCATTGTAATAAAGGCAGCTGGACTGCCGACTCCTTGTCGGGCGGTCCTACTTCTGCTGCGGTGTCCAACCGGCATCATAATGATGCCCTAAGTTCCCAAATGGACTTTTTTGAAGATACTTGGGTTAGTAGACTGCACACCTCTGGCCACAGGCGCCAACCCAAGCTTCAAATGCAATGGTGGAATGTCTATGACAGCACTATGGCCTCAGAAGTTAAAACAATGGCACAGTGCCGACCAAGCAACAATAGGCCAAAGATATCCTACCCTAGGCCAATCCTTAGAAAGCTGACAAGAACTAAAAAAAGAACATTTAACACAAATTAAGCCAAAAATATTTAAAAGATCAAAGAAATGTACAAAATGCTACTATGCAAAGCAAAACTCTATAAATAACAAATGCCTCCAGAAAGCTTAGCAAGAACACTACTATAAATCACCTAACAATCCTAATAAAATTCCTATCCAATATAAGCATACAGAAATTAAATACAATATATTTATTTATAAATAGTATTTACATTTTTTTATTTAAGCAGTGTAAAATACAATTTATAATTAAACACTATTCAATAACATTGATATATAGACAGTTTTCAATTAAAATAAATTCACTGAAGAAAACACAATAACACATATTTGGAAATGCAAAGCAGCAAACATAATTAAAAAATACACACAGTACACATTTTAAAACAGATGACAGCATTATGCAAAACAAAGACCATAGCAAATATTTCCCACCCTAAATAAAAACTTAAAATCAACTGATGGTTTTGTATCTGATGTCCATGAGACTTCTGCAATGAACCAAAAACAAATCCACAAAAATGACACAAAAGTAAGCAAAGAAAATACTGAATATATAAATAATCAAAAGGTAACACCAGAAAATGAATCCAGAGTATTACGAAACCTGAAAAATTTAAATACAATTCAATTCCTGGAAAACTGAAAAATAAAATAAAATAAAAAGTAATCATGGTTAAAAAATAACCAAAATAATTTACTTTCAAACATGCATCAAAAAATAAGGAAAGACTTCCATTTAGACCCAAAGTTTGACCATTTTATGAAAGGCGTTAGATACTGAAGGGATAAAGTTTACTATACCCACTCCAATCTAAACCATTGTTCACTTGGTAGTCTTTAAAATGCCACTTTTGCCAGGGTCCCTTTATATATTACTACTTGGATACCTTGCAGTTGACTGATGTCTTTTAGTACCTACAGAAGATCTTTAATGTATTTTATATCTCGTTTGTATAACAAAAGTATTAATGGTGAATTTTTGTGGTCTTTTTAAATGAAAATTTCTCTTTTTTGCTGCTATCGAAATGGACAGACAAAAGAGTATTTAAAAGTTTTATGTTGCAGAATTCGTGTTTGTAAGTGTATTATTCTGTGTGATACTTTTTTGATCTAAAGTTATTGAAATAAAGTTTTTTGATCTGAACATCTCAAAGATCAGATTTACTATCCCCACTTCAATCTAAACCACTTTAGGAAATGTGTTGGACACTGACGGGGTCAAAAATAATATTCCCACTCCAATATGACCATGTTAGGGAAGGTGTTAGATACTGAAGGGGTAACGTTTACTATACCCACTCCACTCTAAACCATTTTGGGGAAGGTAGTATATATTAAAACAAATCAGTTCCTTGTTAAAAATCATAAAATATAATTTCAAACCTATAATAATCATCATATTTACTACTTCATTCCAAAATAATAAAAATATATATATTTACAAAAAAATTACAGACGTTTGAAATTTGAAATCCAATAATAAATGGTATGTAAAAAACAATTAAAATGTATTTAAAGCTAACAAAATAGATGTTTCTTAATATAATAAACTACACAATTATTAACCAACATTAAATTATTTTAAACAAAATAAACTTAATATTAAAATTTTAAATTAAAAATCAATATAAATATACTTATATATTGTGTATAAACAGACAAATTCAATACAAATTATACACACAAAATTAAAAATCAAAATCTAAAAAAATTAATAATACAACTTTAAAAAGAAATACATACAATATTCAGCTTTGAATAATAATGAATTAAAAATAATAATGTATTCATATCTATTTAATTATATATATACATATATATAGATATGTTTACTTTTTTTTTCTAATTTATTAAAATAATATATTTAAATACATACATATTACAGAATCATGGTTGCCACCCTGGAGTTATAGTTAGGATCCCCAGAGATGGGAATTCCTTGGAATTTTGCTCGCAATGATCTTTGCCACTGTTTCATGAATCGTCAAGAAAGTTGGCAGACCTATTCCTTTTTCTACATTGGCTGATGATTTAAAGTTTTGTGATGATTAAATAAAGAGGTGCAAAGAAAAAAGGGGGCCCAAAACACATATTTCCACCAATGCATTTTCCACAGACTTTTTACTCAGACGTAGGTTCAAAATAGGTGAACAGAGTTCGATACAATTTGGCAGGAATATAGATTATGAGGTGAAATGGACCTTTTTGTTATTTTATGTGAATTGCTTCAGTACTTTTAAAGTTATAAGGGGAAAAACTTAGTGACATCACCTTAGCAAGTTGGTCCATCCTGACCAGTGTGGCTTCATGCCGGCACGGAGTACCAGACATTGCCTGAGGCATCTACATCTGGCCTTGGCCAACCGACAGTCACTGAACCCCTCCTAGTCGACTTAGAGAAAGCATTTGACTCGGTCGACTGGGGATATTTGGAGGACGTCTTAGTGGTTATGGGCATGAGCTCTAAATTCTGCCGTATGGTTCACATCCTATACTCCAAACCGACTGTGCGGGTGCCTGTCAATCGAGCACTCTTGAACATTTTTCCAATCAGAAGAGGGACAAGACTGGTTTGCCCCCTCTCGACCCTCCTCTTCACTTTGGCAATGGAGCCCCTGGCCACTCTCATCCGTTTGGATAACCACGTTCAGGGCTGGAACTGGGTAGGATCACACGAAGACAAAATTGCTTTATATGCAGATGATGTCCTGCTCTTTCTCACAGACCCGGCCCGATCCGGTCCTAGATGCTTGCGCATACCACAGTCCTTTGAGAGGGTCTCTGGGCTGCACCTGAACTTGGCCAAATCGACTTTGGTCCCCCTACATCTCTCAAGGGAATGTTATGATTGGCAATCCACTATCCCTATCATACGGCAATCCTTCAAATACTTGGGGATATGGGTTGCCCTACTGCCTGACCTAGCCTGGGCACTCAACGTGACTCCTCTGGTCGCCAACACCAAGCGGGACCTGCAGAAGTGGCAAAAACTACCACTTAACCCGCTAGGGAGGATAGCGCTATTCAAAATGATGATTCTCCCCCGGTTCCTCTATGTCATTCAGAACATTCCATTCCATGTCCCCCGAGCCTGGTTCAAGGGAATAGATAGCCTGATTATAAGGTTTCTCTGGATTGGCCTAAGGCCACGTATGGCGCTCACGCGGTGCCAGAACCCACCTTTTGACGGAGGCATGGGCCTAACAAACCTGTACTTATATTATCTTGCATCCCGCCTCCTGGTAATACATGATTGGTTCAATGGGGGGTGGTCTGTCCCTGCTTACAGGACTGAACTCAAAGACTTAGACCTCTCTCAGGTTCAGGCTATGATGTACGGATCTCCCATTCCCGGGGACCTCCCCACGGTGACCCGAACAGTTCTTCTGGCCTGACGCGCCTCTCTACGACACACTCACTGAAAGGACAAACTGACTCAGCAAACACCCCTTTGGCAGGTTACATGGTTGCAGGAGGTGGGGGGTTTAGAGGGTTTTAAAAGCTGGGACCTCATTGGCATCTCACAACTTGGAGACGTGTGGGTTAGCGACCATATTCGCTCCTTTGCCGACTTGCAAACCAGACACTCGCTTCACCCGTCCCAGTTCTCCAGATATTTACAACTCCGCCATGCCCTAGACATGCATATAAATCCCGGCACATCACTGCCAGAACACAGTCCCCTTGAAGCTCAATTCACAATGGGTAACCTTGGGAGGGGAGGAGTTTCACGTATATACCGTTCTTTAACTAATAATGGTCCTACTTCCCTTGACCAATTGAGGGCCAGGTGGGAGACATGGTTGGGCCCTCTGGAGGAGCTGGATTGGAGGGACGCTCTGATGGCTGCCAATCACTGTTTCAGCTAGACTTCGCCTGGTCTAGCTTTATTACCTGCATGCCTCCTATCTCACCCCTGCCCGCCTACACAGAGCAGGCCTAATTTCACACCCAACATGCGTAAGAAGTGATGCTGAACCCACAGATTTCTTCCACATGGTATGGTCCTGCCCACATATATTCTCTTATTGGGCTGCTCTGGCCGCAGAACTTACAGAGGTGATGGGATGGGAGGTCCCACATAATCCCCTGAACATATTACTTGGTGTCACTGACGGGCTAGATGGATCAAGAGCGGATAAAATGTTTCTAGGGACCGCCCTTGTAGTGGCCAAACGCGATATTGTGACACCGCGCTGGCATGGAAAAATCCCACCCGCCCACTATAACTAAATGGCGCAGAGGAGTGGAATGGTGCGCTGCACAAGAGTTACCACTATATGAGGCATGGGGCTGTCCAGCCAAGCACCAAAAGGTCTGGGGTAAATGCTAGATTGATTAACTTCCTTGTTTTCTTGGATCTTACTCCATGTGCCCCTCTGAAGACGGAGGAACAGCAACGTATATTGTTGCAAGACTGTTTTATTCGCTGAATGTCACAGGTTGTGGTGCTGATAATCCTGCTGTGCTGTTTGTACTTATGTTTTCATTATTATCTCTCTGCAAAATTAATAAAATTGTTTATAAAAAAAAAGAACTTAGTGACATATTGGGCCATGGTACAGCATGATAATTTCTTCGTATACCGTGGTACATGGCAATGACAAAACACAATATTATTGGCTGATAACAGCCCTAGCAAACTTAAAAGGCAATCATATAGTTTTTACCACGCCTAGGGCCTCATTAGAACTTTGGTGATGAGGGAACCGCCGTCGCTTCCTTGGCCGTCCGACTGCCTAATTAGGATGTGAGCGGCAACATTGCCTCCAGACTGCCGCCACTACCGATATCAGAGCTCCTGCGGTGGCGGCAGGAGAGGCAGAGGTGGTCAATCGAGGCGGGCAGGCATGTGTACCACCTTGCGAATTATGACCTGCCTTTCCGCTGACCTTTTCCTGGCGGGGACACCACCATGCGAGAGTCGGCAGAAAGGCAGTAAATGTGCCCTAAAATTTTGGCGAGGGTGATTGTGCCCTTGTTTGATGTCACTGGTGTACATGGAAAGCACTCCAATACTTTCAGGTGAGCTTCTCACTAAACCAAACTGCAGGAAAATAAACAAAACAAACAGATGCTCAACTGACTGGGATCACTTTCTGAGTGTGTCCAGCAGTCAGCAGTGTGAGCAGCATAGCAATTTGGCTTGTTCCCAGTACAAAACGTACCATTGTCATTACTCCGCCGCTGTGAAACCACCATCCCTGCGGGAAGCTCATATATGGCAGGCAGAGAGGCCAACTGCTCAGCGGAGTACTAGGTCCCACGGCAGCGGCAGGACAGCGGTGAGACAGCAAAACTAAAAGATAAGGAATATAGGGGCATATTATCAAAGAACGGCGTTAAAATTATCGCCGGTTTAGCGGCAGAAAACTGCCGCTAAAGCGGCGATAATGGGCTTGATAATATGCCCTTGAGAATTCCAATAGAAGCCCAAGTTCACACCAGAACATGGGCTTCTATTGGCATTTTCAAGGGCATATTATCAAGCCCATTATCGCTGCTTTAGCGGCAGTTTTCTGCCGCTAAACCGGCTATAATTTTAACGCCGTTCTTGATAATATGCCCCATAGATGGATGCTACTGGGGAGGAGAGAAGCTGGATGAGGAGCAGGGGAAGTTGTTAAAAACAGGTCCTTATGTGAAGCGAGCCCCCTCAGATGGCTACATGTAGGGTGACTTTAAGAGAATCCAGAGTAGCATCTGAGGCTTGATGTGTGTTTTTATCTACAAACATCAACGAATATTTCGAATTCATTCACACACATATGCAAACTAGAAGACATCAGTTTTAATTTTTATAAAAATATAAAAACTAAGGAATGATAATTCACCAAACTTGCAATATGTGGAAAACCATATTTGGGGTACAAATATCAATGTGGTTGCAAACTAATACAAGCAGGCAGTAATGTCTTTGCTGCCTTGGTGTAAAAAAGGCATATTGATCAGTTTTTTTCTGGGGTGATATGAGGGTGGTGTTCTCGCCTCGCCCACAGGGAAGGTACTTCCATGGCTTCCTCTTGTGGGATGAAATTCTCACTGAGAAATTATACTCTCAAATGTTATATACCATACTATGAATTCAAACAAACACTTTTTTTTATCACAAGTGAGCTTCCACACTTAAAGGGTTAGAAAAAGTTAAAATTAGCATTGAAGACTGAACCAGAACAACGAAAATCTAAGATTCGCATGTGACTTGAGTAAATCATGTGTAATGTTTTAGATACGGAAATCTTCATAAAAGATGAAACAATTTAGACTACTCTCCACAGGAAACTCTCTGCCACCAACAACATATTACATGCAGATGTTTTTCACCAATCAAATCTTAAATGGAGTTCTACCAATGCATAGGTGTTAAAACTTGGAAACAAAACATACACAAGAATCAGAGCCAGAAATTACCATGAAAACATAAATAAAAATGGATTAGAGTGAGGCAAAACCAAGAAGCCCTTCTGCATGAAAATGGTAAGAAGAATACAATAACGAAAGAAGATCAATAAGAATGATAACATTTCTCACAAGAATCACACTTAATCAGAAAACCTCTAATCAAATATTGCATGATAAAATGACGAATCAATCAATCAATCAATCATGTCACTTATAAAGCGCACTACATACCCGCGAGGGTCTCAAGGCGCTGGGGGAAGATGGGGGTGGTGCTGCTACTGATCGAAGAGCCAGGTCTTGAGGAGTCTTCTGAAGGCCAGTAGGTCTTGGGTCTGCCGAAGGTTGGTGGGGAGGGTGTTCCAGGTCTTGGCGGTGAGGTGGGAGAAGGATCTGCCGCCGGCGGTCATTTTCCAGATGCGGGGGACTGTGGCGAGGGCGAGGCTGGTGGAGCGGAGCTGGCGGGTGGGGGTGTAGAAGCTGAGTCGTCTGTTGAGGTAGGCTGGTCCGGAGTTGTGGAGTGCTTTGTGTGCGTGGGTGAGGAGCTTGAAGGTTATCCTCTTGTTGACAGGGAGCCAGTGCAGGTCTCTCAGGTGGGGTGTGATGTGGCTGCGTGGGGGGATGTCGAGGATAAGACGTGCAGAGGCGTTCTGGATGCGTTGCAGCCGTCTCAGGAGCTTAGCCGTCGTTCCTGCGTAGAGGGCGTTTCCGTAGTCCAGCCTGCTGGTGACGAGGGCCTGGGTGACTGTTTTCTTGTTTCAGTGGGGATCCACTTGAAGATCCTGCGGAGCATTCGGAGGGTGTTGAAGCAGGATGAGGAAACAGCGTTGACCTGCTTAGTCATGGAGAGGGTGGGGTCGAGGATGACCCCTAGGTTGCGTGCGTGGTCGGTGGGTGTCGGGGCTGTTCCCAGTGATGTTGGCCACCAGGAGTCGTCCCATGCTGAAGGGTTGGAACCAAGGATGAGGACCTCCGTCTTGTCCGAGTTCAGCTTCAGGCAGCCGGTACTCATCCATTCGGCGACGGCCTTCATTCCTTCATGGAGGTGGGCTTTGGCGGTGTGAGGGTCTTTGGTGAGGGAGAGGATCAGCTGGGTGTCGTCGGCGTAGGAGATGATGTTGAGGTTGTGCTGTCGGGCGACGTGGGCGAGGGGTGCCATGTAGATGTTGAACAGCGTTGGGCTGAGGGAGGAGCCTTGGGGTACGCCGCAGATGATCTTGGTGGCTTTGGATCGGAAGGGGTGAGGCGGACGCTTTGTGTTCTGCCGGAGAGGAAGGATGTGGTCCAGTCCAGGGCCTTCTCTTGGATCCCGGCATCGTGAAGGCGTGTTCGTAGTGTGTGGTGGCAGACCGTGTCGAAGGCAGCTGATAGGTCCAGGAGGATGAGGGCTGCTGTTTCTCCGTTGTCTAGCAGGGTCCTGATGTCATCGGTGGCGGCGATGAGGGCGGTTTCGGTGCTGTGGTTGCTGCGGAAGCCAGACTGGGAAGGGTCCAGGATGTTGTTCTCCTCGAGGTAGCGGGTCAGTTGTTTGTTGACGATTTTCTCGGTGACCTTCACGGGGAACGGGAGCAGAGAGATGGGTCGGAAGTTCTTGAGGTTCTTGGGGTCTGCCTTGGGTTTCTTGAGTAAGGCGGTGATCTCGGCGTGCTTCCAGCTTTTTCTTTTTTAAAGAATATTTAACCTAATTAAAAATGTTCCAGCTATAACATTCAAAACAGCAAGAAGTATAAGGGTTAGACTGGTACAGTGGTTCTTAACCTTTTGACTTCTGTGGACCCCCTCGTAATCAATTCTGAAGTCTGGGGACCCACATTGAGTCATTACTGGAAGCTGGGGACTCCAGCTTTAGCAATTTCAATGATTTGAACTGCAAATCAATGCAAACAAACAAGCATTTATTAAACAAATACATAAATAATGAAGCATTTTCTTTACTTCACAAATATATTTAAAAAAAATCTAAATTATAATGGAAAGGTTAGAGCCTTTCTAAATTTAAATGAAGCCACCCATTGCCCATACTATGTTCTGTTTGATGCACTTTCATTGCTCCCACAAATCGATCTGAAAATATAAACTTAAATTGTAGCCTCCAATTTCAAATTTCTTCACATTTACCGAACATTGTAAAATTGTCAATTTTCAATTTTAGTTCTTTATTTATATACACTTTATTTATCTGTTAATAATATTTAATTTTCTCAGCAGTCGCTGACCCCTGAGTAGGTGTCGTGGAGCCTCAGTGGTCCCCGCACCACAGGTTAAAAACCGCTGGACTAGTACATTGTACATAGCAGTAATGCATTGTTACTTTCAAGAAACATGGGAGGAAAATAAATAAAAGTGGGCTTTTGGAAAAGCAATTCATGCAAGGCATGTAGAATTGGCACTAACACCATGAAATGCAGAACATACACATGAGAAATGAAAAAAGTTCATACAAGGATTACATCTAAGACTGCATTTATTATTTGCATTATTACCTGCCCTTGTGGTATTAAGTATGAGCAGTGACAAACATAAAAGATGTGTAACTCCAAAACATGTAATCAATGAGATATTTTGCAGTAGATCAAGTAAAAACATATAAGAGGTTTTGACAGAAAAAGAAAACCTTGACAATTAGAAACCTGGGGGTATTTACAATAAAATGTTGGAGCGCGGTGTTACCCCAAAAATTATTTTAACGCAGGGATACACCATATTTACAAAAATACGGTGCACCCCTCTGTTTTACTTAGCGCTGGCAGTATAAAGGTTGCGTAGCTGCAGCGCAGTCCCCCTTACACCATGTTGCAAGGGTGCCTGCGCTACAGGGGTGATTGTTTATGTGCAGGAAGTGTCACCTTCCTACACACAAACAATCTTTAAAGGCGATTTGCTCAATCTAGGTGTGCTGCTGCAGCACACCTAGAAAGAGCAAAATAGGCGGAGAAATTAATAATTTCTCCCCATATCGCCATCCTAATAACAGGTTTTACCTTGTCTTAGTTTTTGGTGCTGCTCCATCCGTGTAAATATGGGGTAGCATCAAAAAGCAGTGGGTGTTGCAGCAGAATGCCCACTGCAACACCCATTGCATGCCCCTTTCATTCTAAATGAAGCGTGAAAGGGGGCCTTATTTTCAAGGCACCGTTAAGCCATGTGAAGTGGCTTAATGCTGCCTTTTAGGATTTAGATATATTTTATTGATTTTTATATAGAACAAGCGATACATAACTACCCACCTACATCCAGTGGCCAGTGGTGATCTTAATATTAGGCAGTGTAAGCATGAATCGCGGAAAGTTAGAGAAGGATGTGTAGAGCGAAGAAGGAGCCGATAGAGGGGTTTAGGGCAGGGAGGAGATGGCGTTTGGGCTTGTGCCATATGTCAAGGGCTAGAGGTTTGAGCTCAGGTGCTCTAGCGGTCTTCAGGTACAGCCTCTGAGGTTAAGCAAAATATTTGTAAGTACAAGGAACACGACAGCTCACGAAACTCATCAGACAGGTATGTAAGGCAGGGTTACCACATCTTATCAAAGCGGGGGAGGTGATGCATAGCCACTGCTGTCAGCTTTTTCATCCCTAATATATCCCATAATTTGTGTGGCCAGTCCAAATATGTAGGTATGACATCCGTACCCCATTTAGCAAGAATAATCTGTTTAGCCACTCCCAATGCTAGGGTGATCGCTCTGCCTCTATTGGAAACCGTAGCGGGTAGGTGAGAGGGTTGGGGGGACCCAGAAGAACATAACTCAGAAAATTGGAAATATCTGTCGCAAACATAACATTTACCGCATCCAGGACCCACACCCAGAAAGATTCCAGTTTAGGGCATTGCCATAAGAGACGAGTAAGTGTACCCTGATGTCCACAGTGACGCCAGCAATTTCCCCCGCCTGTAGGATTCCAAGTGGCGATCAAGGCTGGGGTGAGGTACCAATAGTGGGCAATCTTTAGGAGCATTTCTTTACTAGTATTGTTAAGAGTAGAGGTTCGTGCGTGGTGTAGAATGTCACCACTCTCTATCTGAAAGGGCACCCATATTCTCCCTCCCATCTAGCTCGTGCAGGTGATTTTGGGGGATTCAGAGGTGTGACCAGAAAGTCATAGAGATCGGACAGGTGTTTCTTGTCAGTGGAGCGAGTGAGAAGCCACTTCTCAAAAGGTGTAAGGACCCTAGTAGCATGTGGTCGAATCCAGGGTTGAGTCACCCAATGTGTGACTGTCAGATATTGCCATTGTGCCGTGTCAGGAAGGCCATAAAGTGACTGCATTGTAGGGAAGTCCACAAGCCCCTCGGCATCAAAATAGTCCCCCACTTGTTTACAGTTAGCTTCCTGCCAGACCCCAAATGCCGAGCCCGTATCGGCTAGTGGGAAGTTCGGGTTACCTATCAGTGGTGTCTGTGAAGAGATTGGTGTAGAAAGACCATGCCGCAATTGTACCTTGTCCCAAACCCCGACCGTGGACCTCACTACTGGGTAAACATAAACACCGGCTGGCCTCTGAGGCTTTGGTAGCCAGGCTACCTTCCAGATATGGATGGGCGCAGTCGCCTAGTCTATGAAACACCAGTGTTTCTCAGTAAGGGTACGAGACCCTTCCATCATGTAACATAGTTGCGCTGCTTGGTAGTAGCAGCACAAATTCAGAATTCCCAGCCCACCTGCGGGCATTGGAAGAAAATCATAGGTTCTAGCCATCCGTGCTCGCTTACTTTCCCAGATGAAGTTACAGATGAGTGATTGTAAATTGTCCAGCATCTGAGGGGGTTTGAGGGGCAAAGTTTGCATGACATAGAGGAGTTTAGGGAGTAGTGTCATTTTAACAGCCGCTATTCGCCTGAGCCAGGAGAGGCCATGAGATTTCCATTTAGTGAGGTCGGCCTGCATGGTCGCTAGCAGGCTCCCATAGTTGTGGGCAGCAGTAGACATGAGAGAGGAGTGAACCTGTATCCACAGATATGGGATCCCACCCGTTGCCCAATGGAAGGTGAATTTGGTACTAAGCCGGGCTCTCCCTAACTCGGACACGGTCAGGTCAAGGATCGAGGACTTCTGTAGATTGGTCTTGAACCCGGAAGCCTCACTAAATGTGGCCAGTTCCATCATTACGGTTGCCAAAGAGCTATCTGGGTTGGTGAGGGTCAGAAGGACATCATCCACATATAGCATAATCTTGTGTTCCGTCCCACCTATTGGGATGCCCGCTATATGAGGGTTGGTCCTGATTCACTTCATGAAGGGCTCAATTTAGAGCACAAACAGCAGGGGGGACAGGAGGCAGCCCTGCCTAGTTCCCCACTCTATAGGAAATGGGGTCCACATCTCGCTGTTCATGCATATTCTAGCTCGGGGAGCGACATAACATGAACGGACCCAACTGCGGAACCGCAGGCTGATGCACATATTCTAGAGAACTTGATTCAAATAAGGCCAATGCACTCGATCAAAGGCTTTTCCAGTCTCGATCAATAGCAGGAGGGCCAGTACTCACATGCGTTGTACCTTGTCCAAGAGGTGGCACAGTCATTTTGTGTTGTCGCTACATCCTCACTCTGGAATAAATCCAGCCTGGTCAGGATCAACAAAACCCTGAACTTAAGGAGCCAGCCTATGGGCTAGAGCACTCATAACAATCTTCGCATCCACGTTTAAAAGGGAGATCAGGCTGTAGGAGACGCAGCACTTGGGGTCTTTGCCTTGGGAATTACAGTAATAGTGGCTAGGCGCATGGAGTCTGGCAACGTACCCATCACGCTAAATGATTTAAACAGCCAAGCCAAAACAGGGGCCAGCTGTATGCAAAAAGGCTTTATAAAATTCAGCGCTATAGCGATCTGGACCTGGTGCCTTGTTGGGCTGTAGTTTTTAGATGGAGGCTAGAATGTCCTGCGGTGCGATATCTACGTCCAGGCCAGTGAACGTCGTCACAGTAGCATTGGAGGAGAGCATCTGGTCTTATAAAAAGGCCCAAAGGCATCAGTTATGTCCTTGTCCTTGTAGCACATGGTGCCGTCCACCGGAGATCTGCTGATTCACTGCCTGTGCTCGGAGTTGGTGCGCGGGCATGAGTCCTGCCTTGTTACCACCAGCATAGTATTTCTGGCATATTCTAAGCAAGGCATACTCTGCCCTCCCCATATCCACTGCCCGCAATTGTTTCTGTACAGCCGTCAATTGAAGGTGGACAGCCACCGGGCCTGACCGAGAGTGGGTGGCCTCTGAGTCCTTGACCTGTGCCTCCAACTGGAGGAGTTTAGTTCACCTCTCCCTGTTGTAGCCCGTGGCCAGGCCAATACAGTGGCCTTAAATCACGAATTTCAGCGTCTCCCACAGCATGGAGACAGGGACCTCAGGTGTGTCATTGACTTTCAAGAAAGTGGTTATGGCTGTCAGTGTATCCACACGTATGTGGTCATAGGTGAGGAGATTTACGTTAAGTCACCAATTAGGGGGAGTCGGCGTGCGCCCACTAGGGCTGACCCGCAGGACAATAGGGGAGTGGTCAGAGAGAGCTGCTGCTCCAATATCCACTGAAACTGTGTCTTGAGTGACCCCTTGCGACATGAAGAAATAGTCGATGCGTGCATACATCTGGTGGGCAGCTGAGAAGAAGGTGTAGTCCAGAGTTGTGGGATTTGTATGCCTCCTTACATCTGTTAGTCCCACTTCTCCCAACCCTTGTCTAGTGCCTTGTATAAGTCCCCCGACGTGTCCCACCCGCAGGGTAGAATTGTCCTTCTGTGCGTCCATTGTGATGTTGAAAACCCTGCCCAACACCAGCTTCTTGTTTGCAAAGTCAGCAATCGGCCCAAGGAACCCCTAAAGAATGCTTCCTGACGTTCGCTGGGTGCGTAAACCGTGGCTATAGTGTACCTGGTGCCCTGTATTAAGACATGTAACACTTAGAGTCTGCCGATGACCTCCATAAAAGCCTGCCCCACCCTCCCTGTAAAATGGGTAGTGAGCAAGATCAACACCCCAGGCTTTTTGGACAGCCCTGAGGAGAAATATTGACAGTCGAACCAGCGAGAGTGTAGTCGTTGCCAGTCACTCTGGAGTAGATGGGTTTCCTGCAACATACAAATGTTGCATTTAGTGTCCTTAGGAAGGAAAGGTGGGCTAGGGGCTTAGCAGGTGCGTTAAGGCCTCGAACGTTGTGGCTAAGTATAGACAGTACCATAGTAACGTGTAGTGGGAGGACACTCCACACCTTTGCAACAATGGCTCGCCGGGCCTCCCAGTGAAGGGTACAGGGGTATCATGAACAAGGAGGGAAGAAAAGAGGGAAGAAAAGTGTGAAAAACATGAGAAAGAAAGGGAAACAGTATATCAAGAACTTTCCCTACCGGGGAACATTCAGAAATCGAGAAGAGGGGTCCATGTTGTAGGCGAACGTGACTGGACTTCGGCACTATCATGATGGAACTCCGCCGGTTAAGCAACAAACATGTGGCAGAGGAGGTGCTTGGCCAAAATGACCATGGCTACAGCCACTGATGAAGTCAAGGAGGGTTTGTGGGCTTGCAAAGCAATACCCAGCATCGATCAGTGGTCACCAACTGTGCCCACATGGTCGTCCTCCCATTGAAGCTGCTGGAACAGCCGGGAAAGTTCCTCACGGCTGTTTGCTTCAGTTGGCTTGCTCAATGTTTTCTTCTTCCGTCTGGTGGAGAGCCACGAGTCGGGCCATTTGACACAGGGTCCCATACCGGCGAGACCACATGTGTAGCATGCCGCAGGGCCGGCATGCCAGGGTGCGCCCGGGCATCTTCGAGGGTGCATATCACTCAGACTTCTTCTTGCCACACAAACTGGAGGCGGCAGGGATGGCCCCATTTATATCTAAAGTTCTGAGCCTGAAAAAATCTGTGAGAGGTCTGAGGGCTTTCCGACGCTGCAGTATTAGCAGGGAGAGATCTTGGTAGAGCCACAGGTGAAGGCCCTCAATGTTCATTATTTTCTAGTCCTGCGTGGCTGCCATAATAATGTCTTTCTTGCGCTCATAATGGAGGCAAGTAAGTATGTCTTGAGGTTGGCCTGGTGTGTTAGTTGGCCATCCAGCATGATGCCTACGATCTAGGACGATATCCTGATCCTGCAGTGAGGGGCCACATGCTTGAAAAGAGGAATGATGAAGTCCTCAAGATTACCATTATAGCCTGCAACAGAGCCCCCTTGATTCGAATGTTGGAGCAGCGGGATCTATTCTCAAAGTCTTCAACCTGATATCAGAGTTCCAAGTTCTGGTCACACAGCTCCAGCAACTTCTGGCAATGGCCCTCCAGTTCCTTCTCCAGAGCGTCCTGGCCCTGCTCCAGCAATGCCATTCTTTGGTCCATTGCCTCCACATCACTGTGCGCGAAGGTCACCACACCACCACACCAGAGATCCTCAATACCAGTCGGGCGTTCCACTGAGGATGTGCTGCGGGAAGGCTTGTGGCGCTCACACCGGTGCAGCTCCAAGAAGATCAAACTACATCAAGGAGGCAGCCTGTGCACCACCGGTCACTAACTGCAACTTCGCGGGCTGCCAGACCAGGGTGCAGGGCTCTGGAACCTCTACCTGCTCCACAGAGCCGCTCTGGGCATAGCTAGGATGTCCGCTCCAAGGGTCCCCGTGCACTGCCCCATCTCTGCTAGGGAACAAGAGGTAAGTATCAAGGGAAGTCCGTCCGGTGCTACTGTACAGGTACTGCAGACAAGAGAGGATGACTGTGTGAAGGGGGAGCGAGGCGACGTCGAGACAGGCCAACCCACCGTCAGTGGGCCGCAGAAGGCCAAAAACACTGACCCTCGTCTCACACCCCCTGCGGCAACTGACTGGCAGGCAGCAGTGTAGTTAGGGTCGCCAACTTGCATAGCCCACTTTCACCCCTCAAAGCCCCACACGGCCCGATCAATTCCACCCTGCCGCCACGAGAGCGGCCCAGTCCCTCACAGGCCATGCCCGCAACGCTGAGGACCCCGCTCACCTGAGCAGGACCGTAGATTTGCGAATTCCAAACCAGGGGCAGGGTCCTCTCACAACCTTACAGGGCCTCTGTTGAGCATAGGCCATGCGTCCGCTCCAGGGGGTCAAGCCAAAGGCAGTAAGGGAGAGCCATCTGGTGTTCTGGTACCTGTGCCACCACCAACAGAAGAGCACAATGCGAGGGGGGTGTGTTGTCACACGAGATGGGCCGGCCCACCACCGGTGGGCTGCAGAAGGCCGCAAGCACTGACCCTCTCGCCCCCGCGATCAATCACAGCTTGGCAATCAAGCAGTTTGGGCCACACACGTCGCCCCCCAGTGCTCCATGTGGCCCAACCCATGTCAATGCGGCACAGCGAGTGCTGTCAAGTCCCCCGCAAGTTGCACGGACTATGCCGGGGGCCCGCACCCCAGTTGCAGGCAGGGGCCGAGAGGAGCAGACATGCCACGCTGACCACAGCATGACCTGGGCCCGCAGTGTGGGTGGCGAAGTAAGTCAAAAACAAGCCGCGTCCGTAACTCCCCGGCTCGGCAATCCCAGACCGCGGCAGCTCACTGCCACCCTCCCCTTGGGTGCCCACTCCAGTCATTCACCCATATGAGGCTTGGGTGGGGGTCACCATCCTCCGCTGAGTGAAAGTCACGGGGTAAACTGGTCGGATACAGCACTTCCTCACCCAGCCTCCGACCACTGGCCTCCTCAAGTAGGGCCCCCTCACCGCTCCGGGATGCTCGACCGCCACAAATGGTGACTGGCCACTCTCCCACAGCAACACCCCCAATGGGGCGGCACGTATATCCTGGAAGTGGATGGAGATGGATGCAGCTGCAAAAATCCTCCTCTGCTGCTACTGCAGCGTAGGGCCTGCAGATCCGGAGGAGCTCTGGGAGATGCAATTTACTCGGTCGCCATCTTGGACACGCCCCCAATGCCGCCTTTTAAATAAGGAGAAGGAGATATCACCACCAGAACGTCACAAAAAGTGACTTTCTGGTGGTGGTATCCCCTTGGAACTATGCCCCCTGGTCTGTTATTAATATAAGTACATCTGCATATCATGTTGATAATGAGAAAATAGGATAGCTTTTTTCCCCAAGATTACAGAACTCATACATTTTAGGCCTATCATGGCGGGATGACGTGGTTTGTTTCGAAATATTGACATTAGAACAAGCAATTGTTTCCCTTTCCCAGCAGTTTTTAAACATCTGTCAAAAAAGCTGCTTAGAAGTTGGTTCAAGCTACGAATTATTAATTTATTGTGTTTAGCTTAAGAAAGTGTCTAGACACACAACCATAAAAATTAAAAACACAATATTCAATGAAAGCTGTATAACATTTGAGTTTTCAAAATCATATTCCTAGTTCTGTAATTCTTTTTCATAATACAGGAGCAGCGCATCTGGATATGTTGCATTTCCTAGAATGATTGGTAGCTGTTAGGATTGTAGTTATGCATCAGCATATTGCTTCGGAATTATTTCTCGGATATAAATACTAGAAAACATAGGGTAAGGAAAGCATACATTTGCAGTAAAACATTGGCTTAAAAGATCTTTCTCCAGGTTTTAATCGTCCTAACATTTCTGCTTATAAAATATTCATAAGGGAATAAACAGATTGCAGATGGCATCTGCTTCAATGTTAGTTAATGCCCTGCCTAAGCATATAAACAGAACAGATTTTCTGTCAGTGTTGTTTCATAAACCATTGCCAGTATGGATCCAGTGCTTTATACCGGTCACATTAAACATACATTTCTAGGCTACACTTTTGAAAGAGCTTAACCAGGCTAGATATCGAGCACGCCACAGTAAATAACGTCAAAGTGTTTGACAAAAGAAGAACAAAGATTTGTAAACTGCTGAGAGGCCTAATATGGAGGTGTTTGGGTTTGACAGATTGTGCAGCAATTGGGAGTTAGGTAAATTTCTTTCACTGCCACAATTCTTTGCCATTCAATCACTGAAATTCTGTCACAGGTTATGAGGAGAAGACCCCGTATGGAAATTATGTTTAAAATGCAGACAAATATGCAGTACAAGGTGTACCTCCTTTTAATCCTATTTTTTCCATGATCCACAAATTAGGAAGTATTATAGTGGGGTGGCCGTATTACTACATCTGGTTATTGCATGTGCATGTGGGTAAAAGTGTGAAAGTTTGTGATTCACAAAGAATAGTTGCCAACATGTAGGATGCGTAAATGTATGATTTATTTCCAGGCCATATGTGCACCTGTGTGGATGTGGGTGCGTATGTATTACATACAGAACAGTTTGCATGCAGAAATAGCCATCTGTAAAAGTTCCTACTCTTTTGCAAATCTCTACTGATACATAGTGCTATGCACTGTGTCTGTTCACTTGCTCCATAAGAAAAGTCTGTGTTTGACTACTGTGATGGAAAATCTGCCTGATTTAAAGTGGTCATAGTGCAAAACTGAAAGCTGTCACCACCTAATAGGAGTAGTAAATACACTTAAGTGTGTGTGACTAAGACATGGGCCTCTTCCTCTGCTGCAGTGGAATATAGCATGTTACATCGCATGCTATTACAACGCGTACTTTTACAACGTGGTCGTTACAACGACCGCGTTGTTAGTACGCAATACCCTTACATTGCAAGTCATTACAACGACTTGCTGTAGGGGGCGCGCTGGACTTAGGAATAGTAATATTTACTATTCCTACTCCAGTTTGCACAACAGCAGGGAAGGTGTTGGATTTCATATCCAATACCTTAGCGCCCCCTACAGCAAGTCGTTCTAATGACTTGCGATGTAAAGGTATTGCGTACTAACGCGGTCGTTGTAACGACCGCGTTGTAATGGTACTTCGTTCCCCTGCAGTGTGCTGGAAAAATGGTGCAAACACACCTGTATATAAGGAAGCCAATTCCAGTTCATCATTGGTAACCTCAACAACGCATTGGAGCTTCTGCTACTGCAACTTGGAGCACCAAGAAGACCACCACCACCTCAGAGAAAGTGCTGCTGAAGAGAGTGGATCTACCGCCAGAGGATCACCCTCATACACCTCCGGCCAGAGGAGGTCATATCCCATTACAGGCTACATTCTCTGCCTCCTCACCTAGATTGCACCAAGGCTGCAGGCCACAACGCAGCGCAGCACAAACATCCCTCCACAGACAAAGCTACTTGCTGTGCTGCACATGCTGGCCTCAGGGACTTTTCAACTGACCACCACCAGAGTGGACGGAGTTTCCCAACCATCCTTCTCCAGGTTCCTCCCAATGTCCTGGATGCCATATAAGCCTGACACCACAGTATCTCCACTTCCCCAACACTGCACAAGAACAACCCACCAACAAGCAAGGCTTTTATACCATTGCTGGTCTTCCGCATGTGTTGGGGGCAATGGACTGCACCCCTGTGCAACTTGTGCCTCCTGGGGACACTGCCCACATCTACAGACACAGGAACCACATCTACTCCATGAATGTGCAACAATAGTTGACCATCTTGGTGTGTTCCTGAATGTCGTGGCCAAGTACCCTGGTAGTGTCCATGATTCGTTTATCTTCCGTCAATCTGTCGTCAACCAGCGGTTCCAGAATGGCACCTATGGAAATGGACTGCTTGTTGGTAAGTACAACTTGAACACATCACACACCAAACACCTCAAGCAACTCAATCATGTAGGTCAACAAATTTAAATTGCACATGTAGGAAATTGCATTGTGCATATATTGTTTCTGGGCCAACTGTAATAAACAGTCATATAATGTCAAAGTACAACATATATGTAACTAGTCCCACCAAAGGAGTAGGTTGGAAATTGACTTACAACCCACTTTGCCACTCAAGGAATATATATCTTCCAAAATTCAATGCTGCAAGCCATTTGGCTGCACCGTGTTACGTTAATTACGAAGCAAAGGGATGCGTCATATGTACAACAATATGATGGATCCCTCTGCTCTCCCCTGCGCTGGCGCACAATTAGCTGCCATGCACCAACTCATGCACCCTTGCCCCATGGTTCAAGGGTGCATGCATCACAGGGATTATTTTTTTGGTGCAGGACATTCATAAGAGGTGATTTCCTCTTCCTATGTTTGCTGCAGAATGCAGAATGCAGAATAGAAAGAGGAAAAAATGCGGAGAATTAAAAACATTTTTCCTCATTGCGCCTCCCTACACCACCCCTGGGGGGGCGTAGCATTCTGACGCATTTCCAGGTTAATGATTTCTCAAAAATATGGAAATGCGGCAGAAGCCATGGGTGTTGCATAGGAACACCCACAGCAGGCCCCTTTCACGCAAAATTGGCGTGTAAAGGTGCCATATTCTCAAGGACATGAAAAACCACGCAGGGTGGCTTTACGTGTCCTTGTAAATATGGGACAGCAGGTTGTACCGCCAGTGCATCACAAAAAGTGACGCATCTGCGGTGCAAGGGGCTTGTAACCAAACCACATTGAGTTCAACACTTATCATTCAAATGCCTATGGTGTAAGCTCCCCTTAGTCCAATCCTTCACAATGATGGATATTGCAGCGCTACATTTTAAGTAATGTGCTAAAAGTGCACATTCTGCAGTGACAATTGATCACTACATGCCTCACCTATTTTAAATATGGATGTCCTAACAGTATTTGATTCATTTCCTCAAATCCCATGTGCTTCATAATCTTTTTCAAGTCATGCCTCACTTAGGTCCATTCCCTCAACATAGTGTTCACCTTCTAGCTTTTGGCATTGCTCATTGTCCATGTTCCAATATTCTTAAGCTGCTTCACAATTTATCATTGTTTTCCACTTTGGCTTGTCCTGTCGGATAATCTACCTCCAGCCCTTCCATCGTCCCTTCCTACCTTCTTTCATTAACTTTTGTTTTCTATCCATTTATCCAATCTTACTTTCCCAACGTTCATTCCCTTGCCCTTCCACCCATCACTCAGTTTCATGTTAAATCTGATTGGTCTGCTTTCCAACTTACTCAGTCTAACTTGTTTGGTAATCACATTAAATCTTAATTGTACTAAGATATGTATTACCTAAACAATTTTCCAAAGTTGAGTCTTTACATCCTTCACACTCCTATTAGTAAACCATGACCTATGTTGCAGGAGTACTCAAGGTCTATCCTGCTTCAATTACCTTGCCTTTCGCACTCATTTTCAGTCTGTCATCATTCTGTCCTGCTGTTGCCATGGCTTTGTAACTAACAAAATGTTATCCATCAAATGTTCATAATACCTGTTCTGTGGGTCACAGTTCCTAAACCCTCAGATTCACAATTGTAGCCTAATATACATGTTGCCATTGTTGTTAGTTTCTCCTTTGCCCTTACAATGCCAGTTCTGCCCCAGATGATACTTAAGAATGGGATGTCAAACACATCTGTCACAATCTCCCATGCTCAATAAGGTATAGCATGTGCTACCCTATGCCCTGATGTTGTTCATTTTGACAATCAATAAGACTTTGTGGGCCACAAAAACCAGTCTTATGGGATGAGGGACTGTCATCTAGCATGATGCTATGGTGGAGGACATGGCCATTGTCCCACTGGATGGTCAAGTGAAGAAATCATTTTGAGTGTGTCAAATACCAATAGGTAATCAGTAAGGCAACCCACTAGAAAGGACATCACACACTTTGCAAATGGCTACATTGTCTTCCATGGACAATTTATTAGCCCCCAACACTCAAGATATCTTGAGACCACAACCTCAACATACCCCTCTAATGTAGTACATCCATTTCACTGCGTTCAAGTGAGTGGTGTGCTACCCTCCAGAATCCCAACTGAGGATACAGAAGCATAGGGGGCATCCTCATATACACCATGATTAGTTCCTGTAACCTGTATCACATAATGTAAGAGGGAGTAACTCCGCTTACATTGCAAGGTTTGTATCATATGTATTACATAACCTAGTGCCAGCTCCACACAACAAGATAACCAGTCCACAATGCACCAATGGTGTCAGCTCAATCATGCAAATACATCATTGATGAATTATGTTTGAGCATGAGCAACATGGATTTTGTGTATGTCAAACGAAAGCACATACCAACACTTTGCATTCAGGTTAACTCAGGCCTCTACACAATCACTGATGTACAGTGGCACACCAAACATCATGATGAACCATGTGCACATCCAGATATTGTCCAGGACATTTATGTAAGCACACTTCATATTGAACAGCACAACTAGGCAATAAGAAAGCAATTCATCCATGTTGTGAACTCTGTGGCCCAAAAGGTGTTCCCATGGGCAAGAGGAGAGATGACATTACACACTTCTATGAGTAAGCATATGAATCACAGACACTAGTACTGCAGTAGTTATGATAGACAATGCTGCTTAACATAACACAAATAATGAAAAAAATAGCAGACAATGTAAACAACCAGATAATAATTGAGAAAAACTTCATCACCCTGGCTCTCATCCAAGAGACCAGAGTGTGCAGCAAGTACACATTACATTGCATACACACTAAACATCTCCTATCACAAATAATAACAACATCTACAAGGGCATTTCGTGTGGCTCACAGTGGTAAAGAGTACTGCAGGTGCCAGTGCAAACACACAATGAATGGATAGCAAACAGTGTCAAAGATATGGTATACACTTGCACCAAGGTGTCTTGCCTTGCAATGTATGCAGTATACTTGTGCCAATGTTAATGTCTAACCTCCACTACACATAGTAAATGATGTATTGTGTCCCACAACTGGCCACTTTGCCCTAACATGTGAAGATCAAAACTCACAGGGTCAAAAACATCTGCTTTCATGTCCATGCCTGACACATTGAAACTTTTACATCCAGAAATGTAAATGTAACTACATTCTTGCACTAATGGAAGTAACTCCTACAGCCATTGCCATGTGTCATGTAAGCTTAAGGATGATGAGCGACACATTTGTGTAAAGGTACCAATACATCCCGACAATTACACTATGGCGGTATTACCGAGGACCGGCTCAATGGCTTTTTAGTGAAGTGTATGCTGTAAACAATAAGCAAGTTAATGGCATAGATGCAGGTTATTTGTCTGTAACACACCATGTGGAAAGTGAATGCAGAATGCTGCACACTGGACACAAAGTCAAATAATGTAATCCACGAACACATCATTAAATAGACTTTTGTACCTTTTCTCCATTTTCTGTTTCAGCTGACCAAGGCTATGCACTATTGCCATGGGTGGTGACACCCATCAAAGCAACACAGGCACAGAGAGACTACCATGTGGCACTAGGCCGCACAAGGACCATAGTAGAAAGAACATTTGGAGTTCTCAAATTAAGGTTTTGGTGCCTGGACATTTCAGTTGGAAGGCTCCTTTACAGCCCAGGCTTAGTATGCAAGATAATACTTGTTTGTTGTATACTACACAACATTTATGTAAGGACAAATACACCTCTGTCTGGAGACCAAGAAGAGATGCCAAATCCCGATGATGGGCTGGAGGAAGAAGTGGATCTGAGCCAACCTTCCACTTCTGCAGCTGCAAAATTGAGGAGGCAATTATCAACAACTTCTTCACATAATGTCACCTCGCAGTTATATTGTTTCACGTATAGCTTTGCACATATATGTTAACCTCATGTGGTAGTATAATAAACAATCACTTCAACAATGTCTTGTATGCTTGGTTTGTGACTTTAGAAGGTTAACAATCTGGAAAACTTAAGTGCTCCAACCAATAATGTCACACAGAGCAATCACCTAGCAGGGTATATGACACCAACTAAACCATGACTGGGAAAGCTAAAATGTTTGTGCATCGGAGCTACAGAATGCATATGGGCCATCCTGTGAAATACAATGTGCTTGTTGTGTTGTGCCCTAAGCACCATCAGGCCCATATTCTCATTAGAGTTTAGGAGTCAAGACAATGTGTGTATGATGCATTGATGTAGCTGGTGCCACACTGTTCAAATCTATTACAAAGTTTTGACAAACAATATCTCTGTGTAATCTGTGCCACTGGAAAAATGTTTTCAGACAAAAGTCACAAAGATACATGACAATGGTGATCAGGATCAACTTGATGGTGGGGAGGCTGAAGAATCAAAGGATAATTGAGCCAGACTAACGGATAAATCAATACAGTGCAAGGACTGCATTTTACGCTGATCATAAACATATATTCCGCACTTGCAAGTGATCCTACCTCCATAGCTGACATGTGTCACTGTCATGACAAATTTGGAAATGTCTTGCATCACAAACACTGTGTATAACTCATCTTTCAACACTGCACTGACCTTACATTGCTATAATTTTAGCAGCACAAACACTGACACATATGTTCGCCATGGGCCAACTGTGAAAGCATCAGCATTCACTATTGTGTACATAGGCCAAATGAGATGGCAATGCAATTAAAATAATGTGTGGATGTCCAATGTCCAGTGTGGCATGGCAGTTAATGCTGTGAACTGGCACTATCCTCATCACATCACACTTACTGTGTGTTGACAACCAAAAAAAGAAAGCTGACAGACACGAGTAAAGTGTGGGAGCCACAATCCACCCGCCTTTGCTGCCGCAACCTCAGGGGATGGAGTGGAGACTCCAATCCCCAGCTGTCGCAGCCCGGAGGAGGGACACAACGTCTGATGTGGTGCAGGAGCACCTCCTAGCTGCCTGAGGCGTTCCGCAGTGCGGGAGACACAAACTAGCGGCCTTTGCTGCCGCAACCTCAGGGGGTGGAGTGGAGATGAAGGTGGTGGGGCGAATCGTCATCGCCAATTGCCCCACCTCACACTAACGGGAGAAGAATCCCCATACAAAGCACCAACAAACAGATGATGTCACTGAGCCATGCAAAAGCTTCCTCAGACTCCCCCTTACCCGAAAATACAGCAACTAAGAGGAAAAGGGCGCCTAATAAACAGTCAACTAAAAAAAGGAAACAACCACCTAGAGCTGTGTCTAGCAACAACCAATTGCTCGCATGGGCACAACCCACCCTGTTGGATAAATCCCCACAACCTAAACCGCAATTAGACCCACAGACCATGCATAGCATTATCATATCTAGCCGTGCAACCCCAGGCCCCCAACAAGTGGATTCCTCTCTGTGTGAAGTTTTATGCAACAGACTCAGTGACATTCTGGGGGAAAAGGTAAAACAACTGTTAGAGCGACTGACTGCTCTTGAGAGGAAATTAGATCTTACTGGTTGCCCATTTGAATAGCACAATGCACACAAAGATACTGACCGCACTTCCAGTACTTTGCCTCCTTTAGCACTGCATGTTCCACTTTTACCTTGCAAAACTGCTTTGCAAAGATCCCTCAAAGCTGCGCAATTTAACAGCACTTTGAATAAACAGCGGAGACCGGCCCCATCGGCCTCATTGGATGTATGGAACCTCACAAGAGACAGTAGACCAATAGCCTCTAACCCCTTGCAAAATGACCCAGCTTTCAATTTTACGAACACTACCCGTAGAACAAGCCATAGTGCTTATTCAGGTAGCGGTAACATACGTTGTGCAACCGAATCTCGGGAGGTTTTGGAGAACCCTGATATTCTTGATCTCCCCCCGGCAGTCTGTCCCTATGTGGTAGTCCTGGCAGGAGTGCCACCATTGAGGTCTAATCAAAGAGAATCCTGGGAGGAATTAAAAAACAAAAGTGTTGATTGGCTAGCAAACACAAAGGCTTTGACTTCACCCATAGTAATGATATATTGATGGTCCGAAGGGTAGGTTGGATTGGCTGTTCTGAGAAAACGTTTGTAGGTGACTGTATTGTGGTTAACTTCTGAAGAACATCACTTGCACACAATTTGTTAAGACAGCAGGAAGATAGCTACGGTTCTGCCACTAACATTTGTTGCTTCTCCTTAGGCTACTTTTATAAACCCCCGACATCAAGGCCTTCGAACCCCTTCCCACACCTCACACTAGGAAATAGGTTTGCCATTCTAGAGGGTTTATCAATCAATCAATCAATCAATCAATCAAAAAGACTTTATTTCAATCTCTGAGGATCATAAAAGTACACCATAAAATAAGACAATTACAAACACACAATACAAATAAGACATTTCATTATAAATAAACAGTCACATCCTATTTACAGTCACAGCAAGATATATCAGTCAAAGAGGGTTTATATGGATTGGATTGACTGAGACCTACCCCTGTCGATAGGTGTGGCTCAGTCACTACTGAGTCACTCTCAGTTTCTGCTCCAAAGAATACGATAGGTTCTAGTGTAACCGACAATTCTATAGATAACACACAAAAAATATTGAGTTGGAACATAGCTGGGCTACAATCCAAACTATCATGCCCCAACTGGCTTACCTTCATTACCCAGTATGACATTCTGATGTTCCAGGAGGCCTGTCTAAGAAACAACGTACACATAAATGACTTTGTCTGCTTTCATAGCCCAGTATCTCCATCAAGGTCTGGGCGTGCGATAGGAGATTTGGAAACATGGGTGAATATCAAGGCTGGAGGCAGCCCGAAGGCCCTTGATAGAGTTGATTCCAATTTTCTGTCAGTAAGGTATAAAAGAGGACAGACATTATACTTAACTAACTTTTATGACAATGATTTTTCTAGTATGCCCAATACCAAATATATACCCTTATTTGATCATATCTCTGCTTTTCAGAAAATCACAGCTGATAGGGGCTAAATTGCGGGGGCTCTATATAGGGGTGACTTTAATGCAAGTCTTTGCCCATTATCTCCTTCTTATCCCCATATAAGGAATCTTTATTCTAATTCGATGGAGGGCATTGATGAACCCAAAAGCTCGAATACAAGAGGGGATGAGCTGGCCTCTTTCCTGGCCACCCACGACTTTGAAAATGTCATGGATACTGCTTATAGCGACATCGTAGCACCCCCCACTTTTAAGGGCTGAGGTCAGACATCTACAATAGATTATATTTTTATATCCTCCAATTTTGTAGACTCTCTATTACATGGCAAAGTGATTTCCTCCAGCTAAAGCGACCACAATCCTATCGAAATGCTTTTTGCCTTAGCCCCTAAACCATCATTCAATAGGGAGATTGGGACTTGCCATCTTGACCCCTCCTCAGATGGACTAAGGTTAAAATGGAGAGCCGTAGCACCTGAGCACTCTTTTTGGAAAGTGGTCAGTGAAAACCTCCCTCTTGTGCAGGCATACCTTACCGAGGCTGATACTACTAACCCTGCAGTTTTCACCTTCGTCCATCTTTGTGACAAAATCAGAGCTTTTGGTATCAACCCACGAACCAACAGGCAGACCAAGTTGGTTCAATCGGGAGTGTTCCGTTGCTAAAGGTCATCTGTGAATGACCCTTAAGGCTCTCCCAAAGAAGCCCTTGATGGTGGCTGAAGCCTGTAAGCAGTATAAGTGGGCTATAACCACTAGAAACACAGAATTACTTGATCAACAATGGGGCGTCCTTATCACAGCAGAAAAGATTAAGAACAGTAAACTTTTTTGGGCTGCTGTTAAAGAGATGAAACAATCAAAGTAATTAGAGTCCAAGATTAATTGTAACATTTCAAGTCAGGACTGGGAGGCCCATTTTACTAGAATATATATCCTGGAAAGCCCAGACACCGACACAATGTCTGACCTCAACCATATCTCAGTACAATTGTCTCTGGAAGAGGTAGAGGAGGCACTGCATCAGAGTGTCGGTGGCAAGGCACACAGCCTGGATGGGTGTTCCTATTGACCTCCAGAGGCAAAATCCTGACTTTTGGGCACCACTATTGCTGAATGTTTTTAATAGTCTTGCTTTCGTCCCTCTTCCTACGACTTGGTCGACCTCCATAATAGTACCCATTTATAAAAAGGGGGACCGTTCCCAGCCCAGTTGTTACAGGCCCATTTCATTAATCGATACTTCTCTAAAGAAATTTGGCAGGGCCTTATATAATTGTAGTAACGAGAGTGTTCAAGCAAAGTCAATACTCTACCCTAATAAGTATGGTTTTAGATGAAAGGTGGGTATGATAGAGTAGTGGCTTAACCTGGAGTTAATCATTGGGAAATATACTATAGCCAAAAATCCCATGAATACCTGGCCTTTATGGGTCTGATCACAGCATTTGACAGTGTAAATCGTTCAAAGCTGTGGTCCATATTATTTTCCCTTGGCCTGGATGAAGCACTAGTGCACTTTTTGGCATACTTGCACAGAGGCATGAAAGCAAGAATTAGAAATAACACTAAAGGGGAAGTGTCAGAAGATGTTGACATCATGTGAGGCGTGAGACAAGGCTGTGTTTTAGCCCCACACTTGTTTATTCCGTATATTAACAATTTCCACCCCTTTTTACTCACTCCCACTCCCGATGTCCCCAAGATCGAAGGTTGTTTTTTACCAGCATTAAAATATGCTGATAATGCCGTGTTGATGGCCCGCACTCCAAAGGTGCTCTCTCTTTTAGTGAGCAGCTATGTAAAGTTTATAGCATCACTAGATTTGCGAACACATTTTAATAAATCTTTTATTAAGGTGTGTGGCCCAAAAAAACATAACATGTCATCCCTAAAATTAGGTGACTCTAGTTTAAATTGCGCAAGCACTTTCTCCTATCTTGGCTTAAATTAGAGCGATAATGGCTCCTGGAAAGAACATATAGCAAACAGTGGGAGTAAACTCTCTAGAGCAATAGGCTCGCTACTTAACTTACCACACCCTAGGAAAGGGAGAGTTCTAATCCCTCTACTCCAGATCTACAGGTCTCAATGCCTTCCCATTGCCATCTACGAGGCCAAAGGTTGGGGAATTGCAAAGTTCCACCAAATCCAGCTTGAGCAGCACAGATTCTGCAGGAAAGTTCTGGGGGCACGATCTCCAGTTCCAGCTTTGTAGGTCACAGTGACTTAGGTATCCCTTATGTTGAGGATTACATCAATGCCCACCCATTGCTCCTTTGGTTGGCAATCTGGAACAACACAGAGGGAGCCCTCACGAAAGATGTTATAAAAGATTGCCTCTCCTTGAGAAAGGCAGAAGAATTCCGTAGCTGAAGTACATTGAATCTCACATGTACAAGATAGGATGTAAACAATTGTTTGAGAACCCAGGGGGCCCACACAGTATTGATAAAAAACAGCTGCAGACTTTCTGGTTTAAATTTGCACATGCTGAGAGGATGAAGAGGGAGTCAGTCAAACACAGAGTGACAGCCTATCTGGGCAGAAACCCGGAAGGGCATGTCCCAACCCAAAGTTACTTGACTAGATCTATGGGTCACTAAGAGCGCAGTTTGTTGTTCCATCTTAGAGAAGGCACAATTAAGTACCTACTTAGCTTCCCACTAGACTTTCAAGCAAATCTGGATACTAGCCCCTGCCCATGTAATGGGAGGTCTGGCCAATCAACATTACACTTTTTATTATTCTGTGATTTTTATTCATTGTATACTTAAAGTATTCTGTTACCATTAATTAAGAGGCTACACATCACTGATTTTAGAGAAGCCTATGATGTATTGCTCCAGCTGAATAACAAGGATGTTTTCAATGGTGTTGGTTTGTTTTTGAAAATTGCCGTGCTGGCACGGCAATCAATGTCTGCTTTGCAATTTTAACACCACACTGTTTTAGAGACTCTTAGATCTTTTATACATAGAAAGATAATGACTGACAAGAAAGAACCAGCTGTTTTTAATTATTTACTTATTTTTTCTTGTGTGTACTTTTATGGTTGCTTATGTAGCCGAATAAATATTTTTGAATTGAATTGAGTAAAGTGAGTCAGGGATATCAACAAGAATATCAAAACATGCAAGTAACATACTACTAACACAGCATCAACGGCTAATGTATTTGTGCAAGACGTACCATAAAAAATACATGATAACACAAATTTAGGTTTTTCTTACAACTACACGTCAACGTATCTCTCCATTTTCAAGCACAGTTGAACACAAATACGACCATACATCACATATGAAATGGTCATGTCACATACAGTGGTATCTCTCCAGGAATGTGCACAATACTCATGAACACACACCAAAATTTTACATGTATGTCACATCATCCTAACCCTCCATCTACTCACATATACACACACATATGGCCTCAGACCCATAGTGGGACATAAGCCAAAAATAGCTAAAGCATGCTGTACACAAATCCTAATCCTATCACATGTAAAAGGACAGGTAAGATTGGAGTTCAGACGACCGGTATAGCGGTCGACGACTGGTGGCTGCTACTTACTTGATGGGGAAGCGTAGCTAAAATTAGTTTGTTCCCTGTATCTGAGTATGTTGCCGGTAGGCGTTCAGTTGGCAACCACCGGATGGTCCCTGAAGTAACAGCAAGGTGGAGGTATGTCCCCGAGCCCTGATGAAGTTGCCAAAAAATTACTAGGCAACGAAACATGTCGGCCGTCCCAATCATAATGGTCTAAACATGCGTGTTTTTAATCTGAGTGCGGTCACTGCGAAGAATAAAGTATGTACAATTGCAAGTGAGCCACAACTCATTTTAGTTTGGAAAAGCAATTTCTCTATTTGCACGTTACGGGGTATAGATGGTTGATGGATGACACAAGCATTGACACCACACTTTTATTTTTCTTCACCTTTTTCTCACACAACTTCAAAAATTGGGCATAATAACTTTCCACTTTCCCCTTTTCGGTTCTGGTCATGAAAGTTACCAATGATGACAACGTGAGCAAACTGGTGAGTACCAACCAGTAGCTCCTTGGGTGATGCTTAAGTGAGGTATTTTCTGACCTTTCACACCTTTTTTGTCTCTGTTTATGATGTGAGGCTTTGTATGGTAGGTTGACAAACGTTTAAAGTTTACAGGACACTTAGTGCTGGGCACGATTGTTCAATTAGTGGAGCTTGCACCTGGGAGAGATTGGTTATGAATACTGCCCCTCTTACATTGAAAGTGTAGAGTGTTCTATATAATCATGTCATTATTAAATGATAAGGTGTGTCTTAAACAATCAGGGCCACATTTACCAGTGCATACTGCAAACAGAACATCACTTTCAGCACTGTTTTGTTGTAAAACACACACTCTCACAATTTGAAAAGTGACGTTAAACAACATGACGTGACATAATGTTCAAATCAATGTTAGGCACATGCACATGCTCCACTTAGCATGAGAGGGGGATGCAAAGTGTGTTGTAGTGGCTCTTAGCCTGCAACATACTTTGTGTGATGATGCTAAAGCAGATGTAGTCACCTGAGACTGTACCCAAATATGTAATGGCTCAGAAAAATTATTTAAGGAATGGTGGTACAATGCAAAATACATAGTATTCACCTTTCAGCATGCTAAGAAAATGTTGAATGCATGTTGCTGCACACATTGACACATCATTTTAAGATTAACCTTTGTTATGGGCAAGCTCTGAGGAAAGGTCTGAGTCAGGTGTTGTATAACATTCATTCACATAGTGCTTTACCTTGTCTTAACAAACAGGGATGAGGCATGTGTACCAAAGATATATGGGGCTGCCATGTGTATGCCCTTGTGGTGGTGTCTAACCATCAGGGCAGTCCATGTTCCGGCAAATGTGTGCTATCTACAAAGGGTGAATCGTCTGCATTTTCAATTTTGGGTTTGCATTAAGAGACCCCTTCCAGAACAATATTATGATGAAAGTAGATTTTCAACATCCATGTGTGCTGCATAATGCAGCACACATGGAAATCTATGTAAATCACAAAGAAACATTACATGTCAACTGTTCTTGGCTTTCAATTGTTGAATTGACGGAGTCTTCAAAGTCCACACAACCCCAGAGGTATCATTCTGGACAAGCCTCAAAAGTTCTGCAACTTGTGCTGAACTGTCCGAATCCACACCTATGTCACAACTTGTTACTGTATTTGAGTGGTGTGGCATGGATACCACGGACCATGTGGTGTTAAGCCATGCTGATTGCCTTCGCACACACCATTGTAAATGTGCACGTCATTGCCTCCACCTAAGCAAATACTCCAATGAGAATCTGTAAACATTTGCATTGTATGCATTCAAATAAATCTTCAATACAAGTTAGTGTGTGTTGGAAGCCCAATACAGTGGTACACCCCTTACAGCAATGTGTTATGTAACAGCCTTATATATAGCCACGCATAGAACCTATGATAATCATTATGACTACCACTGAAGCATGCATTACCTATCAAACATTATATATGACTATGCATTAATGTGTGGAAGGAGTGCATGTTGACAGCATGTTGACAGCTCAAAATTTCTGATATCAAAAAATATCAGATTAAAGAAAGTCACATACACAACACAGATCACATGCCATAGCCATCTGGTGTTGTTAGGCATGCAATTGCATGAAACATGGTACATTTGCTGATCACTTAGCACTTAGTGGCAATTTTTTCCCCACTAGTCACGTAAGCTTTACATTTTTCATTCCTGCTATAGAAAACACTAGCAAAGTACCTCAATGGAAAATCCCCACTAACCCTTTTGCAGCAAAAAATGTCATGCTAACTAACAAAATGGCCTGCAAACAGCCAGGAAGTGATGTCAGCATGCATCATGGAGGAGTGCTGTACACTTTCACTTTTAATCACACTGTTACTGTCTATTGAGCTTTGTGGACCTGTTTTGAGGTGTCTGGTGATTCTGTGTTGTGAGAGAGAACTTTTGGTGTCTAGTCTGCTGTCCCTCCTGTCCCTGTCAAGTCCTGTGTTGCTGCCTTTCCGTGTTTTTTGCAATTTTGAACTTATCTTGTTGGGTGTTTATCTACGGTTTATATTTATGGTATATTTATATAGTTTCTGTTAATTTAATTGGGTTTTTCTTTTAATAGTGAGGTTAGTTGTGTTGCGAGAGATGTTGGCTGAGGGTAGGGATGTCAGGCTGTCAGAAGAAGCATTTGGGGCTTTCCTCTGGCTTGTAAGATTTTTCCTCCCAAAAATGGTTGAGAGTGGGGGACGTGTACTGCAGGGGTATGATGTCAAGGTACGGAAATTTTGGTGGGAACGCATCCACCACCACATACTGCGGATCTTCAGAGTGGACAGGACCCTCCACCACTGGAAACATAGATGGCAGGATTGCATTGGCCGTAAGGGAGACCTGTTGGATAACCTGGGGATCATCGTTGGCAGGCAAGGTGGTAAGTAAATGGCAAACGTTGTCTGCTTTCACACTATGTGTTCCATGGTAACAACTGTATTCATTGTCAAAATGTGCCATAGACTTTGTTAAAAATGAACCTGCCTAGCATCAACACAGGCACTCTTGCACCATTGTGCAAGGGGGCCTGCGTTGAATGGAATGATTGCTTATGTGCATGAAGGTGTCCCTTCCTGCACATAAACAATCATTTAAAAAAATGATGTTTTGCAACTTCTTTGTGTGCTGCATTATGCAACACACATAGAAGTTACAATACACAATTTAAATATTCATTCATGTGCAGGAAGGGACACCTTCCTGCACTTAAACAATCTTCCCCTGCAACGCAGACATTATGGTGCAAGGGTACCTGCGCAGGGGGAAACACACGACTGCACCATATTGTTGTAAATATGTTGCAGTCCTGCATTTCAAAGGTGGCGGAGCGTGGCGTTAAGCCAAGAAGGTTAACGACGCGCTCCGTTACATCTATTGTACATATGCCCCATGTGTGCTGCTTAATGCAACATACATAGAAGTTGCAAAACATTATATTTGTATAACGATTGTGTTGGAAGTCGGAGTCTAAGTCACGCGCCACTGTCACAAATGCGAGACCTGGGACTCCTCACTCACCGTTAGGCCAAGTAAGGACACCGTTTGAGATAGCCCTGCTCACCCCCTTAGTAGCTTGGCACGAGCAGCCAGGCCTATCTCCAAGGCACGAGTGTACAGTATGTGCAACCACACCCACAGCAACCCACTGGTGATACCACAAATGGACTACACACAAGTTTGATAAAAACGAGTATAAACTTTATATAAAAAGATATACAATCAGACCACACGATAATAAAACGCCAACATATAATAAAGGGTAATATTCGTTCCGACTGGCTGGTAGGTTCAAATCCCAACCACCGCTTTCAAAATGCTATGCTGGTCGTAATGCTAGAATCACACACGTTGCAATGGACAAACAATAGTGCATTGCGTAACGATACAATCCTGTACTGGGCACAGGAGAAATAATACAATGCGTAACGATACACCCCGGTACCTGCAATGGGAGAAATAATGCAATGCGTACCGCTACAATCATGTACTGCGCAATGAAGAAATAATGCAATGTGTCACACCCCAATCACTTACTTTGCAATGAAGAAATAATGCAATGCGCACCGCTACAATCATGTACTTTGCAATTAAGGAATAATGCAATGCGTAGCTACAATCATGTACTTTGCAATGAAGAAATAATGCAATGCGGGCCGATACAATCCTGTACTTTGCAATGGAGAAATAATGCAATGCGTAGCGCTACAATCCTGTACTTCGTTATGCAGAAATGTCAGGCGTCATAAGACAGTCCGGCAGTTCGTTAGCAGCAATATTGGCAATGTGTATTACGACAGTCAGCCTCTTTGATAACAGTTGCCCCCCACACGTATCAACAATGACATAAAGTACAGCTTCTCACTCAGGCCCCAGTACTGCCACTCCTTTGGTCAGTACTGGCCCCAATCTGAGCCGAAGCAAAGGCTCACGTCGCCAGAAGGACTGAGAGGCCGAGAGAGTGTCCCTCCGAGCCCGCACCCCGCCCAGGCAGTGATCCACGTTACCTGGGGGCGCGACCCCACTCTCCTCTCCTCCTTCAGCAAACTGGGCCTTCCGTGCAGAACTTTCTCAATGGGCCTCAGCGGCTCGGCCTGGCAGCTCAGCTCCTCCGGGGCTGCCGGTCCAGGCCGCGACTGTTAGGTAGGTCTCAGGCGGCCGCAGGGCACACGTACCCCACGCCCCTGAGATTACGTTACTCCGGGTGCACGTTCACCACAGCATCCTCCGGGTCTCCTCTGGCACGAAGCCACACACACAACGCTGATGGGACTTCACGTCAACTCCGAGTGCACGTTCACCAGGCACTCCTTCCTGCGGTCTCAGTTGGCACCAAGACACGCACACCGCGCTGCAGAGACTCACTTTCTTCCGGTGCACACGATGATCAGCTGATCACCTCCACAGTCCCAGGTTGCACCAAAGCACGCACACTGCTTCACTGAGACCTACTCCAGGCGCTCTTCACCAACGCCTTCGGCCGCACCCCGACACGCTCACCGTGTCCGAGCCTCACTTCTCCTCCGGTGCACTTAATGACCAGGTGCTCTTCACCAGCGCCTCCGGTGCACCCCGACACGCACCCTGTGTGTCCGAGACTCACTCCACTTCCGATGCACACGTTGACCAGGCGCTCCTCGCCAATGCCTCCTGTGCAGCATGACATGCACCATGTGAGTCCGAGACTCCCTTCACCTCCGATGCACCCGCTGATCAGGCGCTCTTCACCAGCGTCTGCGGTGCACCACGACACGCACCTTGCGCGTCTGAGTCTCACGTCACCTTTGATGCACACGGTGACCAGGCGCTCTTCACCAATGCCTGCGGTGCACCCCGACACGCACCCAGCGCGTCCGAGACTCACTTCACCTTCGGTGCACACGTTGACAAGGCGCTCTTCGCCATCGCCTCCTGTGCACCATGACACGCACCCTGCATGTCCGAGTCTCACTTCTCCTCCGTGTGTCCAAGATCACAGGGCACACCTTCCGAGGGTCTTAAGCTGCCACAACACGCACCCACCCCGTCGCTTGAAACTTCTCCGGAAACTTTTATGTTCCTGTGTTTCCAAACAGGGAGCCAGCTCACCTCGGGCCCTTGGAGTGACAAGACACAGCACAAAGCACCGTCTTCTTCAAGCAGGGGGACCCAGCGCACACAGCACAGTCCCAACAGCCTCTTCCTTGGTTAAAACAGCAAACTGCAGACCAGCCCCAGATCACGAAGCAAGGGTCGGTCCTTCCCAGCAGTCTCTTCAGTTGTTCCTTCCTTAGCAGAGGTTCCTCTTGACCACGAAATGGGTCTAAGCCTTTTCAGTCTCAATCTATTTCTATTCCAACATTCAGGGGTCTCAGCTCTCATAGTTATACCCCTAAATGTCTTTGAAGTTCGTTGTGTTCAGGGGTCCCTGACCCCTGCCTAAATCAGTTCTGGGTGTCTCCCTCCCAGTGTCACCTTTCTCCCTTTGATACTGGGGGTCTGGATCCTTAATCACTCAGCAGGAGATGGGTCAATTGTTTTATAGCCGCAACCCAGGCCTCTTCAACTCCTGGGGTTTCTCCTTGCATACTCTCCAGATGCAGGTCAGCCGGGTGCCATCTCAACCCCTCCCTGGGTCAAGACCTCTCCCGGCTCCTCTCCCCTCTCAGATCCAGACAGTCAATCCACATTCAGCAGAGACACACAGAAATGCTTAAAGCACAAAACTCAGCCACTTTCTAAAAGAGTGGCTGAACACACAGTGACAAAACCACTTTCATAGAAAGATGTGTTATGACGCTGTGAGTTCATACATACTAAACTTCACCTCTTCATTTTAAACTTATGGGAAACTAGGCTAACAAACACAATACCCAGCCTCCCCATTCTGTCCTATGGGCAGGATGGCCTTTCACCAGTGAAAAACGAAATGGAGTGTTAATCACTTTCAGGACATAACACACACCTCAGTATAGGTCCTGCCTTTTACTTACACGGCACCCTGCCCAGGGGTTACCTGGGACCTACCACAGGGGTGGCCACTGTGTACGCAAAAGGGAAAGTAAGGCCTGACAAGTGGTTGCACTTGTCAGGACAACATGCTAACTTAGCAACTGCAGGCCTGAGTTCCCTTCTCCGCGCACCTTTGCATTACTAGCCCTGGCACACACAGTGCACATCACTAGGGACTTTACTAGTAAGGCAACATACCAATCATGGCCAACCAATTACCATTACACTTTACACAGGCAACACTTGTACTTTAACTCTGATCAGCAGTGGCAAAGTACCCAAAGCATCTAAATTGGCAACTCTATGTCAGGAAAACGGTCAAGGGGAAAAGCAAAATGTTTAGGGAACTTTAGCCAAAAAGGCCAAGTCCTACAGATTGTTTATTTGCAGAAAAGGGATACCTTCCAGCACATAAGCAGTCAATGGCATTTTGCTGTTTTTATGTGTGCTGCACAACGCAGCACACATGGAAAGAGCAAAAATGTGGAGAAATTAAACATTTATCCTCATTGCACAAGGGTAAGACCAGGTTTTCACTGGTCTTAATTTAGGCACTGGCCCATATTTACTCCACCCTTGTAAATATGGGGCAGTGTCAAAATGAATAGGAGTTGTGGTGGAACGCCCAACAACAACATCCATTGCCCGCCCCTTTCACGCTAAGTGTAGCATGAAAGGGAGCCTTATTCACAAGGTGGTGTTAAGCAAGACCTCTGACCTCCTGGTCAGGGTAACTGCTCTCCCCTCGTGCAGTTCCATCGTTAAGGCACTGCCCCCAGCGCCTTCTGGTGACCCAGGTAGGTGTTCGAGGCCCTACGCCACCCGCAGGCTCCTGCCTGCACCTCATCCCTGGTGGTCCAGTGGAAGACCCTGCTCTTCTGCTAGTATGCTCTGTGGGTGTCAGCCTTTTTCTGTCTTTTTCAGCTTTTCTGTCTTTTTCTGTTTTTCTGTTTTTGCCTTTTTATTCTGCTTTTTTCCCCTTTGTTGCCTATTTCTCTGTTGCCTCTATTTTCTTGCCTTTTGCCTTTCTTTACCGCCTCTCTGCCCCAGCTGCCCCTCCCCCAGCGTGTTCCCACTCCCGTCTCCCAGCTGCTTACCCCCGACCCCTTCCAAAATGCAGCCGCATGCAGCGGGCACACCAAAGGCAATCCGGTCTGCGCCCATCCGTGACCCGACCAGCGCCAGGGACCCTGGACCCCCGACCCCCGCCGCTATGGCCCCAGCACCCTCCTTGCACTGATACCTGGACGCAACAACAACTGGCAGCTCTCAACGCCAAGCATCTCCCAATGCCTGTTCTCCTGCCAACACTGCCGCCGCACCTTCACCCACCTCTGGACCCAGACAGTCACCCCCAACCCACCAGATGCCAGTGTCCACAAAACCCTGAGCTGCATTCTCCTCAACGAGCGCTCCCTGCACAGACACTCAGTAGATGTTTGGGACCTCCTCAACACTCACTCACCCGACATTGCCTTTCTCATAGAGACCTGGACCAGCACCAGCTCCTCACCCATCATCGCAACCGCCATCCTGGACAGATACAAGATCCTGAGGAAAGACCGCCCCAACTGTCCCAGAGGAGGCCTTGCCATCGTTCACAAAAGCTCCCTCCGATTAACAAACCATCAACTCGGACGATGCCTCGCCCCCCATGCAACACATCCACTTCCAGATCCAGCCCAAACCCCAGTATGATGCAACACAGAACACTCACCTACAGACCGCCCGGAACCCACTCCACGTTCATCGCAGACTACATCGCTCCCCACACCCTCGCCTCCTTGGACTACATACTGCTCGGAGACCTGAACTTCCAGCTAGACAACCTCAGCGACCCCAACACCACTGCCCTCCTACAGAACCTCACCCACATGGCAGGACACATTCTCGACCCCATCTTTGCCGGAGGAAACAACATCTGCTTCAGTCACACCACCAAATCGCTCTGGATGGACCACCACTGCATCCATTTCTCCTTTTCAAAACCCACCACACACCAGCTCACGCCACACCTCCCATGCAGAAAATGGAGCAAAATCACCAAAGAATAGCTCACCTCCGCCCTCAGCTGCACTCCTCCCCCTACCATGACAGATGCCAACACAGCAGAAATGACTTCACCAATGGATCGCCAACTGCGCCAACACTCTCGCCCCCCTCCAGAACTCTGCCAGACGATACAATGTGAAAGCCACCTGGTTGTCCACAGACCTCCGAAAATCCAAACGATCTTGCAAACGACAGGAGAAAACATGGAGAAACAGCAAAATCCCGGATGCACGCTCCGCCTACAAGACCGCCACCACGGCACACCACCAACTCATGAAATCAACTAAGAGAAACTTCATTCAGGACGGAATCCTCTACAGCTCCCACAACTACAAGGAACTCTTCGCCATCATACAAGAATTCACCAGACCCAACAGCAAAACTACCGATTTCCCTCCCTCCCAAGACCTCTGCAACAAACTCAGCTCTTTCTTCCACCGCAAGATCAGGACTCTCTACGACAACTTTGACGACCAAGACTACGGCACCAACCCAATACCCTCCACCAGCGATGCCACACAGCCGAACCTTCTCACCTGGACCCCTGTCACCACAGAAGACACCGCAAAGACTATGAAAAGCATCCACTCCAGAGCACCCACTGACCTCTGCCCGCCGCACATTTTCCACAGGGCCACCACCACCATCACACCCGAATTACGACAAACTATCTACTGCACCCTCAAAACGCCATGTTCCCTGACGACTGGAAACGCGCCGAGTTCAAACCCATCCTCAAGAAGCCCTCTGCAGACCCAACAGACCTCAAAAACTACAGGCCCATCTCTCTTCTCCCCTTTACCACCAAAAACATCAAGAAAATCGTGAACACCCAGCTAACGCACTTCATAGAAACCAACAACATCCTCGACTCCTCTCAATCTGGATTCCGCAGCAACCACAGCACCGAGACCGCCCTCATAGCCTCCACTGATGACATCTGCACCCTCCTCGATCAAGGACATACTGCAGCCCTCATCCTCCTAGACCTCTCAGCAGCCTTCAACACGGTCTCCCACCGCGCACTAGCTGCCAGACTTCACGATGCCGGCATCCAAGGAACTGTCTTAGACTGGATTCGATCTTTTCTTTCAGGCAGATTACAAAGAATAAGACTCCCGCCTTCCCTCTCCGAACCCACAGAGATCAGGTGTGGAGTACCCCAAGGATCCACCCTCAGCCCCATGCTCTTCAACATCTACATGGCCCCCCTCGCAACCGTCATCAGAAAACACAGACTCAACATAGTCTCATACGCCGACGACACCCAGCTCATCCACTCCCTCACCAAGGAACCCAATATCACCAGGCACAGTTTCCTAGAAGGGATGAAGGACATCGCATCCTGGATGAGCAGCAGCTGCTTGAAGCTCAACTCAGAGAAAATGCAAGTCCTCATCCTCAGGCCCACTCCCTCTGCATGGGACAACACCTGGTGGCCCCCTTCCCTTGGAAAGCCACCCACCCCTACGGACTATGCCCGCAACCTCAGCATCATACTCGACTACTCACTCACCATGAACCGCTAGATCAACGCCATGTCCTTCACATGCTTCAACACCCTCCGCATACTCCGCAAGACCTTCAAAATGGATCCCCCCTGACTCCAGGAAGACCGTCACCCTGCACTCCTCATGAGCAGACTGGACTACCGAAATCGTGCTCTATGCCGGAATCACCAAAACACTCCTCAACAAACTGCAGACCGTCCAGAACACCGCAGCCAGACTCGTCCTCAGCATCCCACCACATTGCCACATCACCCATCACCTCTGCGACCTCCACTGGCTCCCGTCGAAAAAAGAACAACCTTCAAACTGCTCACTCACGCCTATAAAGCCCTCCATAACACCGGTCTCCAATCCCTCAACGAAAGAATCTCCTTCCACGCCCCCAAGAGAAACCTCTGCTCCGCCACCCTAGCCACAGTCCCCCACTTTCACAGGGCCAGAACGGGTGGCAGATCCTTCTCCTACATTGCGGCCAAGACCTGGAATGAACACCCCCTCCACATCAGACGAAGCCTGACACTGCACCTATTCAGAAAAGATCTCAAGGCCCGGCTCTTTGGATAACCACAGAGCTGCCCTTACCCCCTCCAGTGCCTTGAGACCCTTACGGTGAGTAGTGCGCTCTATAAATCCCCTGATTGATTGAAGCCACATTAAGTGGCTTAACGCCACCTTGTGAATAAGGCGAAGGCCCGATCGCCACCACATCGAGAAAGGATAATGATGTGGTGGCGATAGGGGCTTGTAAATATACCCCTCAATTTGTAGACACAATATAATCATGTATTGTTGCAAGATCGTCTCATACTCCACAATCCTGCATTGGGCATGTGTTGTGTGTCAGACAGTTAATTCATATCCCTTCATGTAGGCAACATGAACCGAGACATGTATGTAGTAGTTGTAAATTTGTATGTAGATGACTTCAATAGTGAACATGACACATGTGCCACCTCATGACTGATAAATACTCATTTTTCTTGTGCCACAGCTGGACGACCATTATTCACCCCAGGTGAGATTGATGCCTTCAGGGACCCACACGCCACTGGTGAGTGCCTTAGTCCATGTATGTTCGTTTCCAAGAAAAGATTGTTTGTGATGACTGGTCCAGTATGTTGCTAAACACACTCTGGGTGTGCATGACATGGATATCACCTCTACCATGATGAGGCAGCATCATGAGTTGATTTTGGGGTATAATTATGATGAAGTGATGGAGCATAGTATTAGCCTTCTTGTCTTAATGAGGCGCATCCCCACTTCGGAAATGCAGCCCTGCACCATACTTACAACAATACGGCTTAGTCCAGCATTTTTCCCTGCGCTGGTGCAAAATTAGCTGCCTACCGACAATGCAGGCACTCTTGCACCATAGTGCAAGGGTACCTGCATTGGTGTTAGGCAGCAAAAGATGGCACTGTTTTCTTTGAAACTGCTGGGTGTCCCTTAATATGGCACATTCATTGCTTCCATGCATTTTCTACATCCTGAAGCAGATTGCCAACACATTTTAAATGACACCACCCTACACCAGTCTTCTCAAACGGTGCCCCCATAAATTCTTTTACTTTGATGTTCCGTACTATGGTACCCATTGGGTCCATCCTTCAACTTGGCAATTGATGCTGTGACCTAATTGTGCTTCTACAGACCTTAATACTATGTGAAGTTGTTGCACCATGTACCTGCAATTGGCGTAGTGTTGTTAAGTCAACTGCAACTTATTTTTCACCTCCCTAAGGGAATCCGACTTCTTGGTAGTGTAGCATGCTTACATGGCAGCATTAGTACATGTTGTATGGCTACAGCAAAACAAATACACATGGTGTAGGCTGTAGTGACTCTGTGAGTATGTGAATCTTGTGAAGTTCCTGTAGCTCTTTCACCATGTCCATGTGTGCAAATTGTGCATGTTATGTCAGCTGATGCATCTGTGTTTCAAAGTGTACATACAGACAACAATATGTTGGAGTGATGTTGGTGATGTGTATGACCAGACATGAAATCCATGTACACACTGGCATGATGTAGCAGTCACTGAGGATCAGAGCATTGGAGCGACACTTGTCAGTGACAAGTATCATTATAATGAGGCAGTCTCATACACACATCATTGACGCTAACGAAGACCAGGCGGCCGAAATGCGTTTGTCAGTTTCTTTCGGTTGCAAACAATGAAAGAATTTCTGAATATACAGCCTGAGAGTGCGCGGTGTTCTTGTGTGGAATTTGTGCATTTGCGCGGAACCGTCCTCCTGAGCTGTGGCACCTGCAGAGCTGTGAGCGGCAGCTTGGCGGAGAAAGTAAATGGATATATATATGTGTATATATATATATAGGACGAAGCACCCGAACGCGGAGCGGCTAGCTTTCTCTTCCAACGCTTTCATGGTGATTTCCTGAACGGCAGCTGCTTCCGGGACCAAAACCGCACGGATATGAAGGCAGGTGACTGACTTCTGGCGTCCGGCAAGGTAGGAGACGACGGTGTGAGAGGGCTGTCGGTGGCTCGGGGTGGTTCCTCCGAAGGGGGGGGCACCAGGGGCTTTTTGCCATAGCAATCTCCCCCGCTGTCATCTGATCCTTTGCCGAGATCTCAGCCCAGCCTAGCCCTACAAATGAAGACTTGGCGGTTCACGGGTCCCGTAGTTCGGTCTCCGGGGAAACATCAAAGGAACCGCGGGAAGGAGAGCAGATTCCTGAAAGCATTCAAGTCAGTTTCTCTATAGGAGTAAGCAAAGCGAAAATCTCACATGTCAGGATGCTCTTAAAGAGAACGTCTTTTACAGTGCAACGGAGATAAGTTGTAAGGAACTATAACATTGAATTTATGCAAAATCGAAAACGTAAATAAATATAACTTAAACTACAAGCCCAAATATAACAATCTAGCAATCAGCAACATGGTGGACAGGTGGACCAAGCGAGAACAGCTACTCAAAGACATGTTTGATGAACAGAGAGAACTAACCTCAGTGCATAACAGGTCACGCATAAGCAATACAGGGACCATGAGCACGCCAAGACACCTCATGAAAGAATTAGAACAGGCGAGAATTATGGAAATAAATAAATGGTGGGAGAGTGTCACTTTGAAAAAATATATAGACTGAAAAATAATACCCAGAGGCCTGAGAATTTTTGTTCTGCCTACACTAAGCGATCTAGATCCGGATCTCTTCTCCAAGTGGCAATCGGATACAACCGAATGCTCTAAGAAGCTAATCAATACGTTGATTATACATGCGGAAAGAAGACTAGTGCAAACAATTGAAAAAACAAAAAATTTGGAAAAATCTTTAGAACAATTCAAGGAAACAACTGAAAGCATCAAATAATTTGAGGACCTTGAAAAAAGATTAGATAAACATGAACTAAAAGTACAAAATAAAAAAATCCACAAATTTCAACGGGATAAAATTGACTATGTGACAGGGAGAATATATACATTTGCTCAGAAGTATGATGCAAATTACAGTAAACAGTCTATGGATCGAGTACAGGAACAAGAACAGACAAGGATGTCGAGTGCGGAAAGTTCTGAGGTGAGCTCTGGGGATGAAGGAATGTCTAGTGGCAGACAAAGAGTGGATTTTTCCGGGGAGATGCGTCTTCTGTGAATGACAACGCGAGGCAGAGGGAGGGGCTCATTCCAAAAAACAGAACATCAACAAAAAGAACCAGACGGGCCACAAAAAACAAAAACAAAAAAACAAAAGATCCAAAAAAAAAGGAAAATGGAAATAATGGATCTGGATGTACAATTACAAGATGTTCCAGAAAATTAAATACAAAACACTTGAAGTTATTGAACAAAGGACTAACATTCTGCCCCTCCTATGGCATGGATCTTGCCATGACAAGAGTGGATTTATATCAATTCTGCTGGAAATTGAAACTGAAGAAGTATTTCTCAAACATCCCAATGAGACCTAGGGAACGACAAAACCAAGACACACTCTCGCCACTGACCATGAATGATATCCCACCATTGAGATCATTACACAGTCTTGAGACTGAAAGCAATGAAAATGTACCAATGGTTATTACAGATGCCATGACAGATATACAACTATGTAAAGAGATGACTATCGCAACCAACATGTCTATCAGTAGCAATTGCAAAACTCGATCAAGATTCTGCCCACAATTACCTGCAGGGAACAGGGTAGATATCTTCCAAGAATTAATGACGGAGGAATTAGGGACAATATACATTAAGGAGAGAAAAAAGAAACAACAAAGACCAAATAACATGACTAAAGATGACAATTGGGCATTAAATGATTTGCGGATCGATGACAATATTGTTATAAAACCCTCAGATAAGGGGGGTAACATCGTTGTGATGGATTCCCAAAAATATTACCTGGAAATCAAAAGACAGTTGAATGATGTGAACAGCTATGAGAAAATGATTCAATGGATTTCTTAAATCGGATTGGGGATATCCCCTGGAAAGAAAACTACACAATGGTGACCATTGATGTAGTTTCGTTATATACATCGATTAGACATGAGGACGGCATGAAAGCCTGTGAATTCTACCTGAGATCACGATCACTGAGTGTACTTGGCCAAACCAATATGATTCTTGACATGATGCGTTTCTGCCTCACAAACAATATTTTTATCTTTGACAAGAAATTCTACAGACAAAGCAAAGGGACCGCAATGGTTACATCTTTGGCGCCCACATATGCAAATCTAACAATGGGCCTGTGGAAAGCAGAACATATCTGGTCTGAAATGAACAAAAAACTGATGGAAAATGTGATACTCTGGGTGTGTTATATAGACAATTTGTTTTTAATTTGGGAAGGTACTACAGGAGACCTTAACTCCTTCCTTAAATCTCTTAATAATAACGCATTCCAGCTGAATTTCACCAATAACACCAGCCACCAAGAGATAGATTACCTGGATATACATATTTATATCAAAGAACAAAAAATATGTACGACCCTCTTTCGCAAGCCAACAGCCTGCAACAGTATCCTCTCAGCCAATAGTGCTCACCCAAAATGTCTTAAATGGAGTGTCCCCTATGGGGAGTTTCTTCGAGCACGTAGGAACTGTACTGAAGACCAAGAATTCCTCTCACAGATTGACCAAATGTACAGGAGATTTCTGAGAAGAGGATACCCAACGGTAGTTTTGGATAATGCAAAAACAAGGGCTATGAAAAAGAAGAGACAGTCTCTATTGCATCCCGAGAGCCTTAAGGAGAAGCAAAGGGAACATCCTGAGGAGGACAACATAAGGTTCATTACACAATTCAACTCCTTGAGTAATGCAATAGGAGACGCATTGCAAAATCACTGGAAAATACTCACCAAGGATGAAGATTTAAAAGCATATGCATCAGATCATTTAAGTATCACCTACAGAGAGGCGTCTTCCCTGGGGGATCTGCTAACACACACCCATTATCAGAGAGCAGATAAAAGTGGAAGCAAAACCCAGTGGCTAAGAGCAAGGGGCTTTTTCAAATGCCCAAAATGCAAGGCATGCAAATATAGTCACAATCAGAAAGAAGTAATCACCTTGATAGGGCAAAAAATCAAAATCAAGGAAAGAATCACATGTGAGACTACACATGTGGTATATGCCCTAAGATGTGATTGTGGAAAACAATACATTGGAAGTACAGTGAACAAACTCAAATTACGTATTCTCCAACATCTAAGAGCAATTAAGAACAAAGACTTTGCATATGCCATTGCAAAGCATGTGTGGAAAGATCATGAGGGCAACTTTGAGAATCTATCTTTTTATGGCATTGAACACATTCCCTTGAACATCAGAGGTGGGGACCGGGAGCTAACGCTTCGGAAAGCAGAGTCCAAATGGATAATTATCATGGGAACATAGATACCATGGGGACTCAGTACTGATGCAGAACTGTATACTTTCCTATAAACCTGTACCATAACTGTCGAAACGAAAAAAAACGTTTGGAACATGTTGCACTAAAATATATTTATTGTTAAATGTGGTTGTTTAGATAATGCGGTTGGCACTTGCACTTTGAATAGAGGAGAAGGGGCTACTATTGACTGTTTTGTTTGACTAATATATGCACGCAAATACGTGACTATATCGATACTTTATCAGAATTCAGGATTTCTAACTATAACGTCCCTGAGACCTATGGTTTTTTCAGTGAATTTCAAAGGTTTTTAAATGCTAATTTCTAACTATAACGTCCCTGAAACCTATGCTTTTTCAGTGAATTTCAAAGGTTTTTTAAATGCTAATATCTAAGTATAATGTCCAAAAAATACTTTTTCTTAGTTTTTAAATTTTTATAAAAAGAATGTAATGTTTCCTCTTTTCTAAAATATAAATGTAATTTTTTTTTTTAAAGTAGATTCGCGTAACGATCACGTACCAATCTTGGTGGGTGCGCGAATCAAAGAATTTTGCTGCCATATTGGTTAAGTCGTGTAGTATGCGCGTTTGGTATGCGAAGGGTGCACGGTTCTCTGCCCCGCGTAACGTCGCGTACGTATTTCTGGGGGTCGTGTCAGGTGCGCAAATCCACCGCATATTTTTATGTTTTATAAGTATATGTATATAACTTTAATATGTATATTATACCAAGAGATTATTTAACATAATTGGAAATATCATATATTTGCAACTGGAATAAAGATATAATATTGTTAAATATATTTTTGGGGAATCGCGCCAGGTGCGCGCTGGTTGCGCGAATCCCATGTGACTTCAAAAGAAAGCATTTAATTGATTAAGAAGCTTTTTACTCTACAACTTGCAGGACCCCATCCAAATTTTTCATTCTTTCAAGAACATCTTCAGAAGACACAGCTCTTGTGTTTTCTGTTATTCTTTTTTGCATTTTTTTGGTGTTTTTTTCAATTCACTGGAAAAATGGCTTCTTCAATTCCACCACAGGACATTCCTGGAGAAGAAGAAGATTTGGAAGAACCAGTTAAGCAGCGTTATGAAAGTGTCATGTGGGCTTTTTTTTACAATTCCAGCAGGCGAAAAAAAGGTGAATGCATGCAAGGTGAGCTGCACTTTATGGCCAACGGTCCTCTCTCGGTGATCCGACAAAAAATGCTCCTGTGGCACTTCATCTATGATGAAACACCTGCAGACAATGCATCCACGTCATCTTGCACGAGAGCAACATCGTCACGAACTAAAGAAACAAAGTCAGCAAGATGATCAGGTTGCTGGGCCTAGCACCTCGGCAGGTTCTCCTGCATCGACCTTAGGAGCCAAAATAATCCCTGAGTTTCCTGGACTTGAGCAACGGTGCATTAAGTGCAAGAAAGCTCTTTGTTGTGGAGAGCAATCTGTGGATGCTGTTGTGGTTGCTGCGAAAATCCACCATTGTTAATCTTCTTTTTGTTTTTGTAATGAGTTTTTAATTGCAAAATGTTTGGGAAAGTTTCCTCAATTAATTCTGTTCTTTTTTACATTTGTTTTTTAAAAAACCACCCAAAAATACAAAAAAGAGTTAAAAAAACAAAATAAATTAAAAGAAAAAAGAAGAAAAAATTGTTCTTTTTAGAACCGCCTATTTGGTTAAACATAGACAAACTTCTATGTGTTGTATGAATTGCGGCAAGTGTAATATATGGAGGAGTGCATGGGTAGTGCGTGAGTGATTGGATGAATGCATGGGTAGTGCTTGGGTGATTGTAGGAGTGCATGGGTAATGCCTGGGTGATTGGAGGAGTGCATATGTACTGCCTGGGTGATTGCATGAGTGCAGGGGTAGTGCCTGGGTGATTGGAGGAGGGCATGGGTACTGCTTGGGTGATTGCATGAGTGCAGGGGTAGTACCTGGGTGATTGGATGAGTGCATGGGTAGTGCCTGGGTGGTTGGAGGAGTGTATAAGTAGTGCCTGGGTCCATGGATAGTGCCTGGGTGATAGTATGAGTGCATGGGTAGTACCTGGATGATTCCATGAGTGCAGGTGTAGTGCCTGGATGATTGGAGGAGTGTATGGGTACTGCCTGAGTGATTGAAGGAGTATATCGGTAATGCTTGGGTGATTGCAAGAGTGCAGGACTAATGTCTGGGTGATTGGAGGAGTGCATGGGTACTGCCTGAGTGATTGAAGGAGTCCATAGGTAGAGCCTGTGTGATTGCATGAGTGCAGGGGTAGTGCCTGGGTAATTGGAGGAGTGCATAGGTAGTGCCTGAGTAATTGCATGAGTGCATGGGTAGTGCCTGGGTGATTGGAGGAGTGCATGGGTAGTGCCTGAGTGACTGAAGAAGTACATGGGTAGAGCCTGTGTGATTGCATGAGTGCAGGGATAGTGCCTGGGTGCATGGATGAATGCATGGGTAGTGTTTGGGTGATTGTAGGAGTGCATGGGCAGTGCCTGGGTGATTAGAAGAGTGCATATGTACTGCCTGAGTGATTGCATGAGTGCAGGGGTAGTGCCTGAGTGCATGGATGAGTGCATGGGTAGTGCCTGAGTAATTGCATGAGTGCATGGGTAGTGCCTGGGTGACTAGAGGAGTGCTTGGGTAGTGCCTGGGTGATTGGATGAGTGCAAGGATAGTGCCTGAGTAATTGCATGAGTGCATGGGTAGTGACTGGGTGATTGGAGGAGTGCATAGGTAGTGCCTGGGTGCATAGAGGAGATCATGGATAGTGCCTGAGTGACTGGAGGAGTGCATGGGTAGTACCTCGGTGATTGCATGAGTACAGGTGCAGTGCTTGGATGATTGGAGGAGTATATGGGTAGTGCCTGGGTGATTGCATAGGTTCAGGGCTAGTGCCTGAGTGATTGAAGGAGCGCATGGTTAATGCCTGGGTGATTGCATGGTGCATGGGTAGTGCCTGGGTGGTTGGAGGAGTGCATGGGTACTGCCTGAGTGATTGAAGAAGGGCATGCGTAGAGCCTGTGTGATTGCATGAGTGCAGGGGTAGTGCCTGGGTGATTGGAGGAGGGCATGGGTACTGCTTGGGTGATTGCATGAGTGCAGGGGTAGTGCCTGAGTGCATGGATGAATGCATGGGTAGTGCTTGGGTGATTGTAGGAGTGCATGGGTAGTGCCTGGGTGATTGGAGGAGTGCATATGTACTGCCTGAGTGATTGCATGAGTGCAGGGGTAGTGCCTGAGTGCATCGATGAGTGCATGGGTAGTGCCTGAGTAATTGCATGAGTGCAAGGGTGTAATGTCTGGGTGATTGGAGGAGTGCATGGGTATTGCCTGAGTGATTGAAGGAGTGCATGGGTAGAGCCTGCGTGATTGCATGAGTGCATAGGTAGTGCCTGATTAATTGCATTAGTGCATGGGTAGTGCCTGGGTGATTGGAGGAGTGCATGGGTACTGCCTGAGTGATTGAAGAAGTGCATGGGTATAGCCTGTGTGATTGCATGAGTGCAGGGGTAGTGCCTGGGTGCATGGATGAATGCATGGGTAGTGCTTGGGTGATTGGAGGAGTGCATATGTACTGCCTGGGTGATTGCATGCGTGCAGGGGTAGTGACTGAGTGATTGGAGGAGGGCATGGGTAGTGCCTGGGTGATTGTTGGAGTGCATGGGTAGTGCCTGGGTGATTGGAGGAGTGCATATGTACTGCCTGAGTGATTGCATCAGTGCAGGGGTAGTGCCTGAGTGCATGGATGAGTACATGGGTAGTGCCTGAGTAATTGCATGAGTGCAAGGGTAGTGCCTGGGTGATTGGAGGAGTGCATGGGTAGTGCCTGGGTGATTGGAGGAGTGCATAAGTAGTGCCTGGGTGCATGGATGAGTGCATGGATAGTGCCTGGGTGATTGGAGGAGTGCATATGTACTGCCTGGGTGATTGCATGAGTGCAGGGGTAGTGCCTGGGTATTGGAGGAGGGCATGGGTAGTGCCTGGGTGATTGTTGGAGTGCATGGGTAGTGCCTGGGTGATTGGAGGAGTGCATATGTACTGCCTGAGTGATTGCATGAGTGCAGGGGTAGTGCCTGAGTGCATGGATTAGTACATGGGTAGTGCCTGAGTAATTGCATTAGTGCAAGGGTAGTGCCTGGGTGATTGGAGGAGTGCATGGGTAGTGCCTGGGTGATTGGAGGAGTGCATAAGTAGTGCCTGGGTGCATGGAGGAGTGCATGGATAGTGCCTGGGTGATTGGACGAGTGCATGGGTAGTACCTGGGTGATTGCATGAGTGCAGGTATAGTGCCTGGATGATTGGAAGAGTGTATGGGTACTGCCTGAGTGATTGAAGGAGTACATCGGTAATGCCTGGGTGATTGCAAGAGTGCAGGAGTAATGTCTGGGTGATTGGAGGAGTGCATAGGTATTGCCTGAGTGATTTAAGGAGTGCATGGGTAGAGCCTGCGTGATTGCATGAGTGCAGGGGTAGTGCCTGGGTAATTGGAGGAGTGCATAGGTAGTGCCTGAGTAATTGCATTAGTGCATGGGTAGTGTCTGGGTGATTGGAGGAGTGCATGGGTATTGCCTGAGTGATTGAAGAAGTGCATGGGTAGAGCCTGTGTGATTGCATGAGTGCAGGGCTAGTGCCTGGGTGCATGGATGAATGCATGGGTAGTGCTTGGGTGATTTTAGGAGTGCATTGGTAATGCCTGGGTGACTGGAGGAGTGCATATGTACTGCCAGGGTGATTGCATGAGTGCAGGGGTAGTGCCTGGGTAATTGGAGGAGGGCATGGGTACTGCTTGGGTGATTGCATGAGTGCAGGGGTAGTGCCTGAGTGCATGGATGAGTGCATGGGTAGTGCCTGAGTAATTGCATGAGTGCATGGGTAGTGCCTGGGTGATTAAAGGAGTGCATGGTAGTGCCTGGGTGATTGGATGAGTGCAAGGATAGTGCCTGAGTAATTGCAAGAGTGCATGGGTTGTGACTGGGTGATTGGAGGAGTGCATAGGTAGTGCCTGGGTGCATGGAGGTGTGCATGGATAGTGCCTGAGTGATTGGAGGAGTGCATGGGTAGTACCTCAGTGATTGCATGAGTACAGGTGTAGTGCCTGGATGATTGGAGGAGTGTATGGGTACTGCCGGTGTGATTGAATGAGTGCATGGGTAATGCCTGGGTGATTGCAAAAGTGCAGGAGCCATGTCTGGGTGATTGGAGGAGTGCATGGGTACTACCTGAGTGATTGAAGGAGTGCATTGGTAATGCCTGTGTGATTGCATGAGTGCAGGAGTAATGTTTGGGTGATTGGAGGAGTGCATAGGTACTACCTGAGTGGTTCAAGGAGTGCATGGGTAATGCCTGGGTGATTTTGTAAGTGCATGGGTAATACCTGGGTGATTGCATGAGTGCAGAGGTAATGTCTGGGTGATTGGAGGAGTGCATGGGTACTGCCTGAGTGATTGAAGGAGCACATGGGTAATGCCTGGGTGATTGCATGAGTGCATGGGTAGTGCCTGGGTGATTGGAGGAGTGCATGGGTACTGCCTGAGTGATTGTAGAAGTGCATGGGTAGAGGCTACGTGATTGCATGAGTGTAGGGGTAGTGCCTGGGTGATTGGATGAGTGAATGGGTACTGCTTGGGTGATTGCATGAGTGCAGGGGTAGTGCCTGAGTGCATGGATGAATGCATGGGTAGTTCTTGGGTGATTGTAGGAGTGCATAGGTAGTGCCTTGCTGATTTGAGGAATGCATATGTACTGCCTGAGTGATTGAATGAGTGCAGGGGTAGTGCCTGAGTGCATGGATAAGTGCATGGGTAGTGCCTGAGTAATTGCATGAGTGCATGGGTACTGCCTGGGTGATTGGAAGAGTGCATGGGTAGTACCTGGGTGAGTGGATGAGTGCATGGGTAGTGCCTGAGTAATTGCATGAGTGCATGGGTTGTGCCTGGGTGATTGGAGGAGTGCATACGTAGTGCCTGGGTGCATGGAGGAGTGCATGGATAGTGCCTGGGTGATTGAACAAGTGCATGGGTAGTACATGGGTGATTGCATGAGTGCAGGTCTAGTGCCTGGATGATTAGAAGAATGTATGGGTACTGCCTGAGTGATTGAAGGAGTGCATGGGTAATGCCTGGGGGATTGCAAGAGTGCAGGAGTAATATCTGGGGATTGGAGGAGTGCATGGGTACTGTCTGAGTGATTGAAGGAGTGTATGAGTAATGCCTGGGTGATTGCATGAGTGCAGGAGTATTGTTTGGGTGATTGCAGGAGTGCATGTGTACTGCCTGAGTGATTTAAAGAGTGCATGGGTAATGCCTGGGTGATTTTGTAAGTGCATGGGTAATGCCTGGGTGATTTTGTAAGTGCATGGGTAATGCCTGGGTGATTGCATGAGTGCAGAGGTAACGTCTGGATGATTGGAGGAGTGCATGGGTACTGCCTGAGTGATTGAAGAAGTGCATGGGTAGTGCCTGCATGATTGCATGAGTGCAGGGGTAATGTCTGGGTGATTGGAGGAGTGCATGGGTACTGCCTAAGTGATTGAAGGAGTGCATGGGTAATGTCTGTGTGATTCCACGAGTGCAGGAGTAATGCCTGGGTGATTGGAGGAGTGCATGGTAACTGCCTGAGTGATTGAAGGAGTGCACGGGTAATGCCTGGGTGATTGCAAGAGTACAGGGGTAATATCTAGGTGATTGGAGCAGTGCATGGGTACTGTCTGAGGGATTGAAGGAGTACATGGGTAATGCCTGGGTGATTGCATGAGTGCATGGGTAGTGCCTGGGTGATTGGAGGAGTGCATGGGTGCTGCCTGAGTGATTGAAGAAGTACATGGGTAGTGCCTGGGTGATTGCATGAGTGCAGGGGTAATATCTGTGTGATTAGAGGAGTGCATGGGTACTGCCTCAGTGATTCAAGGAGTGCATGGGTAATGCCTGGCTGATTGCATGAGTGCAGGAATAATGTCTGCGTGATCGGAGGAGAGCATGGGTACTGCCTGAGTGATTGAAGGAGTGCATGGGTAATGCCTGGTTGATTGCATGAGTGCAGGGATAATGTGTAAGTGTTTGGATGAGTGCATGAGTAATGCCTGGGTGATTGCATGAGTGCAGGAGTAATGTTTGGGTGATTTCAGGAGTGCATGTGTACTGCCTGAGTGATTGAAAGAGTGCATGGGTAATGCCTGGGTGATTTTGTAAGTGCATGGGTAATGCCTGGGTGATTTTGTAAGTGCATGGGTAATGCCTGGGTGATTGCATGAGTGCAGAGGTAATGTCTGGGTGATTGGAGGAGTGCATGGGTACTGCCTGAGTGATTGAAGAAGTGCATGGGTAGTGCCTGCATGATTGCATGAGTGCAGGGGTAATGTCTGGGTGATTGGAGGAGTGCATATGTACTGCCTGAGTGATTGCATGAGTGCAGGGGTAGTGCCTGAGTGCATGGATGAGTGCATGGGTAGTGCCTGAGTAATTGCATGAGTGCAAGGGTGTAATGTCTGGGTGATTGGAGGAGTGCATGGGTATTGCCTGAGTGATTGAAGGAGTGCATGGGTAGAGCCTGCGTGATTGCATGAGTGCATAGGTAGTGCCTGATTAATTGCATTAGTGCATGGGTAGTGCCTGGGTGATTGGAGGAGTGCATGGGTACTGCCTGAGTGATTGAAGAAGTGCATGGGTATAGCCTGTGTGATTGCATGAGTGCAGGGGTAGTGCCTGGGTGCATGGATGAATGCATGGGTAGTGCTTGGGTGATTGGAGGAGTGCATATGTACTGCCTGGGTGATTGCATGCGTGCAGGGGTAGTGCCTGAGTGATTGGAGGAGTGCATGGGTAGGTGCCTGGGTGATTGGAGGAGTGCATAAGTAGTGCCTGGGTGCATGGAGGAGTGCATGGATAGTGCCTGGGTGATTGGAGGAGTGCATATGTACTGCCTGGGTGATTGCATGAGTGCAGGGGTAGTGCCTGGGTATTGGAGGAGGGCATGGGTAGTGCCTGGGTGATTGTTGGAGTGCATGGGTAGTGCCTGGGTGATTGGAGGAGTGCATGGGTAGTGCCTGGGTGATTGGAGGAGTGCATAAGTAGTGCCTGGGTGCATGGAGGAGTGCATGGATAGTGCCTGGGTGATTGGACGAGTGCATGGGTAGTACCTGGGTGATTGCATGAGTGCAGGTATAGTGCCTGGATGATTGGAAGAGTGTATGGGTACTGCCTGAGTGATTGAAGGAGTACATCGGTAATGCCTGGGTGATTGCAAGAGTGCAGGAGTAATATCTGGGTGATTGGAGGAGTGCATAGGTATTGCCTGAGTGATTTAAGGAGTGCATGGGTAGAGCCTGCGTGATTGCATGAGTGCAGGGGTAGTGCCTGGGTAATTGGAGGAGTGCATAGGTAGTGCCTGAGTAATTGCATTAGTGCATGGGTAGTGTCTGGGTGATTGGAGGAGTGCATGGGTATTGCCTGAGTGATTGAAGAAGTGCATGGGTAGAGCCTGTGTGATTGCATGAGTGCAGGGGTAGTGCCTGGGTGCATGGATGAATGCATGGGTAGTGCTTGGGTGATTGTAGGAGTCCATTGGTAATGCCTGGGTGACTGGAGGAGTGCATATGTACTGCCAGGGTGATTGCATGAGTGCAGGGGTAGTGCCTGGGTAATTGGAGGAGGGCATGGGTACTGCTTGGGTGATTGCATGAGTGCAGGGGTAGTGCCTGAGTGCATGGATGAGTGCATGGATGAGTGCATGGGTAGTGCCTGAGTAATTGCATGAGTGCATGGGTAGTGCCTGGGTGATTAAAGGAGTGCATGGTAGTGCCTGGGTGATTGGATGAGTGCAAGGATAGTGCCTGAGTAATTGAATGAGTGCATGGGTAGTGACTGGGTGATTGGAGGAGTGCATAGGTAGTGCCTGGGTGCATGGAGGTGTGCATGGATAGTGCCTGAGTGATTGGAGGAGTGCATGGGTAGTACCTCAGTGATTGCATGAGTACAGGTGTAGTGCCTGGATGATTGGAGGAGTGTATGGGTACTGCCGGTGTGATTGAATGAGTGCATGGGTAATGCTTGGGTGATTGCAAAAGTGCAGGAGCCATGTCTGGGTGATTGGAGGAGTGCATGGGCACTACCTGAGTGATTGAAGGAGTGCATTGGTAATGCCTGTGTGATTGCATGAGTGCAGGAGTAATGTTTGGGTGATTGGAGGAGTGCATGGGTACTACCTGAGTGGTTCAAGGAGTGCATGGGTAATGCCTGGGTGATTTTGTAAGTGCATGGGTAATACCTGGGTGATTGCATGAGTGCAGAGGTAATGTCTGGGTGATTGGAGGAGTGCATGGGTACTGCCTGAGTGATTGAAGGAGCGCATGGGTAATGCCTGGGTGATTGCATGAGTGCATGGGTAGTGCCTGGGTGATTGGAGGAGTGCATGGATACTGCCTGAGTGATTGAAGAAGTGCATGGGTAGAGCCTATGTGATTGCATGAGTGTAGGGGTAGTGCCTGGGTGATTGGATGAGTGCATGGGTACTGCTTGGGTGATTGCATGAGTGCAGGGGTAGTGCCTGAGTGCATGGATGAATGCATGGGTAGTTCTTGGGTGATTGTAGGAGTGCATAGGTAGTGCCTTGCTGATTGGAGGAATGCATATGTACTGCCTGAGTGATTGAATGAGTGCAGGGGTAGTGCCTGAGTGCATGGATAAGTGCATGGGTAGTGCCTGAGTAATTGCATGAGTGCATGGGTACTGCCTAGGTGATTGGAAGAGTGCATGGGTAGTACCTGGGTGATTGGATGAATGCATGGGTAGTGCCTGAGTAATTGCATGAGTGCATGGGTTGTGCCTGGGTGATTGGAGGAGTGCATACGTAGTGCCTGGGTGCATGGAGGAGTGCATGGATAGTGCCTGGGTGATTGAACAAGTGCATGGGTAGTACATGGGTGATTGCATGAGTGCAGGTCTAGTGCCTGGATGATTAGAAGAATGTATGGGTACTACCTGAGTGATTGAAGGAGTGCATGGGTAATGCCTGGGTGATTGCATGAGTGCAGGAGTAATGTTTGGGTGATTGCAGGAGTGCATGTGTACTGCCTGAGTGATTTAAAGAGTGCATGGGTAATGCCTGGGTGATTTTGTAAGTGCATGGGTAATGCCTGGGTGATTTTGTAAGTGCATGGGTAATGCCTGGGTGATTGCATGAGTGCAGAGGTAACGTCTGGATGATTGGAGGAGTGCATGGGTACTGCCTGAGTGATTGAAGAAGTGCATGGGTAGTGCCTGCATGATTGCATGAGTGCAGGGGTAATGTCTGGGTGATTGGAGGAGTGCATGGGTACTGTCTGAGGGATTGAAGGAGTACATGGGTAATGTCTGTGTGATTCCACGAGTGCAGGAGTAATGCCTGGGTGATTGGAGCAGTGCATGGGTACTGTCTGAGGGATTGAAGGAGTTCATGGGTAATGCCTGGGTGATTGCATGAGTGCATGGGTAGTGCCTGGGTGATTGGAGGAGTGCATGGGTGCTGCCTCAGTGATTGAAGAAGTCCATGGGTAGTGCCTGGGTGATTGCATGAGTGCAGGGGTAATGTCTGTGTGATTAGAGGAGTGCATCGGTACTGCCTCAGTGATTCAAGGAGTGATTGGTAATGCCTGGCTGATTGCATGAGTGCAGGAGTAATGTCTGCGTGATCGGAGGAGAGCATGGGTACTGCCTGAGTGATTGAAGGAGTGCATGGGTAATGCCTGGGTGATTGCATGAGAGCAGGAGTAATGTCTGGGTGATTAGAGGAGTACATGGGTACTGCCTCAGTGATTCAATGAGTGCATGGGTAATGCCTGGCTGATTGCATGAGTGCAGGAGTAATGTCTGCGTGATCGGAGGAGAGCATGGGTACTGCCTGAGTGATTGAAGGAGTGCATGGGTAATGCCTGGGTGATTGCATGAGTACAGTGATAATGTGTAAGTGTTTGGAGGAGTGCATGGGTAATGCCTGGTTGATTGCATGAGAGCAGGAGTAATATCTGGGGATTGGAGGCGTGCATGGGTACTGCCTGAGTGATTGAAGGAGTGTATGAGTAATGCCTGGGTGATTGCATGAGTGCAGGAGTAATGTTTGGGTGATTGCAGGAGTGCATGTGTACTGCCTGAGTGATTGAAAGAGTGCATGGGTAATGCCTGGGTGATTTTGTAAGTGCATGGGTAATGCCTGGGTGATTTTGTAAGTGCATGGGTAATGCCTGGGTGATTGCATGAGTACAGAGGTAATGTCTGGGTGATTGGAGGAGTGCATGGGTACTGCCTGAGTGATTGAAGAAGTGCATGGGTAGTGCCTGCATGATTGCATGAGTGCAGGGGTATTGTCTGGGTGATTGGAAGAGTGCATGGGTACTGCCTAAGTGATTGAAGGAGTGCATGAGTAATGTCTGTGTGATTCCACGAGTGCAGGAGTAATGCCTGGGTGATTGGAGGAGTGCATGGTAACTGCCTGAGTGATTGAAGGAGTGCATGGGTAATGCCTGGGTGATTGCACGAGTACAGGGGTAATATCTGGGTGATTGGAGCAGTGCATGGGTACTGTCTGAGGGATTGAAGGAGTGCATGGGTAATGCCTGGGTGATTGCATGAGTGCATGGGTAGTGCCTGGGTGATTGGAGGAGTGCATGGGTGCTGCCTGAGTGATTGAAGAAGTCCATGGGTAGTGCCTGGGTGATTGCATGAGTGCAGGGGTAATGTCTGTGTGATTAGAGGAATGCATGGGTACTGCCTCAGTGATTCAAGGAGTGCATGGGTAATGCCTGGCTGATTGCATGAGTGCAGGAGTAATGTCTGTGTGATCGGAGGAGAGCATGGGTACTGCCTGAGTGATTGAAGGAGTGCATGGGTAATGCCTGGGTGATTGCATGAGAGCAGGAGTAATGTCTGGGTGATTGGAGAAGTGCATGGGTACTGCCTGAGTGATTGACGGAGTACATGGGTAATGCCTGGGTGATTGCATGAGTGCAGGGATAATGTGTAAGTGTTTGGAGGAGTACATGAGTAATGTCTGTGTGATTGCATGACTGCAGGAGTATTGTCTCAGTGATTGCATGAGTGCAAGCGTAATGTCTGAGGATTAGAGGAATGCATAGGTAATGCCTGGGTAATTGTATGAGTGTACAGGTAATGTGTAGGGGATTCAAGAAGTGTATAGGTAATACCTGGGTGATTAGAAGAGTGTACAGGTAATGTCTAGCTAATTGCATGAGTGTACAGATAGTGCCTGGGTGATTGGAGGAGTACCAAAGGTAGTGTCTGGGTGATATTATAAGTGTATGGGTACTGGCTACGTGATTGCAGAAGTGCATGTATAGTGCATGGGTGATTGGAGGAGTATGAGGAAAGTGCCAAACTGTGTAGATGAGTGCATGGGTAGTGTTTGAAAAAATGGATGAGTGCAGTAAAAGTGACAGTAAACATTAGTTCATAATATGATGCTTATTACATTACTTCATCTTACCTTTTTTATTAAAGAAGATACAAAACTCAGTGGAACAATTTTACAATAGTTTTGTTGTAAACTGAATTTAAAATCTTTTCAAACTTTAGTATTACCTTCTGTAAAAAAAATAAGAAAAACTGTTATTGCACGTAATATAATAGTTTTAAGAACACAACATAATTTTAGAATTACATAACATATTCAGTTTCCCTTTTTTGCTGTTCTAAGATTCTTCTGGATTTCACCATACACAGTGATTTCAATGTGGCTATCATACAACAGCGGGGAAAAAAATACAATCAATGAGATTGTAAAAAAAAACAAATCTGCGTTGAAAATATTTACAAGAAGTGCAACTATCTGTTTACCTATCTACAGTTTGTAAATTACATTCTTCAAGTACTTTAAATCTTTTACTTCTCTCAAGTACATTTTGTAAAATATATACTCTCATTTAAATTGCAAATAATATAAACCTCAAATATATAAACTACTTCTTTCAATCACAATTTTCCAAATGCAATATCAATTAGCACAAACAATAATCCAAACACTAACTGTTCACATCTTCCCAATAAGCCGAATAATGTTTCCAAATCCATTTGCATTGATAATATCCAAAATAAACTCGTTAATTTGTGTTCACATCTTCCCAATAGGCTGAATGCTGTTTTCAAAACTTTGGCATGAAAAATATGAGATATGAATTTGGTAATTTATAAGGCAGCCTACATTTGAATTCCAAATGAGCATCATTGCAGTGTCCATCCTTTATTGCACTTTAAATACACAGTTTAGTGTCCAGATGTTGTAGCAGGTCCATCATGGAAAATAATAGCCACTGCTTTAAAAGTTCTTCCTGAAATTGATACTTGACTTGCCACAAAAGTTTCAATTTTGGTTTTCAATTTTCTTCCATCTGCTCTACAACGTTGTAGCATTAAAATGACATATTGTCCAAATCTTTCTATAAATAATGATGACAACATTTCTGATTTACAATGAGAACATTTCATATCTTGATTAGCTGTTTTTACTAATTTCTTAAAAGACACTGTTTTCAAATCTGGTATCGTCAAATATATGAATCGTTCAGTGGCTGTTTCAGTGGTAGAAGTAAATGAACACTCTTCACATTTATTATCCCATCTGTAACTTAGTCCAAACAAATTTTCAATTTCTATTCCTTCATCTTCCAAGACTGCAAGCATAAACATAAGAAATTCTTGTGCATCTTGTTGTACATTAAGTGTAAATTGCGAAGAACCAGTACATATATCCAAAAGATGCCGTTTGCCAGAAGCAGTATGGATTTTAGTTCTATCAGTTACCAACTTTTTAAAAATAATGTGATAAAGAACAGAATCTTTTTCCTCGATTTTCCATAATTTCATGATGAAGATCTTCTTGATAAAACACAACATTCACAATTACATTAGCATAGCAGTTGATACCTGAACTATTTTCTAACTGGTATCCTACAATATCATCAACAGTGTTCATTTTCACTTTCTTTACAGCTTCATCATTGTCTTGAATTGTTTTCTTTTTTTGAATCTCACTAGAATGTTTGTCATATTTTTGTTTTGGACACACTACACGTTTTTCATATACGGGATATTCACCTAAGTTAGGAGCATGCAGGCTTCTTAACGGATTATACTCTCTTACACAATTTGCATCAGCACTAATCTTTTTCTCATCAAAATCAATCAAATACAAACTAGATAATATTCTTACTCGAGACAATGCAACGTATGCCATGCCCTCTTTAAACACTGTACTTCCAATATTTACCAAAGCACTGTCTACACTTAAACCTTGAGATTTATGAATGGTTACTGCATATGCTAAAGAAAGAGGAAACTGTTTTCTACGAACATACAAGTCTTTTGCAAGCAAAAAACAACAGCAAAACGTCCAATCTGTTTTACCTCTTCAAACTGATCAAATTTAATCTTCAAAAATTCAATTCTATCTCTGTTCTGAAAACTTTTCCCATTGCTCCATTTACTAAACCTTCTTCAACATTCAAATTACGCCATAAAATTACCTGACAATTTACACATACATATAAAGTCTTTTCTAAACCTGCAGTCTTAGACACCGACTTTTCCAAAGAATCCAATTTTGACTGTAATTACTCTGAGAGAAGAATAGTACCTCCTTTGTGTTCCATTTTATTGATAGCTTCCATTTTCACTATTGGTTGTTTTTCTAATTTCAAAAGTTCTTGATTGAATGTAGAACACTCTTGCAGTGTAGCCATTAGGCAAACTATAGACTTCTTTTCTCCAATTTTTTTGTATATTATTTCAGGTGCTATGTTTTTATATGGAAATAATTTCGTTAAAAGCCGACTTTGTAAAGCTTCTTTTCCATGTTTTGTTAAAACACCAATTCTTATATCTTGAAGAATGTTTCCATAATGTTCATCACTTGCTTGTTGCATATTCTTAATAAGTTCTTTATATTCAAAATGAGACCAAATGTTGACATTTCCAATACTTCCTAAAGATTTCTTAGTGTCTTCATGGAGAAGTGTTTTAAAAAAAGGTTGTCCTTTTACAGGAGTAAATTGTAGTAGATCGCCGAATAGAATGTTTTCCTCCAAATAGAACATCATAATCTGTTTTTAAAATCTGTTGCATTCTTAAATGTACAAAAGCAAGCATTAGGTTTGAGACCATGCTCACCTCAATGATTAGAAGTTTCATTTTCTTGAGTACTCTTGAGACTTCATAACAAGCTTCTCTAGATAGCTTGTGATATTCCAACTTATTTTCATGTTCAACTGGTAGCATGAGTAATCGATGTAATGTAATCCCTTTAATGTTGTGTGCTGCTAACATAGTTGGAGCAGTTACAACACAAGATAAAAGTGATTTAGTGGTTTTCTGTAGATAACTGGCCAAAACTTTAATTAAGAAACTTTTTCTTGTTCCAGCTTGCCCACTGATATACATTTGAATAGGTTTAAATTATGTGCATTGGCATTCTTTTTTCATGCAGTAAACCATGCAGTATCTGTTGCGTCACTTGCTGATATATTTCTTTTTGTTCAATATTTAGTTTTTCTTCTAAGTTTCCCAACTCAATAATATCCTGTTGTGCTTGTTGCATTGCTGTTTCTACTTCATTCATGGCTATTGCTGCTTCATTTTCAATAATTGGTTGTCCTAGTGGATCTTGACTTAGTGGAGCAGAACTTTGACTATCTTGAGAACTGTCTCTAGCTATTTCATCTGCAATAGTAGTTTCTTTTTCAATCTCTTCATTTAACATTTGGAGATAATTTGGAAACATTGTGCTTTGAATGCTATCTTTACATGCATTAAAAGAATCTTCATAGCAGTCAAAATCTCCAAGTAATTCCATTTCACTACGCCAAGGCTTGAAAAGTTGCAGAAGTGCTAAATAGAAAAATTCCCTTTTATCTAGAGTTTCGCAACTCAGTTTCCTGTGGTTAATAAGATTTCCTTTGGCATGTTTTACCAAACATCCAATTACTGCATATTTTTCTAAATTTATATTTTCTGTAACATTTCTCTTAAAACTGTAATGTTGCAATACTTAATAGAGACATATGTTTTCCAGATGTGGACTTCTTTTGGGATAGTACGTATCCAACATATTAGTTTTACCAATATCTGTACTTTCTGGTTCATTCAATGCTAATTATTCAATTTCTTGTACAGATTTCAATACTCGATTTCGTGTTGCAGCAAGACCTGGACTTACCCAAATGATTCCTCTTGACTTTGAATATAAACTTGCAGAGGTCAACTGATACGAACATTCGTAAGATCCAATCTCTCGATAGGAAAGCATCTTCAAACTAAAGCTGTACAATTTGTTACTAAGACATTTCTCTTGTGAAATTACTTCCCACATTTCTTTCAACTCTGTCTTTTCAGATTTGGTTATATATGACGTTTCATAGCGAGCCACAGCAATCAAATTATCTGCAACATACTGGATATCCATGTTTGCATTTCACATTGTCAAAATCACTGGATTGTAGTCATTAATATACTTGGAATCTTCAGTTCTTTTTATGTTGTAAGTATTCTTCGGAGATTTTCGAGTTAAAGTATGCCTTACTGCTGACATGAAACTGTTGGCTCTTCCTTTTGAAATTACTGGACGTGGGAATCCAAAACGACATTTTGTATAAAACTTTCCCTTTGATGTGTATTTATGTCAAAAATATTTTCCTCATCGATGACTTTGAAACCGTGAAACTTGTTGTCTCAAGTTGTTTTCTCCTCCTTCTTTTAGATTGGCACAGGTAACATACTCTTTAATGAAAGGCAAAACACTTTCATCAGTATCAGTTCCAAATGTTGGTGCATTCTTGATCCATAACAGCATCTGTATATGAGGTTCACCTCTGGCTTGGTACTCCTTTCTCCAAAAGAAATCAATAACTTCTCCAAGAGGTGGATTATTTTTATTGCAGATAAATTACATCATAGCTTGAAACCTATGATTAAAATATCTGCACACATTTACAGGATCCAAGGAACACAGTTCTCCAGCTGTCTTCAATTCAATGTTTTTTACATTTGAATTTGCTTGTCGTAGAAATTCAAGTAAATCGTCCCATGAGTATTCAGCACAGCTAAGCGTAACAAACCACGTAGGGGTTCCTAAGTTCCTTAACATACATTTAAGTTCTCCGTGTCGATGATACCAATACTCATTAGTAACACGTTGACACGCCATCAAATTAATTAACTGAGATTCTAAATGATCGTCTCTTTGTTGAACTTTGTCCAAAAATTCCTTTGCAGAAACATGTGTAAGATGAACTCCTGTTTTTAATATGTGGTTCACTGCATATGAAAGTCCAGAGAAGTCACTTTCAAAGAGAAGATGAAATAAATATGGAATACACTGTCGAAATCTTGGATCTTCTGAGTACAATCTTGTTGTACGATATTCTAAAGCTGGAATTTTTATTGGTCGTTCATCATATCGTCCACCTTTTCCAGTGGGGAAAATCTGTGGAAAACAAGGAGCTTCTAAACTTTTTCCCATACACTCATGGGAGTTACTTCACTTTCTTCATTTGAAATAATTCAATAGTGTTTCCTATCACTTCTTTTGAATGCAGAGGATGTATACTATAATGTTCATAAATTTCTTCACTCTTCGAGTTGTCCACTTTTCTATTTGGCCAGTTGAAATTTCTCTTTCATCTTCTAAAGATATTTTTTCTTCTCCCACATATACATTTCTATAATAAATATTGTTTTGTACAAGATATAATGTAGCCTTTTGAAGTTTGGTGACATCTACTAACTCTTGCCATATTTCCGACTCTTTGTTGGTACACCATTAACTAGAATAACTACAGGTTCACTTTCCTCTCTCTCTACACCAACAGTTTCAATATTTTTCTTAAAATCTAAAGGTAAATACACAACTCTTCCTTTTAAACCTCTTTGTAAATCTGTTGAAGACAGCTTACCTGTTTTAGGCTCAATACGAACTATAGCCTGAAACGGGTGCACAGATTGAGTAAGAATGGACTCATACATATTTAAATCTCCCAGTTCCGGAGGAATAGCTACCAACTCTAGGTTATTATGTACAACTCTAGCTGGCATTTTGTTCTCTTCTAATTTGTTGTAACAATATTTACAAATACGTTGATCACTATCCAATTCAAAACGACCTTCCACCAACAAATAAGCACCAAATTGCTCCCACTTATCATTGTTTTCCTTTTCACTTTTTAAATACAGATCTACATTCCTAGTTTGAGTTCTATAATGAGTACGTCGACAACAAATACAAACATAGTTTGGTTTTTCAACAAGAAACTATCTTAAACTTTGTAATTTCTTCTGCAAACTTCTCATTACTACTATCTTCCACCTCTTCTTCAACACCTACACTTATCAAACTCTCACTTTCTCTACACTCCTCTTGAGGACCAAAGAAACTAAACTGTATATCATCAGAAACTTTTTTACATCCGACACTGAACCATGCAAAAGAGCTGTGTTTATTTCACTTAAAGATAATGCAGGACTTTTTACGTAATACAATCTTCTTACTAACTTCCGCATTTCTGAATGATGTACTGCTAACATTCTTAAATGATGAAAAGTACTTCAACACACTTTTCTAGAAAGACAAGCCAGAGAATGAGAGAATGACCCTGCAAGTTAGTATATTTTCTCACTTTACAAGGATCTAGTCCTTGCAACATCTTAATCTTCTGCTTAACACTTTTTTTTTACCATAATCTCGTAACATATTTCGTAATATATCAATAGATTCCTGTCGTATACTACAAATACTACTACAATCCCACTTATACACTTGAGGTTGTGTACATCTCCCTTGAACTTCTAAAGCTAATACATCTTCAACATTTCTAGGAACCATCTTTTCTTTTTCAATTGGACAACCGTTTTTAACCTCTATAACAACAACCACTGGTATCAACTGCATGAACTAATGTATTTTGTTGAAAACAGCTTTCTTCATTAAAAAAGGCTCAGTACTAGAAGGGTGCTTCCATTTAACAAAAATTGTTTTGCAAAAGTTAGTTCTATTAACCAGTCTTTTTCTTTTACTTTTCTCCTTCATAAAGTGCATTGTTTTATTCAATGTTTTCATTCTCTTCAATACTAATATAAACAATTTTCTTTTCAATTCAAAAGCCTTTTCGACTACACTTTCAATCTGTTTTTTCTTCTTGTAAAATGCTGATCTTCTTTTATATTTTTTGCAATCTTTCAATAAATGTTGTAGTATTCTACTTTTATACATTCTCTTCCTAATATCTTTATATTCTTTCATCCTTTTTTCACATGGATTGTTTTCATATAACCTGATTTTTCATTAATTTGTCCTTTTTTCGTTTCCTTCTGATTGCTTGTAGTACTTTTCATTCTCTTTTCCCCATTTTGAAAATCGAGTAAATTTTTTAAAAGACTTTTAACAAATTCTTTCGTTCTCTTACCAGAAGACTTTTTCTTCAGCGTCACACGTTGTACTTGATCTAATTTCTGTTTTTCTCTCTCTTTTAAATAGGACTGTTTTCTTTGTTGTCTTTACTTTTCAACTTTTCTTGTCATACTGAATGTTTCTTAATAATTATGCAGATTATCTAAAAAAAGAAAAGTTTATAAATTTTGTAAAAATTATTTAATATTATTAAAATAATTATATACAAATATTGTCATCTATAAATAAAGAAATACATTGAGTACTGCCTAGATGAATAGATGAGTGCAACAGTAGGGCCTGGGTGATTCTACGACTGCAAGGGTAGTGTGTGGGTTATTAATGAGTGCATAGGTACAGCCTGCATGATTCTATGACTGCATGGGTACTACATAAGTAGGGCCTGGGTGATTGCATGACTGCAGGGGTAATATCTGGGGGATTACTGGAGTACATAGGAAGTAGGTGATTTTATAAGTCCATGAGTACTGCCTGGGTGATTAAAGAAGTACTAAGATACTGCCTGAGTGATTACAGGAGTGCAAAGGTAGTGCCTGGGTGATTTTATAAGTGCATGAGTACTGGCTGAGTGATTACATAAGTACAAGAGTAGTGCATGCGTGATTAAAAGAGTGCAAGGATAGTGCTTGGGTGATTGAAGCACTGTATAGCTAATGCATGGGTGATTGCATAAGTACAGGGTTAATGTCTGTGGGATTTAAGGAGTACATAGGTAACGCCAGGGTGATTGCATGACTACAGGGGTAATATCTGGGGATGTACATGACTACATAGGAAGTGACTGGGTGATTTTATAAGTGCATAGGTACTTCTTGGGTGATTGCAGGACTACTGAGGTAGTGCCTGAGTGAATAAAGGAGTGCAAAGGTAGTGCCTGGTTGAATTCATAACAGCATGACCACTGGCTGAGTGATTACATAAGTACAAGGGTAGTGCCTCCATGATTGAAGGAGTGCAACAGTAGTGCCTGGGTGATTATATAAGTGCATGAGTAGTGGCTACATGATTGAAAGAGTGCATGGGTAATACCTTGGTGATTTCATGAGTGAATAGGTAGTGCCTGGATGATTGCATGAGTGCAGCAGTAATGCCTCAGTGATTACAGCAGTGCATATGCAGTGACTGGATCATTAGAAGACTGCATGGGTAGTACTCAGGTATTTTTATAACTGCATGATTGTTGGGCCTAGCCAAATATAAAGCAATAGACTATTACATGACTATACTATAAGTCACACCATATTGTTAAAAGCTTCCATACATATGTCTCTCCGTTTTCAAAACCTCATCATATCTAAAAGAAATATGTATACAATGTTTCTGGAATATATGAAACCTAGAAACTGAGACATGTAATAGATCTGCCTGAATGATTGCATAACTCCATGGTTAGTGCTTGGGTGATTGTATGAGTGCAAGGGTAGTCACTGGGTAATTGCAGGAGAAGATGGATAGTGACTGGTAATTGCATGAGTGCACACATATACATTGAGTGCATGGATAAGTGTATGAATAGCACCTAAAGGCATGGATGACTCATTGAGTAGTGCCTAGGTGAATAGATGAGTGCAACAGTAGGACCTGGGTGATTCTACAACTGCAAGGGTAGTGCCTGGGTTATTACATGAGGGCATAGGTACAGCCTGCATGATTGCATGACTGCAGGGGTAGTACATAACTAGTGCCTGGGTGATTGCATGACTGCAGGGGTAATATCTGGGGGGTTACTGGAGTACATAGGAAGTGAGTGGGTGATTTTATAAGTCCATGAGTACTGCCTGGGTGATTACAGAAGTACCCAGGTACTGCCTGAGTGATTATCGGAGTGCAAAGGTAGTGTCTGGGTGATTTTATAGGTGCATGAGTATTGGCTGAGTAATTACATAAGTACAAGAGTAGTGCGTGCATGATTGAAAGAGTGCAAGGATAGTGCCTGGGTGATTGAAGCACTTTATAGCTAATGCATTGGAGATTGCATGGGTACAGGGGTAACGTCTGGGGGATTTAAGGAGTACATAGGTAATGCCTGGGTGATTGCGTGACTACAGGGGTAATATTTGGGGATTTACATGACTACATAGGAAGTGACTGGGTGATTTCATAAGTGCATGGGTACTTCTTGGGTGATTGCAGGACTACTGAGGTAGTGCCTGAGTGAATAAAGGAGTGCAAAGGTTGTGCCTGGGTATTTTCATAACAGCATGACTACTGGCTGAGTGATTACATAAGTACCAGGGTAGTGCCTCCGTGATTGAAGGAGTGCAACGGTAGTGCCTGGGTGATTACATAAGTGCACAAGTAGTGGCTACATGATTGAAAGAGTGCATGGGTAATACCTAAATCTAAATCCATATTTGTAAAGCGCGAACTACTCACCCTTACGGGTCTCAAGGCGCTGGGGGCCGTCGTGGAAATTAAGTGAGCTTTTGCCCAGAGTCACATGGTGCTGAGCTGAGCTGCCGCCGGAGCCGGGGATCGAACCATGAACCCTATGCACAGAAGGCAGCTGCCCTGGCCGCTGTACCACACCTCTCCACTCTACCTTGGTGATTGCATGAGTGCATAGTTAGTGCCTGGATGATGGCATGAGTGCAGCAGTCATGCCTGAGTGATTACAGCAGTGCATATGTAGTGACTGGATCATTGGAAGACTGCATGGGTAGTACTTGGGTGTTTTTATAACTGCATGATTGTTGGGCCTAGCCAAATATAAAGCAGCAGACTATTACATGACTATAAGTCTCTCCATATTGTTAAAAGCTTCCATAAATATGTCTCTCCGTTTTCAAAACCTCATCATATCTAAAAGAAATATGTATACAATATTTCTGGAATATAGTGAAACCTAGAAACTGAGACATGTAATAGATCTGCCTGAGTGATTGCATAACTCCATGGGCAGTGCTTGGGTGATTGTATGAGTGCAAGGGTAGTCACTGGGTAATTGTAGGAGAAGATGGATAGTGACTGGTAATTGCATGAGTGCACACAGACATTGAGTGCATGGATGAGTAGCACCTGAAGGTATAGATGAGTCATTGAGTAGTGCCTAGGTGAATAGATGAGTGCAACAGTAGGACCTGGGTAATTCTACAACTGCAAGGGTAATGCCTGGGTTATTATATGAGTGCATAGGTAGAGACTGTATGATTCTATAACTGTAGGTGTAGTACATAAGTAGTGCCTGGGTGATTCCATGACTGCAGGGATAATATCTGGGGGATTACTGGAGTACATAGCAAGTGAGTGGGTGATTTTATAAGTGCATGGGTACTGCCTGGGTGATTGCAAGAGTACTGAGGTAGTGCCTGAGTGATTAGAGGAGTACAAAGGTAGTGCCTGGGTGGTTTTATAACTACATGAGTACTGGCTGAGTGCTTTCCCATTCTACAACTACTTATAATATTACACCTAGCCAAATAGAAAGCAGCAACCCTTCACATATCTCTGATATAACTCTCATCATATTCCTGAAAGCATACATGCATATTACTATATCTTTTTTAGCACCATCATATATAAAACAAATATACAAATAGATGCATACATGTGTTTTATACATCTAGCATCTTCATATACATAACACATATCAGAATATATCTCCTAGTACAGACTTTCTTCTATCACACCACTATGTACACCTCACAAATTCACAAAACAAACTTCCAATTACAAGCAAACACAAAAATATATGCGGCAAATTTTAACTATACTTTTCTAGAGACTTATAAAGAGTAGCCTAATCACTAATACCTTATGTCAAAATCTTTTAAACCACACTTTTCTGGTGCATCTTCACCATGCTACTACTACTCACATTCTTGAGCCTACCACATAAAAAAGCAACAACATCTCTTATTTATACATCATGCACCTTCAAATGTGTAAGACATATGAAAATAGATATACAAGTAGAGACATACTTGAGCCACAAGTCCATGCACACCTTAAAACCTGACAGTCTCCACTTCCAATTTGAAACCAACACCTAAAATTATGTGGTATACTTCAAATGTACATTTCTACACACTAAAACAAACTACCATAATAACTATTCCATCTACCAATATACACATATTACTTATACACAATCTATTTCAGACATCATTTCAGTACAATAAAACAAAATACAACACTCCTCTCTACATTTAATAATATATTTCAAACATCTCACTTCTTGAATTATTTTTAATGTTTTAAAATAAAACTAATACATAATACACCTCACAAATATATAACTCCTCTTCCAAATTGATTTGTAGAATATGAAATATCAGAAACTCATAAAAGAATTTCTTATGCACACAATCAATGTAATGCACCACTCTCAACGGGGTAAAAGCAGTAATGTCAAACGTTCCCTCTCTTTCTCCACACAAAGAAATTTAAGTGACAAATCACATTGCTTCCTACATAATTTCATATTGTAAAACACATTTCTATTGGTTAGACATATTAACCCTTACCAACTGACTTCTAGAAGAGCCCAAACTGGTTCTGCAATTTTTTGGAGTCGCGACTCTACGTGCACCAACTCGATGGAGCCACAAATCCATAGGGGAGTTCAAAAATATATTACAAATAAAAATACCACTATTTTTTAAGAACACACCACTTCTAAAGATAGTACTGACTTTGAAATCTTAATAACATATCACTTATATATTAATTACAATTCCATATTTTAAAACGACATATAACATTCAACCCTTCCCCATTCCGCTTAATGCCAGTTTCCATAGTGACACTTCATGGAACATTCAACTGAACTGACAGGTCACAAGTTCACCATATTTTCAAGTTCACCACACAAGGTTACAAATGCAAACAGCAGGTGTGGTTGACGTTTGCAAAATATGACCTTATCCTATATACTGTACCTTTCAAACATTTTTTACTAACCAATAAGAAACATGCTTTTTAAACAAAATAACATGCACCCTATTTTTGAGTATGCAAAGTTCATAAACAGCCAATCATTTAACTACTTTTTAAAAAACAGCATCTTCTCCACCATTTTTGCTACCTCTCATTCTAGCAACTGACTACCTCAGCTACAGACATCTTTTCATTACTTCCAGACATCCCTTCAAGATGCTTACCGTGTGTATTGTTGGACACAGCTATTTATTCTGGTGCAAAAGGTATGCTGAACGCAGACTTATTGACAAAGACCTAGCTTTACAAAATGTGGACATTAAATGGATTGCACAGAGAGGATTAAAGTGGCACCAATTGATGCCTTTGGTTAAAACATTTTTGCATCTCCAACCCCCTGACCTCATGATTGTGCACTATGGTGGCAATGACCTGGGCACATTGACTGGGGTAGGTCTGGAAATGCTAATGAAAGACACTTTTGCACAATTGATGTTGCTTTTCCCTCAAACTCTCTTTGTATACTCTAATATATGCCAAAGACAGATATTGAAGTGGTCAACTCAATTCTGTCCACAGTTTGAGAAAGCTAGGAAGAATGTTAATAAAGCTGTTTCTGCATACCTCAGAGATCATAGAATGGGGCCCATCTACAACAACAATCTACGTTTTGATATGGATGACATCTACAGAAGTGATGGAGTGCACTACACAGATCAAGGGAACAGAGTCTTCCTCAACAACCTTAAGCTGTGCGTCCGCACTTACATGTAGCTTCAACAAAGTCACAATAAAAACAAGGGCTCTTTTTAGAGCCACCCTATAACCCAACATATAATCTTACTTTTTTAAAAACATACATACTCTTTTTTTAATTTTGCTTGGAGTTGTGAACCCATCGCGATTACATGGGGGGGGGGTGCGCTGAGAGCTTCGTTGGATTCAGGACTCCAAACTCAAAAGAAAAAAAACAATACCCCACTTCCATTATACAAAAATCGCCCGGGGACCCCATCCCCCGGGGCACTACCAACTCTTTATTTAAAAAAATTATAATAATTTAGGAAGAAGGGCCACGTTGCACCCCTTCCTTTGGCCACTTCTGGCCCCGGGGCCCCCATCCCCCATGGCCTGGCCTCGTTTTTAAAAATGTATTTTTATTTTCCCGGGAGGGGGGCCGCATAGCCCCCCTTCCCCGGGCCACTTCTGGCCCCGGGGACCCCGTCCCCTGGGGCCGGCCCTCAGTTGGGGACCGTGGGGGCAGCCCCAATGCCCCCACAGTGCCTGTCGGCTCCCCCTCCTGTGGCAGCCCGCATTGCTTTTGGGCAAGGGGAGCTGCTACCATACAGCTCCCCTTGCTGCTAACATGCAGCTCCCCTTTGCCCAAAAGCAATTCTGCTTTGCTTCTTGGAAGCAACAGCAGGTTCCCTGCTCTTGCTTCCAAGAAGCAAAGCAGTGTTTGCTACGGCAGGGCGGGAGCCGTGCTACCGCCCTGCCATAGCAAACGGAAATGTCCCAGGGTGGGCACCCCGGGACATTGCAGGAGCCGGCCCTGGGGGTTGGCGGTCCCCAGGGCCATAGAGGGCTCCTCCCAACTGATTTGAGCCCCGGGAAGGTGGTGGTCCCAGGGGCCCGGGGGTCCGCAATGGACCCCCACATTAAATAAAGTGTGCCCCGGGGAGGTGGTGGTCCCAGGGGCAGTGTGGGGAGGGACAGGAGCCCCCCCAAACTAATTTAAAATATTGAAGCCCCGGGGAGGTGGCTGTCCCCGGGGCTTGGGGGGCCTACGAGGACCCCCTGCCCTGAAATTCAGTGTGCCCTGGGGAGGTAGTGGTCCCCGGGGCAGTGTGGTGGGGGCAGGAGCCCCCCACACTTCTTTTTCTTTTAATTGAAGCCCCGGGGAGGTGGCGGTCCCCGGGGCTCAGGGGGGCCAGCAAGGCCCCCCATCAAAATTACCAATGCCCAGGGGAGGTGGCTGTCCCTGGGGCAGAGTGGGGGGGAGGAGCCCCACCCACACATTTTAATAAGAAAGCCCTGGGGAGGTGGCGGGCCCCAGGGCTGCGGGGGGACGCGTGCCCTCCCCGCACATAATAAACTAAGCCCCAGGGAGGTGGTGGTCCCCAATGAAACATTGCCCCCAGGACCTGGCCCAGCCGGGGGCTTAATTAAACGGAGCGCGGGAGCCTGCGCTTAGTTTTTTTTTCATATTTTAGGCTTGATTCGCGCACCCAGCGCGAATTTGGCTGAAATTATAAAAAAAAAAAGCTTTTATTTGCCCTGGAGGTCCTTGTGGGACCCCTCAGCAGGCCTAGGGGGTCAGGTTGTTTCTACCCTGCCCCCTTTTCTTTTTTTCAACCTTTTTTTAACTGATTTCTTGTAACTCGGTTTTACCGAGTCACAAGATGGCTGCCAACACATTCTGGTTTGAAGTGTTGACAAACAATTAGAATGAAGCTCGTGCTCGGGAGGGTTCGTGAATCCTCCTCGGTGCTCAGATATCAATATTTTTAGTTTTTGAATTTCTCAGCAACTATTGAACGGATTTACACCATTTAAAAAAAGGACGCTTTTTGAACCAAGAGCTACCTTTTTGCCAAATTTGGTGTAATTCTGTTCAGCAGTTCAGGCTGTAGCCTGTTCCAAAATTCCTATGGAAATTAACATGGGGAAAATGTGTTTTGGGACCCCCTTTTTTCTCGGCCCCTGCTTGACGAATCACCCCGAAACTTTTAGGACAGGAGCTGACGTGAGTGAGCCATTAGTTTCGGAAATTTCGCGAAGATTCATCAAACGGCGCCAAAGATATTGGCAAAAGAAAAACGCTTTTTGAATAGGAACAAGGTTCCTACTATAACTACCTACTGGCAACCGCCAGTAGGAAATATATATGCATTGAGTAAGACACATTTAATCACTCACTTATACAGTCAGTCACGCACCTACTAAATCCTCCATCCAGACACTTATACACCCACTCATTCTTCAATACACCTTGGCATATATGTCACTGACCATGTCATGAATGATGTAATATGTGACGTCATCAGCAGTGCATTGCGTGGGCGCAAGTTATAGTTAGCTGAATTAACTATAACGGCTGAATTTCCCACACAGCAGGATTGCTAACTTCTTATATCAGGCCCCGCCCCCTCCCTGCACCACTGTGCAAACGTGCCCCCTAGCACTTTGTAAGTTGGGGGATTAAGTCCCCTTGAATCCTGAGGGTCCCTGGGGGCCAACTAGCCACGCCCTTTTTTACACCTCTCTGCAACACAGCTCTGTGGTACTTACTGGAGGTACCTGGTGGGCTAGTTCACCCCCAGGGACCCTCAGGATTCAAGGGGACTTAATCCCCCAACTTACAACGCGCCAGAGGGCCAGTTTGCGCAGTGGTGAAGGAAGGGGGTGGGGCCTGATGTGACAAGTGTTCAAACGCGCCCTGTGGCATGTTTTAAGTTCGGGAATTAAGTCCCCTTGAATCCTGAGGGTCCCTGGGGGCAAACTAGCCCACCAGGTACCTCCAGTAAGTACCACAGAGCTGTGTTGCAGAGAGGTGTAAAAAGGGGCGTGGCCTTGGACCACCTCTCTGCAATGCAGCTCTGTGCCGCTTAGTGGAGGTACTTGGTGGGCTAGTTGGCCCCCAGGGACCCTCAGGATATAAGAAGTTAGCAATCCTGCTGTGTGGGACTTACTGGTGGTAATAAAAGGGATAGTTGGCCCCCAAGGTTGACGTTGGGGGCTAACTACTCCTCCTGTTACCTCCAGTAAATCCCACACAGTGGGATTGCTAAGAGGTATTTCGAAGGCCATGCTCACCTTTCTCCACCACTCTGGAAACGCGACTGGTATGTTATAGTTAGAAATTAGCATTTAAAAAACCTTTGAAATTAACTTAAAAAACCATAGGTTTCAGGGACGTTATAGTTAGTTGGACATTTCACTCGTACAAAACCAGAGAAATTCAGCCATTATAGTTATCTGTTGCGCTTACTGGAGGTACCTGGTGGGCTAGTTCGCCCCCAGGGACCCTCAGGATTCAGGGGGACTTAATCCCCCAACTTAAAACACGACATGGAGCGCGTTTGCATACTTGTCACATCAGGGCCCGCCCCCTACCTTCACCACTGTGCAAACACGCCCCGTGGCACGTTTTAAGTTGGGGGACTAAGTCCCCTTGAATTCTGAGGGTCCCTGGGGTCCAACTAGCCCACCAGGTATCTCCAGTAAGCGCCACAGAGCTGCGTTGCAGAGAGTTGTAAAAAGGGGCGTGACTCGGACCACCACTCTGCAACACAGCCCTGTGGCGCTTACTGGAGGTACCTGGTGGGCTAGTTGACCCCCAGGGCCCCACAGGATTGAAGGGAAATGAATCCCCCAACTTAACCCCTTCGTTGCTCATGACGAGCTCAGCTCGTCATGCTGCGCGGTCGGCGTGTGCGCATGACGAGCTGAGCTCGTCACAACCACGCCCGCGATCAGAATGTCCAGCACGTGGGCGGAATTCCGATCGCGGCGAAGGTGTTAAAATGCACCATGGGGCGCGTTTGCACAGTGGTACCGGGAGGGGGCGGGGCTTGATGTGACAAGTGTGCAAACACGCCCGTGGCGCATTTTAAGTTGGGGTATTAAGTCCCCTTGAATCCTGAGGGTCCCTGGGGGCCAACTAGCCCACCAGGAACCTCCAGTAAGCGCCACAGGGCTGCGTTGCAGAGAGGTGGTCCGAGGCCACGCCCCTTTTTACACCTCTCTGCAACGCAACTCTGTGGCGCTTACTGGAGGTACCTGATGGGCTAGTTGGCCCCCAGGGACCCTCAGGATTCAAGGGGACTTAATCCCCTAACTTAAAACACGCCACAGGACATGTTTGCACACATGTCACGTCAGGCCCCGCCCCCTCCCTTCACCACTGTGCAAACGCGCCCCGTGGCGCATTTTAAGTTGGGGGATTAAGTCCCCTTGAATCCTGAGGGTCCCTGGGGTCCAACTAGCCCACCAGGTACCTCCAGTGAATCAAAACAATACCCTGTGCTAATCCAATGCTTAAAACCTTTGATAGAAAAGCAGACATTTGAGGTGAGCAAATCTAGAGTGTCGCTGGTGTTGAGGGTGCTCTATATTTGAGCTGCTTTCCACCTAAACTTGGGAACTACCCAGAGATCTCTGCTTCTTTTTTGCATAATTTATGCATCACTCTATGCCTGCAAGGGTATTGTTTTGACTTATACTGGGTGCTCCCTTGTGTCTGGACAAAGCTAAACCACTCTGAAGAGCTGTAATGACAGCAAAACACGTGTCAGGGGTTGATTTTATTCATTTCAGGTTGGCTTGGATGGTATTTTACCAATCCAAAGCTGTAATACTGTGCCTGGAGTGGTTAATGGCTTTTGTCATTTTACAGCTCAGCGTGGATAGCACTGTGCTAATCCTATGCTTAAAGACTTTGCTGTAGAAATGGCAAAAGACTTTGTCCCTTTCTATCTCGGCGTGGATAGCACTGTGCTAATCCAATGCTTAAAACCTTTGATAGAAAAGCAGTCATTTGAGGTGAGCAAATCTAGAGTGTCCCTGGTGTTGAGGGTGCTCTATATTTGAGCTGCCTTCCACCTAAACTTGGGAACTACCCGGAGTTCTCTGCTTCTTCTTTTGCATAATTTTTGCGTCACTCTATGCCTGCAAGGGTATTGTTTTGACTTATACTGGGTGCTCCCTTGTGTCTGGACAAAGCTAAACCTCTCTGAAGAGCTGTAATGACAGCGAAACACGTGTCAGGGGTTGCTTTTATTCATTTCAGGTTGGCTTGGATGGTATTTTACCAATCCAAAGCTGTAATACTGTGCCTGGAGTGGTTAATGGCTTTTGTCATTTTACAGCTCAGCGTGGATAGCACTGATTCTATGCTAAAAGACTTTGCTGTAGAAATGGCAAAAGATTTTGTCCCTTTCTATCTTGGTGTGGATAGCACTGTGCTAATACAATGCTTAAAACCTTTGATAGGAAAGCAGACATTTGAGGTGAGCAAATCTAGAGTGTCTCTGGTGTTGAGGGTGCTCTATATTTGAGCTGCCTTCCACCTAAACTTGGGAACTACCCAAAGTTCTCTGCTTCTTTTTTGCATAATTTATGCATCGCTCTATGCCTGCAAGGGTATTGTTTTGACTTATACTGGGTGCTCCCTTGTGTCTGGACAAAGCTAAACCTCTCTGAAGAGCTGTAATGACAGCAAAACACGTGTCAGGGGTTGCTTTTATTCATTTCAGTTTGGCTTGGATGGTATTTTACCAATCCAAAGCTGTAATACTGTGCCTGGAGTGGTAAATGGTTTTTGTCATTTTACAGCTCGGCGTGGATAGCACTGTGCTAATCCTATGCTTAAAGACTTTGCTGTAGAAATGGCAAAAGACTTTGTCCCTTTCTATTGCGGCGTGGATAGCACTGTGCTAATCTAATGCTTAAAACCTTTGATAGAAAAGCAGACATTTGAGGTGATCAAATCTAGAGTGTCGCTGGTGTGGAGGGTTCTCTATATTTGAGCTGCCATCCACCTAAACTTGGGAACTACCCAGAGTTCTCTGCTTCTTTTTGCATAATTTATGCGTGACTCTATGCCTGCAAGGGTATTCTTTTGACTTATACTGGGTGCTCCCTTGTGTCTGGACAAAGCTTATCCTCTCTGAAGAGCTGTAATGACAGCGAAACACGTGTCAGGGGTTGCTTTTATTCATTTCAGGTTGGCTTGGATGGTATTTTACCAATCCAAAGCTCTAATACTGTGCCTGGAATGGTAAATGGCTTTTGTCATTTTAAAGCTCGGCGTGAATAGCACTGTGCTAATCCTATGCTTAAAGACTTTGCTGTAGAAATGGCAAAAGACTTTGGGGTATATTCACAAGAATGTGCGATAACTAGCGCCATAGTAATTTATCGGCAGAAAAGTTAGCACTGCCTAACCCCGAATTTTTTCGCTGTGATAGCGTGGTATTCACAAGCCCGCGCTACATGGCGATAATTACAGTGAACGGCGGAGAAAACAGGCGACAACAACATCGCAATGGCGATAGTTATTCCTGCGTTAGCTGGCAATAGCTGTGGATCGGCACATCAGCGCCAGATAACACACCTTTCTCAACCCAGGCGATATCGCATTGCGAACATGGCCCTACAAATGTTAGGATGTGAGGGTTAGGATGTCAAGTGACTAACAAATGCAAGAGACATTGTCTGGTTCATTTAACATTTGCCATGCAGCCTGAAAGACTGCTGTGTCAACAGAGGCCCTTTCCCCGACCTCTGTGCCCCCGCTACATTGAAAGACCCTGCCAGCCAGCACCTACAAGTGATAGATGGAAATGCATTCACGGGTGAAAGCTGAGGGGTTGGCAGGTTATTAAAAAAATATGGCGAGGGGGCTAGGGGTGGTGGCGGTGGGTGTTTTGACCCTCATGGGTATCGGAGCTGCATGATCATTGCCTCCATGGCATCTGTGGGTCTTCAGGTGTGGCTCTTGGCTGGGCTCCCTTTCATGCTGTGGGTAGTCGTCCTGCTTAACACCAGCAAAAGGCAGGTGTAAAATCCCTGGTGCTACCACGGTTTATCCCCTGTTTTTGCTTCGCTTCGCAGATCTGGCAGTTCATTGTGAATGTGGTGTTGTGGTTTTCTCGTGTGTTTTGCACGGGAACGCCTACTCTGCATCTCATTAGTGTTAGTTGGTGGTGTCCACCGTGGAGATAAATTTGGGGGCAGTTATCGCAGGAATACTGGTGTTGTCTGCAGTTTGTACCAGCTTGTGAATGGGGTGTTAAATCTATCTCCACTTTTGCTGCGTTAAGGTGGAGATAAATCGGAGTTAACTCCTTGTGAATATACCCCTATGTCCCTTTCTATCTCGGTGTGGATAGCACTGTGCTAATCCAATGCTTAAAACCTTTGATAGAAAAGCAGACATTTGAGGTGAGCAAATCTAGAGTGTCACTGGTGTTGAGGGTGCTCTATATTTGAACTGCCTTCCACCTAAACTAGGGAACTACCCAGAGTTCTCTGCTTCTTTTTGCATAATTTATGTGTCACTCTTTGCCTGCAAGGGTATTGTTTTTATATATATATATATATACCTCAAATTCTTCTTTGCTTGTTGCAAGAAAGGCTCGGACGACTCAAATATGCTCAATAAAGTTTTTTAATGGCTCCAAAACAAACGACGTGTTTCAGCTTACGCCTTGCTCACGTTTATATATATATATTTATATATTCAAAAGTGGCTCCATTTTGCCGGGGGCCTCCGACCCTGCAGGGCGGGCTCTTAACAAACAAGAATGGAGAATCCTGTTAAGGTAAGTTCACACAAAGAATAGAGCCCAACTCCGTCTCACTGGCAAGCTGACTTTATTCGCCTAATGGCGTTGCAGCAGTATGAACACTCTTTAAATCCTTACGCGTTTCGGCGCGAAGCGCCTTGTTCACAGGTGAGTGTTATTAATGTCATTGTGGTCATGTGGCCAAAACTACAGGCCCCAGAATGCATCAAATTCATATATCCATAGCGTGCACTGGTGTACAATTCCTTACTGCTCAATAGCATTACTTTCAACACCATAATGTCACAAAATTCACTTGCCATAGTTCGTGATGCATGCTGCTTAAATTGTATCCGCACAGTGCGTGATCCTGCTGCCTCGCTTCTTAATTTGCTCGACACGCGGAGTTTCCAGAGAGAGACTCAACTCCCTCTTCTCCTTTTCTCCCTCGCGCACCATCTAGCCACGGAAATCCATTTTCGGCTGGTGCGTCTGTAGAGCGGGTCATGCCCCCTCTGTTATGTATTCAAAAGAGGCTCCATTTTGCCGGGGGCTTCCGACCCTGCAGGGCGGGCTCTTAACAAACAAGAATGGAGAATCCTTTTAAGGTAAGTTCACACAAAGAATAGAGCCCAACTCCGTCTCACTGGCAAGCTGACTTTATTCGTCTAATGGCGTTGCAGCAGTATGAACATTCTTTAAATCCTTGCGCGTTTCGTCGCGAAGCGCCTTGTTCACAGGTGAGTGTTATTAATGTCCATGTGGTCATGTGGCCAAAACTACAGGCCCCAGAATGCATCAAATTCATATTACCATAGCGTGCACTGGTGTACAATTCCTTGCTGCTCAATAGCGTTACTTTCAACACCACAATGTCACAAAATTCACTTGCCATAGTTCGTGATGCATGCTGCTTAAATTGTATCCGCACAGTGCGTGATCCTGCTACCTTGCTTCTTAATTTGCTTGACACGCGGACTTTCCAGAGAGAGACTCAACTCCCTCTTCTCCCTTTCTCCCTCGCGCACCATCTAGCCATGGAAATCCATTTTCGGCTGGTGCATCTGTAGAGCGGGTCATGCCCCCTCCGTTATGTATTCAAAAGAGGCTCCATTTTGCCGGGGGCCTCCAACCCTGCAGGGCGGGCTCTTAACAAACAAGAATGGAGGATCCTGTTAAGGTAAGTTCACACAAAGAATAGAGCCCAACTCCGTCTCACTGGCAAGCTGACTTTATTCGTCTAATGGCGTTGCAGCAGTATGAACACTCTTTAAATCCTTACGCGTTTTGGCGGGAAGCGCCCTGTTCACAGGTGAGTGTTATTAATGTCCATGTGGTCATGTGGCCAAAACTACAGGCCCCAGAATGCATCAAATTCATATATCCATAGCGTGCACTGGTGTACAATTCCTTGCTGCTCAATAGCGTTACTTTCAACACCACAATGTCACAAAATTCACTTGCCATAGTTCGTGATGCATGCTGCTTAAATTGTATCCGCACTGTGCTTGATCCTGCTGCCTCGCTTCTTAATTTGCTCGACACGTGGAGTTTCCAGTGAGAGACTCAACTACCTCTTCTCCCTTTCTCCCTCGCGCACCATCTAGCCACGGAAATGCATTTTTGACTGGTGCGTCTGTATAGCGGGTCATGCCGCCTCCGTTATGTATTCAAAAGTGGCTCCATTTTGCCGGGGGCCTCCGACCCTGCAGGGCGGGCTCTTAACAAACAAGAATGGAGAATCCTGTTAAGGTAAGTTCACACAAAGAATAGAGCCCAACTCTGTCTCACTGGCAAGATGACTTTATTCGCCTAATGGCGTTGCAGCAGTATGAACACTCTGTAAATCTTTACGCGTTTCGGCGCGAAGCGCCTTGTTCACAGGTTAGTGTTATTAATGTCCATGTGGTCATGTGGCCAAAACTACAGGCCCCAGAATGCATCAAATTCATATATCCATAGCGTGCACTGGTGTACAATTCCTTACTGCTCAATAACTTTACTTTCGACACCACAATGTCACAAAATTCACTTGCCATAGTTTGTGATGCATGCTGCTTAAATTGTATCCGCACTGTGCGTGATCCTGCTGCCTCGCGTCTTAATTTGCTCGACACGCGGAGTTTCCAGAGAGAGACTCAACTCCCTCTTCTCCCTTTCTCCCTCGCGCACCATCTAGCCACGGAAATCCATTTTCGCCTGGTGCATCTGTAGAGCGGGTCATGCCCCCTCCGTTATGGATTCAAAAGAGGCTCCATTTTGCCAGGGGCCTCCGACCCTGCAGGGCGGGCTCTTAACAAACAAGAATGGAGAATCCTGTTAAGGTAAGTTCACACAAAGAATAGAGCCCAACTCCGTCTCACTGGCAAGCTGACTTTATTCGTCTAATGGCGTTGCAGCAGTATGAACACTCTTTAAATCCATACGCGTTTCGGCGCGAAGCGCCTTGTTCACAGGTGAGTGTAATTAATGTCCATGTGGTCATGTGGCCAAAACTGCAGGCCCCGGAATGCATCAAATTCATATATCCATAGCGTGCACTGGTGTACAATTCCTTACTGCTCAATAGCGTTACTTTCAACACCACAATGTCACAAAATTCACTTGCCATAGTTCGTGATGCATGCTGCTTAAATTGTATCCGCCCAGTGCGTGATCCTGCTGCCTCACTTCTTAATTTGCTCGACACTCGGAGTTTCCAGAGAGAGACTCCACTCCCTCTTCTCCCTTTCTCCCTCGCGCACCATCTAGCCATGGAAATCCATTTTCAGCTGGTGCGTCTGTAGAGCGGGTCATGCCCCCTCCATTATGTATTCAAAAGAGGCTCCATTTTGCCGGGGGCCTCCGACCCTGCAGGGCGGGCTCTTAACAAACAAGAATGGAGAATCCTGTTAAGGTAAGTTCACACAAAGAATAGAGCCCAACTCCGTCTCACTGGCAAGCTGACTTTATTCGCCTAATGGCGTTGTAGCAGTATGAACACTCTTTAAATCCTTACGCATTTCGGCGCTAAGCGCCTTGTTACCCTGCTGCTCTTGACTTCGTAAAAACACTGCATGAAATACAAAAGACAGCAACAAAAAAACAAGAAAAAGCCATAGCTGTCTATAAGGAAAAGGCAGATCTCCATCGACGTGCGGAACCTGCATATGCCATAGGGGACGACGTGTGGTTGTCCACTAGGAACCTTGCTTTGTGAGGGTTCTGTAAATTCAAACCTCAAGTTATTGGTCCCTACAGGATATGTAAGATTATAAACCCTGTTGCCATGAAACTAGATCTCCCTGCTACGCAGAGAATACACCTGGTTTTCCATGTCTCTTTACTGAAGCCTGTTGAACCCGGTTCATGCATTCCTCTGCATCCAGCTCCGGTGATATCCGACAATGAACCTGAATACGAAGTTGAGGCTATCATTGACTCGAGACAGGTGAGAAGCAAATTGCAATACCTCATACACTTGCAAGGTTATGGTGTTGAGGATTGCACTTGGGAACCAGCGAGTCATGTTCATGCCCCTCGCCTGCTACGTCTGTTTCACAGACGTTATCCTGAAAGGTCTAAACCAGTGGGGGGGCTATAGGGGGGGTGTACTGTCATGTTTGCTGGGCTCGCTAAGCCAGTCCTGCTACACGCATGCACGGGTACCGGCGGTCGAGCTTAAAGCCTCGCTGCTCCTGAGCGGAAACGCTTCGCGTTCCAGCTTCGGTTTAGCGTTTACACGTCCGGGGTCTCACCTGCACTTCCGGGTCCTTGGTCCTGCGTATTCTGCATCGGCTTTCCAGCGTCCGGCTCACTCCTTCGTTGCTCCTTCGTCTCCCTCTCCAGTTGCCTCCTCAGCCCCCCTGCATTGTTTCCCTTACGCTCCAGTGACAGTCTCCGACTCCTTGCAGTGATGTGTTACATTCCTGCTGAAAATGAAAAAGGAATGAAGGAAGCTGCATTTTTTCTTCATGGTAACAGCGTTTTCTGCACTGAACTTATTATGTTTATGTATTTACAGAAAATACTTATCTGATTCAGATTCCGTGTTTTGGAGATCTGGATTTTTCGGCTTTAGTATTATCCCAGACAAGTCCTGAAAGAATAGTAATTGCATTTTAGTCCACTTGATGTAAGGTGGATTTCTTCCCTCTATTGTACTGCACGTATTCAGGGAATTATCCAGGTAGTCTAGCATTACACATATAGCCATACAGACTTTAGGATTAATAATTCTTTGCATACTTACCTTTTCTATTCTTTGGTTAACAGAGATTGCTCCTGGCTGACTGGTCCTGTCCTAGAGTGGGGTGCATCGTGGGACATTTTCTCCTTCCTTGTTTTTTCCCTTCTTTCCCGGGTTACTGTTGGTACTTCGACTTTGTTGGGTACAATAGGTGACCAGGAGAGGTTGGGGACCTTTCATCTTTGCATGGCGTTCCTGCAGAAACGTAAGTAGGTTCTGACATTACATTCCATGTCAAAAAATGCTGGTAGGAATATCAATAATATGTAGGACCTGTTTGTGGGGGGATAGGAAACATGCCAGTAATGCTCTCAATATATCAGGGATGGGCCATTATCATGTCAGGGATGGCTAAAATGCTAACAAGAATTCCTCAGATAAATCAAGTCTAGGCTGTAATAGCACACATGCACACACAAACAGACCCACTAAACACATTTGGATATACTAAGTCACCCATGCTCAAATGCGCACACAGCCACATGCAGTCAAACTTTTTGATAAATGCATGATCACTTATGCACACATTTATGTCCCTTGGCCTCTGGCTCCCTTCTCACTTACTTACCAGCAGAAGTAATGGTCCTGACTCTTGACTTTGTGACTCTATGATTGTTCTCTCCAGGATCCATTGTCCTGCAGTCCAGGTCCCAGCTTGTAGTGGCAGGAGTGAGCTGTGGGCCTTTGGTGCCAAGTCTTGTGATGCTAGTTATTTTAATTGCACAGGAATTGGACAGCTGTAGCTAGCAATTTCTGACTTCTGAGCCCTGAGGTGGCCCACTCCTTGCACGGGTTGCTGGTGGCAAGCAGTGGGTGCACAACACACACCCGGAGCTGCAAGGGACAAGTGGAGTGGGGCAGTCTTGAGGACAGGGACAAGCAAACACAGTAGTTGCTGTTTCATACTCTGTCCCACCCAGATCTACTTTCTCTTCTGACCCTCTGATAGGTCTCCAAATGAGATGAGAAGGCAGGACCTATAGGTGAGTATCATCTTGCTTTGGAGCTCAGGGTGGGATGCTTTCATGCCTAGGAAAAACTTTTTTTTATTTTTCTTCTCATGCATACATGTGTACACACACATGCACACATGCGCACTTGGCATTCACGTTGAGGTATAATTGAAGGCACTAACATTTTCATGCACTGTGTTTGCTGGTCTGCTACACCTCTATTACCAGAGGCAGCAGTGTGAGAGAAAGATACTAGTCTTCCAATCTACTCCTCCTCTCTCCCTGTGGGGGAGGTGGGCTGTGCTTCAAATGTCATAAGTATGACTTCACTGTAGAATTTTAGTGCATACACACTTGGTGGAACACAGCAACATTTTCATTATAAACAAAATATGGAGATCGAAACCTCAAAGAACTGTGTTTACAATGATAGTTAATGAAATAGAAACCCCTTCAAACCCTTTCTGAAAGTGATGAGTGAGGAAAAATTGTCATATCCCAGTGCTTGGTAATTCCATGGAACAGAACAGATTGCCACTGATTTAACAAAGAGAAGAATGTATGCATATATGAGATATGTATGGCAAAATCTTGTTCTCAGTGCTCCATGCAGCAAAGCCACACTGATACTTAACCTTCAAAGAAATAAGTGAAGAGAATAAGCCCCCAACAGAAATACAACACAGTTTGGCCCACAGTTTCTACATATTAGGTAGTGCATGAAATTCTATTGCACTGCACTCCCTGAAATACAAAATGTTTGTGGTGCTGCAATTAGACCACTAGTGTCATTGGATCATTAGCCATGCTCATGCTGAATGCTAACTAAGCATAATACTAACGATTATGCTGTGGCACAAAGGGAAACAAGGATGATTTACGTAATATATGTCCTTGAGCAACACAGAACAAATTTCTATACTCAGAAAACTATCCAGGGGTAAGATGCATAAAATGTGTAATGTCACAGAGATAACATGCTACACGTGGAAATATCATGTGATGTTCAGCTTGTTCATTGTTTGTAGCAAGTTTATCTAGTGCTAGAATTCGATGCAAAGCCAGTTCATGGTACACCAGTAAATATGGCTTTGAATGCATTCATAGAGGTGCATGCGAAGTTCACGGTCGGTTATGCCCCCTTCATATAGATTTGGTTTGGTGCTGTGCTTACGTCAAATTTAGACGCAAACATTACTTTTGTCCACAAAAGTTAATCTCTGTGCTATTAGCACCTCTTAGCATTTCCTGAACAACTGTTTAGTCAATCGTAAATCTAGGCCTTTTAAATTTAGAAACTTAGCGCCCAATTTACAAAGGTAAAGTTAGACCAAAGGTCTAAGTTTAGACCAAAAAATTAACTTTACTACTTTTCGGTATTCACAAAGGTAAGTTATGAGTAGTATCTTTACGACTGGGGAGTTTCCGCACTCATCTGGATTGAATGAAGAACTTTCCATCTTGATGGACTGATTCATGATGAATTCAATCATCATATAATTGAATTACTAAAGTGCTCTATTGATATTTAGTAGCGCTCCCTATACTGTTGAGACTTGCTTCACAAGAAGGTTGGGGTTCATGAGCGGTAGGTCCTTTTGAAAGTTGTAGCGATGTACTTTGATTTATATGTAATAACATTTGTGTGGTCCCTAAGAGCCGCTAAAGGTCTTATTTTTGGATTTTTGCTCTGAACTAATAGGTCGGTTCCTAAAATTCCAAATAAGAGTAGGTTATAATCGGACCTGCCTGATGAATATTAATGTGGTATGTCACAAATTGTGACTCACTTCGATTGGGGGCCATCATAGCGATGGTGGCCTGATACGGTGAGCAGACCACCATATCTGTGATTGCTTTTTTATAAAGCACATCATTTGTTAAAAAGCAGCCAGTTTCCCATAAAGAGAATGGGGCTGCATTTAAAAAACAAGCGTTGGCAATGCCAATAGGTCTCATATTTGCGAGTGTTAGAGCTATTGTCGTTGTACATGACAATGTCTTTTATCCATGTGTTATGAAGTGGAGTGGATGTATGTGATGTTGATTGGAATTACGTGGGTTGGGTTGGAATTGTTAGTTGTGGAATTGTGTGGTGTGGAGTGGATGTGTGGAGTGGAATTATGTGGCATGGTGTGTAGTGGAATTATGTGGATAGTAATTTTGTGGTTTCAAGTGTATTGGAATTATGTGAAGTGGAATTGTGTGTTATGGATTGGAAATATGTGCAATGGTATTTTGTGTTGTGTAGTGGTATGTTGTGAAGTTTAATTATGTGGTGTGCTGTTGGATTTTGTGGCATTATGTGGTATTGTGTGGTATGGATTGGATGTTTGTCGTGTGTAATTGTGTTTACTTATGTGTTTTGGTGTTGAATTATGTGGTGTAGAATGGAAATGTTTGGAGTTGAATTGTATGCCGTGGAACTATGTGGCATTGATTGAAATGATGGTGAAGGCTCTTAAGACTATGTATTCGGACAAACCAACTGACAAATATGACTGCATGACCAGGCCCTCTGTAATAGATGCTGATCTAAAACAAATGCTGCTGAATATGAAAGGGAGACTGTGTATCACTGATCAGAAAACAGAATCACAAGTCTTTGACCAATTGAAGGAGTGCTCTCACAAACATGCTGCCATTAAGCATTACAGAGCATAGAGTATCAAAGGTGGAAAATGAGGTGGAACCATGTCTAAAACCATGTCTAAAATGAAGAAAGAAATGTGTGTCATTAGATCAACTAACGAATATTTAGAAGCTAAATAACACAAGAATTTTAATCATAGTAGGGTCCAACAACATGGCAGAAGCCAAATATTTTGCCGAAACACTTTAGGGGACTTATTCTGAAAACAAAATTTCTACAGCCTGTTTGTTATAGACCAGATGCACCGTCTTCTGGATTTCCCACCCCTCACTCTCCCTCCCACTCACTGGGAGGACCTTCCAGGCCAATAATAGCACATCTCTTAAATTAAGGGGCAAGTAAGTGGCCCTCAGTTTGGCTTGGGAAAAAAGGACCTCTTGAGTATAGGGGCATCAAAATTTCGATCTTGCCAGGATTCACTTCATCTGTACAAGAAGCTGGTGCTCATTCAGAGAGGTGAAGATATAACTGCAAAAAAAAGACAGTAAATATTTAATGTTGGATCCAGCAAGAGTGAGAATTACACACTAAAGTAAAGTGTATGTTTTTAACACAGCTAAGAAAGCTGCTCTATTTGTGAAAAAGAACTGTCACTCAACAGGGACAACCCACGACAAACCAATACAGAAGATCCTACGAGCGACATTGAAAAAGAAGAGAAAAACAGATATAAATAAGATTAAAATAAAATAATATTGCTCCATAATAAAACTTAGTGCCCTCTTTCCCTTAAGTGCACAAAATGTACACAATATATATATATATATATATATATATATATATATATATATATATATATATATGTCCAAAGGCAGTTATCCGTAAAATGCCGGTCACGCCCAGCTGGCGGGGCTGGTGCGGTATCACGGATCCGGATCCGTGTGTTAAATCAACGAAGCACGCCTCCTTCCATATACAGGAAGCGAAACACCGCACTTAAAGTTTCCAAGTCACAAGATTTATTCACGGCAACGCGTTTCGACCTAAGGAGGTCTTTGTCACAGCTAATTTTGCAATAGTGCCCAACAACCTTATAAAATAAACCAAGCCGGTTTGTAGAAAGTGAAGAAATACATTCAAAGCACCATGTCGTCTAATGTCAGAAAATAGGAGAAAAACAGACTATTTACATTTGACCATTTACACATAAGTAACATTGCATCATTTAAATAATAAATATCAAACTCAATTCACATATGACAATTTTAGGAATTATCAGCCTAAAAGATTGTCACATGCATAGAAGTAAATGGCTAGGACCCAGTATTGCAGTATCACAATTTCAGTCACTGTGTACATATCAAGCTTAAGTGAAATTGCTAATAAAGTTTTATTTTTTACATATATCAAAACCAAGTGGCATAGTGAGATATTGTTAGCAAAGCAACAGTAGAAACTAGTGCCGAGTGGTATATACCAAATTTAGTCACCTAGTGGCAAGAACAAAATTCAAATGCTTGGTCATGTGACCACTATCCAGTCTGCCGCAAGTGTCCATCCCAGCAAAATGCTACACATATCGCATCTCGTGCGTCGTGCGGTATGTGACATCGCCACGTAGGTAACGTGCCAAGTGGCATATTTTAACATATTCAATCGATGGGACAGAGCACACAGTACAAAACTGATCACATATCAGATCTACATGTTGAAAACTGTTGGCAATATTGGCCAAGTGGCCCATAGTGCCAAAATAAATCAAATGATGCAATTAGTATCCATTTATCAATGGAATCAAATTGGTTCTTAATTCTTAACTGACAGTTATGACAAAAAAGAGGGGGGTGATACTCTGCTCAGACTGAGCAGCCGAACAAAAGTGCAATTGGAAAAATAAAGGGGGGTACACAATTGAAATAATGGCCCTGTTGTTGGAGAGACCGGAATGGGCCAGAGAAAAAGAGACATGTCTAATTGTGTGGGGTCCATGGGCATACTGAGAATATCTAAATTGTCAAATTGGAAGATAAGAGGCTAGATTGCGAACTCAATAGTTCCAAATCAAAGCAAACAAAGGAAAGGGAGGGGAAGTGAGTGAGACAAACTTCAGTAAAACACCACATCAGCCGATGTGTATGTGAAGCTCCTCACTCTCATTAAGGCCTCCAGGGTGCTTGCTGCCGAGTAGGATAATATATTCTGACTCTCTCTGCCGCAGCCTCCTTTCCCTGTTTCCACCTGTGGCTGTTTTCTCAACCCTGTCAATGGTAAAAAAGACAAGAAGGTCAGCATTCTGTTGGAGTCTACTGGCCCAATGTCTAGCGACAGGATATGTCTGATCTACATTCTTTATTGCTCTGTAGTGTTCCAGTATACGTTTTTTCACAGGGCCTATGGTGCTGCCGACATACCTGAGGCCGCATGTGCACATCAAAACATAAATGCAAAAATCACTTGTACATGTCATGAATTTGTTGATCTTTCTTTCCTCACCCTTAGAAGTAGTGAACTTCCTCACATTTTTGCTCTTTCTGCAGGCCTTACATTTCCCACATTTATAGAAGCCTTTTTAGGTCTCCAGCCACCCCTCTCTCCTGGTGTCTGCTCCTATGTAGCTATGGACTACAAAGTCCCGTAGGGATTTAGGTTTTCGCTAGGTAATTAGTGGACCTTTACTCACGGTCTTCCCTATCGTAGGGTCAGATTTGATCAAATGCCAGTGGCGCGATAACACCTTCCTGATCTCCTGTCTGCTGTGATTATAGGTCGTAATGAGTCGTACTGGAGCCTGACTCTCATCTCCCTTCTTTCTTTTCTGACTAGTAAGTAAGGTGTCCCTGGACATTTTGGAGACTTTCTCAACAGCAATCTTCAGAACCCTGTCAGGATACCCCCTGGACTTAAAGCGTCCTAACATTCTTTTCTGTTCTGCTTCGAAGCTGGCTACAGTGCTGCAGTTGTGTTTCGCACGTAGTAACTCCCCATAGGGTATGCTTCATTTCAGGTTACGAGGATGGTGACTGTCAGCATGTAGGATGCTATTGCCAGCTGTCTGCTTACGAAAAAGACTTGTGTTAAGTTGCCCATTACTAACCTCCACTGTGACAGCTAAGAAATACATACATGTTGGATGTATCTTATGTGTGAAAGCTAAGTTCAAGTTGTTATTGTTAATGTGTGACAGAAATTCTTCTAACAAATTCCTAGGGCCTTCCCATATGATGAACAAATCATCTATGTACCTGGTCCACAAGGTAACGTGCTTAGTCCATTTGTCATTGTCATCAATCCACATACAGTTGACCTCCCACCACCCCATGAAGATGCAGGCATAGCTTGGCATGAAGCAACTGCCCATCGCAGTTACGACCAAAGCTGTGTGGGGTCCACAGTTAAAGAGGGGCAGAGGGGTGCATTGGGTAATGTTTAGCCCATGGCGAATGCAGGTTGAAGATGCTGGCATGGGGCGAAAAGTTTCTCAGTCAGGGTCTCGTGTTGCACTTAGGATAAATCACGAGGCTTGACATGGCAGTGGCTAATGGCACAATGATCCAGCGCCCCAAGCTCTCACCCAGACCAGCTTAATTGCGTGTGAGCCAGGATCTCCACCAAGAGATGATGAACTGGCACTGAATCCAAAGTGATATTACCTGCGTTGTCCTAACCACCACTGCTTTTGTCGGGAGTGCGACGCCTTACATAGAAGGTGAAAGGCTGGACTAGAAGTCCACAGCCTCCAAATTAAAATAATTAAACATAAAGATATCCCCACTGTTATTTAATGATAATAAGAACAAGCCCAATCCCCCTTAAAGGGAAGTCCAAAACATATATCTTACCAAAACAAGCCCATCACAAGATTGACGGTTGACATTCAAAAGTGCAAATAGGCTAAATAAAATACAAGCATGGAGTGGGAGGCAGCACTAGCACAGCTGTGTAATTAAGAGAAGGTTGGAGGGAGGAATGCTATATTTAAATGTAAGCAGCTATTGCACCTAAGCTGAACACAGGTAAACAGTAACAGAGCAGGAAACAAAGAAAAAATAGTCCCACAAAGAACATATAAATGACCATAGCATAATGATACAGTACTTAGTCCCTGCTCCGTGGGAGGACTGGAAGAGAAAATAGAGGGACAAAGAGGCAGGACTGACCACTAGTAAGTGAGGATTTTTAAAGGACACTGAAATATACAAATGAAACACAGTGGGTGGAGTTCAAGCCCACACAGAAATATATACTAAAGTATATGTAAGAGGTCGAAAGCTCGACCTAATGGACTTTATTATTTTTCCAAAAGTTTGTTTGAGAGTTGGTCCCCTATTTGGAAGAGAAAGCTGCAACACGCCCCTTCCAAAAACTGAGGGGAACATTTATGAAATAGTGGTGTAGTGCAGTGCAGCAATTCACCTTGCTTCTCTGCACTGAATCACTAGGAAAGGGGAGGATTGTGCAGTATTTAGGGCATATGGCGCATTCTTGCCTTTTACCCCTGTGCTGGAGCACAATGGGCTGCCTAGTGCCTATGCAGGCACCCTTCAACTATGGTGCAAGGGTGCTTGCATTCCATTCAAGATTGTTTTTGTTCAGGAAGGTGTGCACCTTCTTGCACAAAAAGAATCCTCTTTCTATGTGTGCTGCATAATGCAGCAAACATAGAAAGAGGAAGTAACGAGGAGAAATAAATATCTTTCTGCTCATTACGCTTTTCCTATGAGGCCTATTTTTGGGTGCATTGCCAGGTTTACAAGGTCTTGTAAATCTGGGAATGCCTCAAAAATCATTGGAGTTGCATGGGAAAACCCATGCAATGCCCATGGAATGCCTACACAGGGCAGAGTGAAGCAACGCAGCGATTTGCGCTGTGTAGAGTTACTCCAGATTTTTGGTGCCACTGAAAGCCACGCTAAGTGGGGCTGTGCTTGGCTTCAGAAATCTGTCTTAAGGTTTTTGTCGCTATTGTACCATGTAATAAGGTGCAAGAGCGATGAAAACATTGTCATAAATATGGCCCTGATTTCTTATGGGGTCACAATCCCATTTTAGGAGTCAGTAAAAGTTTACAGACTCCGAAAATTGGATTTGTACATAAGACAAAACATTTTTACCATTACGCATTCAGAATCGCAGTATTAGAAATCATTCAAATGCTGCCATTCATTCCTAAAATATTTCTAGAAATCAGCTAAAGCATACCGCAACACAGCAAAAAAAATGCCGGGTCACTCACCGGTAATCTTCATTACTGCGAGTCCAGGTCTTCCTGTTCCATTCCTTAACAATGAGCAGCTTGTCTGCTCAGCAGAAACCTATTACCTAGCAAAGTCGAATACTTCCCCAATATGGCGTCGCCTACTTGGCCCGGCATGCATAAAGGGAGAAATGAGTCATCCACACATCCTGAGAATACCAAAGAAACTCAAGAAGAAGAAAAAACACAAGCCATTAACCAGAAACAGAAACAGGGAGGGAGGCACAGGCTCAGGAATCGAATGGGAAAACCTGGACTCGGAGTAATGAAGATTACCAGTGAGTAACCGGGCATTACCTCCTCATCCGTCTTCCCGTCCCATTCCTTAACAATGAGCCCATACCCAAGCGCATGGTGAGTGAAATACAAAGACCAGAAGGAGGTAGCCATACCAACAGGTCAGTGTAATGACAGAAGAAAATAGTACAAAGCATGTACATCAGACAAAACACCAGCACCAAAAACAGCAGAAGCTGCCATCCCCAACGGAATAAGGTAAGGGGAAACAAAATTGTGAGAAGAGGCCCATGCAGCAGCAGTACAAACATCATGGAAGGAGGCAACCAGAAACAAGGTCCAGGATGAGGAAAACAACACCCATCATGTCAGAAGGGACAAGGAAGGCACAGGACCCCACCCAGAGAGACCAAGGCAACACAAAAGGAAGCCACTGCCCAAAGGCACAGGAACAGCACAGGCAGATGCAAAAAGCCCACAACACAGCCACAGAATGGATAACCCCCCATCTCTGGAGAAGATGATGCAGGAGAAAATACCAGAAGGACAAAAACCCAGAAGAGCAACTGGAAACAGAGGTGCAAAGTAGGACCAGGCAATGCCAGAAGCACCAACAGAAGACCCCTGGCTGGAACCACCGAGCAGGGGACAGGGTCCAGAAGCAAAAAGACCCTGCAAAAAGGGAGCCCCAAACCAAGAGCCAAAGCACCCCAATGATGACTGCAAGACTCCAGGGGCGAAGGTCAGCGAGAGAACCAGAAGGAGTGAGGCACCGCAAGCGAACAACCCTGAGTCAACAGGGACAACCATCCCAGCGACAAACTCCCAGCCTGAGGCGTAGGAGAGAGGACGGGCTGAAAGGCTCCTCGGGGAACCAGAGAACATGGACCATGGGAGGAAGGAAGCTGCGAAAGAAGCAGCAAATGCCTAGGCTGAACCACAAGGGAATCAAGCAGCAAACAGAGGGGTAAGGGCCAACACAGCCAAGGCAAAGAGACCCAGCCAGGAAATGCCAAACCAGGAAAAAAATAGCTGAAAGAGAAGGGGCATACCCAAGGGCCAAAAGAAACAAAAAGGCCCATCGCCAACCTCAGAAGAGGGGACGCCGACTCCCCAAGGCTCACAAAGCGGCCCATCCACAGTAGAAAGCAGAAAACAGAGACCGGCCCAACTCCCCCTGCCGGTCGGCTGAGGCACAAACAACCAGGACGGAAGTACAAACACAGAAAGCACGGGCCAAATGAGAGGAGCGAAACAGAGACAGTGCCCGCCACAAGACCACCAATGCCACCTGGACAAAGATCGGAGAGCCTAAAAATGTGAACAGAAGGTCAGGAATCCCTCAGCAGCTCCACTCCCCAGGCCCACTCATAGGTCCCCAAGACCATTGATGGAGAAGGAATGAGCCCCCGAGGTAGTGAAACCACTGAACCAGGAGAAGCCAGAAACAGAGAAAAAATGGAGACTGACCCTGGAGAGAATGGCCAGTGTGTAGGTCATCTCCCTCAGACCCGGCAGACAGAGACGGGCAGATCCCCAGGGAAGGAGAAGAATCCAGGAGATACAACGGAACAGAGGGAAGAGGGCGCCGTAGACCCACAGGGCCAGCAGGGCCCAAGAGGGTTGGAGAAACCAATGGCAGTGATGAAAAGCTGAAAAGAAGCACCCGGAAACAGCAGGAGCATGAATTCACAATGGACCAACCAGAGGGAAGAAAATACGCAGTCAGGTGTCCAACAGGACGAGGGATGCTAGGAGCAAACCACAGGAGCTGCAAGGACAGGTCCAGAGAAGACCGAGCAGAACCGCTGGCCCTGCACTGCAACCAGGTGCAAACAAAAAGGAAGAGGACCAACATCCCCCTTGCAAGACACAAAAAAGAACACACCCCTATGACCCCTGGTAAACGGGAGGAAACCAAATCCTGAATCAGGGTCAAAGCCCACCAGACGGAAAAAAGGAGCATTCCCCATACAAAAACCCCTCGCAGGAGGGGCAGACTCAACAGAGGCCAGGAGAGGACAACATAGGCAAATGTAAAGCGCACAGTCACCTTTTTAAAAAAGAGTATATGGGCGTTGAAGAACAGATGGGAATAGCCACCCGTTCAATACATTGATCCCAAAAAGAAGAAAAGCCAAATGGGCCCGCCAGGATCTGAACCAATAAGGACAAAACACAGGCCCCAACTGTGGATGGAGCAGACCACAAAATCACCAGACCTGGATAAAGCCAATGTTGGAGATGCCACGAAGGAAAAGCAACTGCAAAACACAACCACAGGAGAACGCTGTAAAGGAAAAAGGACCAGGCCATCACACGCCACATATGCAACATGTGTAAGTGCAAAGCGCAAAGGCACCCAGAAGGACACCGTGGCACGAAAAAACAAAAGTGGACTGCAACCCAACCAAAATTAGCCACAGCAGAATGAGAGGGGGGCCACTATTGGGGAGAAAACGTCCAAAAGATGACAGACCCCATGTACCTTCTACATAAAGAGAAAGAAGGAAAGACAAATAGCCAGGCAAAAAAAGGCAAAGACCGAAGTGCAGGAGGAGGGGAGACCAACAGACACCAAGACTCCAGAGTAGGGCTGCCCAAGCAGAACCCCGAACACAAGGACCCCTTCCGGCACACCTCCCCCGGACCCTCATCAGGTCAAACACAACCTGCAGCAGAAACCAAAGAAAGTGCATACACAACCCCCGGGGCGGGGCAAGGGGCACAGACCAAGTGACACAGCACAGAGGAACATGGCCAAGGAACACTAGAAGGCCAAAAAGTCTAGCAGAGATCCAAAGAGGAGTGCCAAAAACACGAGGCAGCAATGGCGGCCTCCCACGCCATACCACAAGAAGGCATCCAGAGAGGCCAGACCAGGAGTGGGGCCAGCCCAATGTAACCACTTATGACATAAGGGGAAAACAAATCAGGCCACAGCAAACCCAGCCCCCTCGCCACAAGACCGCAGAGCGAACCCCGGCGAGAGTCAAACAACCAACATGCCCATGACAGCAGGGCAGAAAGTACATGGAGACCCCCAAGTCCCGCCCACAAAGGAGCCAAACGCGAGGGCACCAGCCCCGCCCACTGAGGCAGGTTGCCACAGGCAGGAGCAAACAGGGAGAAGAACAGTGCAAAGAGCCAATGCTTTAGAGGACACCACACAGCAAGCCTGGCCCGCTATAGCAGGGTGAAGGGCACAACAGTGGCACACTCCCCAGCAGAGAGAGGCAAACAGCGCCTGTGGAGAAAAAATGCCAAACCATGAGCTTAGGCAGGAAAAGAGCCAGAAACCAAACCAAACTGAGGGAGTGCCAGACATCCATGGCAAGAGCTAGGTATCACATAGCGCCCATCAGCAGGTTCCAAGCACCCCCCTCCAAGTACAACAGAGGAAAGCAATACACCACGGAGCCAACCGGTCCACAATGGCAGCAATAAGCCCACTGCAGACTTCCAGAGCCCCGAACTCAAGATGTTGAGCCGCTGCCGAGACTCAAGCCTGGCGCCTGCACCAAAGTCGGCAGCTCTGAACCTTTGGCCACATACTCTCCCAGCCAGCAACGAGACTTGAACCCTCGCAAAGGAGGGGCCTGCCAGAACAAGACACCCTGGCACCAGGATGCTGCAGTGACTCGAAACTTCAAAGGAGGGAGAGACTGTCCCGAAGCTGCCTCTGAGCTACAGCACCTGGCAGCGAGGGATGAGTACGGGCACCAGGACACTCAGCACTGCTGCCCACCATCAAGAGCAAACGCCCACTGAGCAGGGCGCATATGCAATTTTGAATAGAAACAGAATGGCTGCTAAAGCAAGCCACAAAACATACATAAGGAAAAAGAAAAAAGAACTTACCCGACTCAGCTATGCAATTGGTCTGCAGTATGAAGAAGAAAAAGAACAGCATGTGTGGATGACTCACTTCCCCCTTTATGCATGCCGGTCCAGGTAGGCGGCGCCATATTGGGGGTAAGCATTCGACTTTTCTAGGTAATAGGTTTCTGTACAGTAGACAAGCTGCTCATTGTTAAGGAATGGGACGGGAAGATGGACGAGGAGGTAATGCCACTTTTACAAACTCTTAGAGAGATTGACAATATTGTGTAAGACTCTGACAATTTAGCAAGGGGTAGACACCAAATCATTTTTTTGCATTGATTAGCCACGTCAGAATAAACATTAAAATACAGGTGAAAGTGCTTTCTTTATTACTAGCGAACTGTGAGTGTCTGTATCAGCCATTGTAGGTTTGGTCGTAGCATCTATTCCTTTGCAGATAATGATTAATATTGTACGTGTGGAGGCTGCATCTGAAGCCTCATAACAAACAGCCTCCGAAATGGACGCCAGCGATGACACTTCATTAAACCTCATGATAAATAGAAAGAAGGGTGTTACATTTTCGCGCCCAGTATGTGATAGAAACTTTTTCATAACCTCGGCGGTTTGGAATATAGATTAATATGCTTTCGCGTCAAGAAATCTCAGAGTAAATCGGATCAAATCTGTGTAACATTAAAACAGAAAGTAGCCGAAGGATGCTTGATTGAAAAAAATATTGAAAAGGAAACATAAGATGCAGAAAAGTGCGCATTAACAATGTTCGATCAATGAACCTTCAAACAGTCTTAATTATACTGTAATTACTTAGATCAAGGGAATTTTGGTCCACCATTTAAATAACCAACTGCTGCTGCAAATTATATCAGCATCTAAATTGTGAATAAGACCTCATCGCTATATGCCAGTGAGAATCACAAGTTTGTTTACTTGTCAAGTAAATGGCAACTATTGTGTACCAATATTTGAGTTCAGTCAGTGCCGGATTGGCTGTTTATTCCATCGGGCATTTCCTCTGGAGCCTTTGGAGACCTGTTTTTGAAGGTTGGTGCTTGCACCTCTGCAGCCTCCCCATGTTAATGCTATCACACAAGGGGGGATATTTACAAGAAAATGTCGGAGCGTGGTGTTACTCCAAAATTGCGAATGCAGCTCTCCAACATATTTAAAACACAGGGAAGTGCCGTATTTGCAAAAATAGAAAGCATCCCTGCATTTCCCCTAGCGTTAAAACAGCTGCCTATCGCCACTGCAGGCACCTTGCGTCATGTTGCAAGGGTGCCTGCGCTGCAGGGGTGATTGTTTATGTACATGAAGGGACCACTTCCTGCACATAAAAAATCTTTGCATGTGATTTGCGGTTTCTATGTGCGCTGCAGAATGCAGCACACATAAAAAGAGCAAAATACGAGTAGAAATAAATAAATTCTCCTCTTATCGCCAGTTTAAGACCAGGTATTTCCTGGTCTTATTTTTGGCGCTGACCCATAACTTGCAAATATGGAGTAGATCAAAAAAGCAATGGGTGTTGCAGTGGAATGCCCACAGCAACACCCATTGCCCTCCCCTTTGCCGCAGCAGACCGCTGCGGTAAGGGCCATATTTACAAGGTGGCGTTAGGCCACTTTAAGTGGCTTAACACCACCTTGTAAATATTGGGTTGAGATCAACGCCACCAGAGTGTCAGAAAAAGTGACACTCCGGTGGTGTTAAGGGCTTGTAATTATTCCCCAAGGTGCTTTAGAGGTATGATAGAGGAAAGAGAGAGAGAGAGAGAAGACAGAATGATGAGGCAGGAGGAAGTAAGCGAGGCTGGTATAAACATTTTGGCAAGGTTGTGTTTTTGTTTGCTATTTCGATACCAATATTATTGAATCATGCTTAAATCTGTCATTATGATGCATTGTTATGTATGAACAACTGCTAAAGTATGTGTGAATATTCTGAATACAGTTTATTTATTTATTTATTTATTTATTTATTTTATATAGCGCACGAATCACCCCATAAGGGTATCTCAGCGCACGGACCGCCTAAGAGTGCCAAGGAGAAATGATTTAGAACAGCGATGTTTTTAGCAGTTTCCTGAAAACCAGGTAATCAGTGCATTGTCGCAGAAGTAGGGGAAGTTCGTTCCAGTAAAGTGGGGCGATATGGTAAAAGGCCTTACCACCTTGGTGGGATTTTTTGAAACGCGGGACTTGTATCAGGGCTTTAGCTCCTGAGCGGAGGGGTCTGGAAGGTACATAATTGACAAATTTGTCATTTAGATAACTGGGGCCTAATCTGTTGACGGCTTTATAGGCCATACAACATATTTTGAATTTAATCCTTTTTCGTATGGGCAGCCAATGTAGTTTCTGAAGTAAGGGCAGGGAGGCCGTTCTAGGGGGAGCATTGGTTACCAGTCGTGCCGCAGTATTCTGCACGACCTGTAATCTGTTTAAGGCACTTTCATTGGCTGAAATGAACAATGCGTTACAGTAATCTAGGCGGCTTAAGATTAGCGCCTGCATCAGGGTTTTTCTGGAAGATAATGGCAGAAAAGGGAAGACTCTTCTGAGCATGCTAAGATTGTGGAAGCAAGCTCCGATAGTAGAAGAGACGTGGTCTCCCAGCGTAAGTTTGTGGTCCAATCGGACTCCTAGATTTTTTACCACCTGTTTTGGACGAGGTGTGGGGCCCAGTTCCTCTGGCCACCAGCTAGGGGACCATTTCACAGTGGCCTCGCCAAACAACATTATTTCCGATTTAGCGGCGTTCAGTTGGAGAAAATTAATTTTCATCCATTCTGCTATGGTCTTCATTCCTTCACCAAAGGTGGTTTGAATATTGGGGTTGGATTTATCAAATGAGAGGAGTAATTGGGTGTCATCTGCATAGGATATGGGGATGAATCCCAGTTTCCTCAGCAGCCTCGCCAAGGGAGTCACATAGATGTTGAACAAGGTTGGGCTCAAACATGAACCCTGTGGTACTCCCTTGGTCACCTTGGTGGTCTTAGAATGGTAAGGTCCTAGATTAACTGTTTGTGTTCTGTTAGACAGAAAGTTAGACAGCCATTTTAGAGCATTTCCTGTGATGCCTATGTCACCCAATCTACTGAGTAATATTTGATGGGAGATGGTGTCGAATGCCGCGGAGAGGTCAAGCAGCACCAGAAGTACTGCTTGACCCTCATCCAGCAGCATCCTAATGTTGTCTGTGACTGCTACGAGAGTGGATTCCGTGCTATATCTGGGGCGGAATCCAGATTGTGAGGAGTCCAGAATATTATTGGCTTCAATGAAATCAGAGAGGTGTGTGTTGATGTGCTTCTCCAAGATTTTTGTATGAAGGGGAAGGAGGGAGATTGGTCGATAATTTGTTACGTCTTCCGTTGAGATTTTGGAGTTCTTTTTTATTGGGATTATTTGCGCGGCTTTCCAATCTAGAGGGAGGACTCCTTCCCTCAAGGAGCTATTAAGAATATCGCAAATGGGGTTAGCTAATTGTTTGTGTAGAATAGCTGTAATTTGTGCAGGTATAGTGTCCCGTGGAGAACCTGATTTTGCGCATTTTAAAAATGCTTCTGTACCTTCAATTGTAAGTAGTGGGAAATGTTCTAACAAGCAAGTTAATGGCGGGGTATGTAGGAGTTCCATTTCCAAATTAGTTTGAGGATTTATTGTGGAAGTAATTTTGTTATAGATCGTGTCAATTTTCTGAGTGAAATGGCTAGCTATGTTATCGCACAGCATTTGCGATGGAACTGATTCTGTGTCACAGGCTGTAGGACTTGTGAAAGTTTTTAAGATTTGATAGAGGCATTTCTGAGAGCTCCCTGCTTGTTCAAGAGTGGTTGCAATGTGGGTTTTCCTAGCATTTTTCAGGTTGCGGTGGTATTGAATTAATGCCTCTTTGAATTTTTCTCTATCTGTTAGATCGTGTGAGCGCCGCCAAAGGCGTTCAAGTTTTTTGCATAAGCCTTTTTCTAGCCTCAGGGAGGTCGAATACCACGGAGCCTGACGTCGTTTTATGTTCCTAGGGCATTGCTTCAGAGGGGCTAAGCTGTCTATGGTTGCCAATAGACTGGCATTGAAAGAAATTAGACGTTTTTCAACATTTTCTAATTCCGAGTGTTGAGGTGGGCAAAATGTAGCTTCAAAAAGTGCTGGTGTGATTGAATGCCAGCGTCTGTAGCTTTTATTTTGATAGCATTTGGGAATAGGGTGTGCTTTGTGGCTGTTAATGGGAAATTCGACCATGAAGTGGTCCGACCAAGTCAGGGAATGAGTATCTACGTAAGCAACATCGGAAGAATTAGTTAAGATGATGTCTAACGTATGGCCAGCTTGGTGCGTTGGGGCTTTATTTATTACAGTAAGATTGAGTGCAGACAATTCAGTCAAGAAAGATGAAGCCTCAGGGTTGTCTTGGATTTCACTGTGTATGTTGAAATCTCCAAGAAGTAGAAAATTCCTGGAAGATATAGCGTGAGGGGCAATACGTTCCATGAGTTGTGTAGTGGTGTTGGTTAGTGGTCCTGGTGGGCGATATACTAGGGCTCCTTTCCAACTGAGGCTATGATGTAAGTTCATACTAAAAACCAGTATTTCTAGCTGGTCGTTGCTTACTTGGTCTAAAATGGAGAAAGTGATGCTGGCATGTTAAAATGTATACCATAAAAACATGCAATATGTTTTTTGATATTGTGTATTCATACCTACAAACTATAGCAAAAGTAGTAGATTGGAGAAATGATATACAATGTCCAAGACATGCCATATGTACATCCTGAATTGGAATTTTCAGAAGGAAGATAACCGGCTGAAGAGAAAGATATTTTTATCTTTGTTAGGGCATAGGTTCTATTTAGGCCATCACCAGGACTGTGGATCCTTAAATGGCGTTCATTCCTTAAACAGCATAGATACACCAAAAGATACACTATATATTAATCCCAAATAAATTATATTCACATAAGGTCGGATGTTGGAAAACTGAGGGCTTGTCCATCATTGGTGGTAATAAGCAACTGTGGGGCATATCAGCAAGGGCCGGCGATAATTATCGCTAAGCGCACTTAGCGCTAGGATAATTATCGCCGGCTATCGCTGCTTTCTATCGCGGAGATAGCGTGCTATCAGCAACGCTTATCTCCAAAGCGATAGAAATGCAAGCGATAGCTGGAAAACAGTGTGATTATCGCTGGGAAACCAGCGATAATCGCACTGTGACCAGCGATACCTTGCTGATAGGGCAGGGTGGTCTTAGCCATGTAATCCACCTCCCATTGGATTACATGGCTAAGTCAGAATTAAAGCATGCGTAAGGAAAGTAGCGATAACCGTGGTTAGCGCTACTTTTCTTATCGCTATGCTTGTTAGCGATTCCCTTGATAATTGGAGAAATGTCGGTTAGCGACATTTCTCCAGTTATTTCGGGATGGAACGCCCACTTTGCATCTCATTAGAGATGCAAAGCTGGGCGTTCAGTAAACAGGCGCTAAGGCATGGATTCACGCGTTAGCGTGTCCATGCTGATAGGGCGATAAAATTATTGCCGCTTTTCGTCCGAAAACGGACGCTAAAGCGGCGATAATTTTATCGCCTCGCCTTGCTGATATGCCCCCGAGTGCTCTCATGTTAGTCCAAATTTACTCTGAACATTTCAGAATCTTTCCTTCAATTCTGTCACTGGTTCTTTAACACAAGAACAATGAAGGATGGGCTCAGTGCAGGTTGCCTTTGATGGGGTATTATATTTTACAGCAAAGATGCTCTATATGCTCTACTTATTAACAAAGTGGCAGCGCACACAGTTAATGCCACTAATTGAATTTTCACATTTTCTCTTTCCCCCAGGACATTTTTTAAACCTTCAAAATAGGTCCTCGTCCTATGAAGTGCCCCACTTCAGTTTGTTGGCCCAGGACCCACAAAAAGATTTGACATTCTTGGCTGGCTATGAAAGTGGGACCTTGAAACATATTTTCTTCTTAAAGTTTTGCATTACACATACTATATTGATCACAGTTTGCAAACATCTGATTACACCTACACTTTGGGGATACTTTGTAATTTTTAAAAGCAGATAGGTGTTAATAGCTTTGCGAAAGTGTAATATTTCATCGTGTAGCGCTCTAGGATTTTTGCACATATAAACTACATATTAAAAAACGTTTACTTTACGTAACAGTAAATACAATACCCCTTGAAGTAGCTCTGGAGTTGATATAGAAGGGCATGCGCTAGCTAATTTACAAATTGTTGAAAGTGTAACAGTTAAGTATCACTTACCTCAGGATTTATGAGTTTATGCACTATACTGAAAACACTTTTATGTGGATGTTAAATGTATGCAACTTGGAAGGTTGTTAAGAGTATGAGAAAATCCCTTTTTTGTGTGAGTATTCTCATTTTTTGCTGAATGGTATGACTGTTTTTAACTCTGCACACTGGGGTAGTTCTGTCACGTTCCCAGTGTATGTGCTCTGGCCCCTTAAACATAGTAAAATGTGCTAATACTCAATTGGCATATTTAACTTTTTAGTAAGGCCATAGTATAAGTTGTTGGAAAGCAAACCAATGGAATGGAAAGTTAAATATTACCTATGGACTACAGAATCTATTGTGCCGTCCACTAGGCTGACAAATGAAAAACATGGCTGCAGGCCTACCTGCGGAACCTGACTGCTGCAGCATTTAAACCTACAGGCAAACCTGGCAAACTAACTGTACATCGGAAGAAAATGGATAAGAACATGCTTCTAATCTTTACAGAAACAAAGAAACAGCAAACCTATACAAAAACTCCCCGGTTCTTGTGATGCACCATCCACCCTATATCTTCCTCACAATGATTAATATCCAACACTGAGCTTTATACTCATGGTGTGTGCAACTCCGCTGCCCCTGCCGTTCCTTTAGGGGCGGTTAGAAGAACCAAAATACAAATAGAGCAACTGCAGGTTGCACCACTCAACAGTAAAGTCCAAATATATCACATATGCAAATGTCCATCCAGTAATTTGAAAAAATGAAATCTTTATTCTTCTTTACAAATGGTGAAAAAACGTAACGTAGACAGCCACAACAGCCAACGCGTTTCGTTCTATCCCAAGAACTTCATCAGGGCTGTAAATAAATATTTACAAATATACATTACTCTTTTATAATACATATTACTAGACTTATACTTCATAAAATACATGAAATAAAGACATATAATATAGAAACATAAAAACATACTAAGGAATTCACCCAAACCCAATTTTGGCAGGGCTCCTGTCTAAAACCCACAACCTCACATTTAAAAAAATTTTAATATAGAAAAGAAAGAAGAAAGAGCTTGCAACAGTCCCTTGTATTGTCTTTCCTTTGTCCCATAATCTAAATATCTATTTATGGGCACTCCTCCTACTATTCCTCTTGTTTTTACCCTCTATGTATCCTAATACATGTTTACCATAAGGCTAACACAAATCATAAATAGCCAATGGTAAGCGTATGGACATTATAATCCTGTTTAGAGCCCAACCAGAGTCAACAAAGTAACCTTTAGAGAGCATTTTCCTTTCTTATTAGCATACACATACTAGACCCGAACCCGACCAATATTGCATCCTATATCAATAAGCAAAAACTAAAAATGTTATATTTATAAGTAAAATATTATAGCACCTACCAAGTATATTGACTGGTTTCAATAGGTTAACCAAAAAATTGAATGCCAAGTCCTCAAATATAATCAACTCGGCATTGACAATAAACCACCGAATTTCCAGTTGAATTGTAGAGTGCTGCAGGATATGACTGAAATAAGTCGTATTATACCTGCAATAATCATAAGGCAAAGAAATTCAAGAGAAGATGCCAAATCAAGCATACAAATTCTCAAAACTGAGAATATGCATTATTAAAAACCACTCGCTTACCTACTAGCCGATCTTGAACCGACCCAGAATCCGGTACGGAAATTCAAATGTAAAAAGGCTGGTGTGCCTGTAATGCAAATAGCGAAGCAATGAGAGACCAACTACAATGTGATATGCAGTTAAAAAATATTTTTTGTACCGAGGATCCCACAATCAGCAATAACTTATCAATTGAACAAAATAACAGTATCATGTAAGACGAGGAAACAAACAACCCAGAGGTACAATAAGTCCTCAGCGTCGATTCAATCACAAACATCTTCAAACAAATAATACCTAGAAATTATCCATACAGGTATTAGCAGCCGACCCACACTGCAGTCACTAATGAAAAAATAAATCGGCAATGAGCCCTCAGAACAGGGGGACCTGAAGGAGCCCACAATCATTCACAACAATCCCCCAACACATTATTGAGGGGAAAAAACAATGCCCCACACCGCTCACAACAGAAATGTAGCAGGAGATGCATTCAACCCCACCCAGACTTAATCAGAAAGAACCCTGTATATAACCCCCATGATTGACAAAAGGGGGAAAAAACAACAAATCCGTCTAAAGATCAATCACTACTCACCATGAGAATCTGGACCTGCACTGCGTAACCGTCGATCAATATATTTAAGGCGCAAGTAAGAGCCCGCCTGAGATTGTCCTATTTAAGCACCCGTTTACGTAAAAAACGTTAACCATCAGTTTCACCTGGCACGTGAACGCAAGGAAGGGGTCAACAATAAACTATATAGATCCCCAATAATGATTCCAAAAAGAAACCAGATCAATTCCTACTACGCACTTGCGAAGGAAAGTTTTTAAAAAAAACGTTGCAACACCAATGCGCCACACAAGGCACATGTAGTCTCTTATTTCCAGCCGCACACTGTATTCTTGAGAATTGTAGCAATCGCTCTTTTTCAGTACACTAGTTTTAACGATGTCCCCTGGCTACATAATAATCACACAATAGGGCATAGCATTCGTAAATTTTCTCACCACTAATAGATCATAGTTACTTGAATCCTCCACGAAAAAATCCTAACATCGGCATAGCTCCACCAGCAAAAGCGGAACACAATCCACCACACCCCAGTTCGAGTCCCCAGCATGGGAGCAAGAAATCAACACAGTTTTTATTCTTTAAATTTATTATATTTTCAGATGGCACAATTAAATCTTTCTTTATTACCCCAATCTTCCTTGGAAGAATGAAAAAGAAAGGGGATACAAACACAGTTTAAAGCGCCACCAACTACGGTGGAACTCAATCAAACACATAAACCCGGCTCGAATCCTATCCATAGATTTTAGGATAAAAACTGTTTTAGTCATTAGATTTAAGAATAAATCCAAACGCACTTGCAAAATAGAGCCTCGATTCTCCCTAATATATTCGATGAAGGGAAAAACACCAAAGGCAATGATGGGACCCAACCGACACCACCACCACAGCCCGATACTCACCGTCAAGTCTCCACGAGATAACAACCATGACAAACCCGACTCCCTCCCAAAATCGCTACACTACACCGGATCAAAAGAGTGTACGATTTTAAAAAAGAGCCCTGGCAAACAGTGTGTGGGTGTATTATAACCAAAAACACTCATAATTTTGGCAAACAATTCTGTAATAACGATTTAGTCCAGGCAGACTGAACATATACCATTTGGAATCCAAATACAGAAATAATGTCAATGTCAAACCTATCCCATTTGTAATTGATATAAAATAAGATTCCTTAATCGTTTTATTCAAAAAAAATTGACCACAGTTAAAGATGGAAATACAAGTAAAGATAACAATTACACAAACTTAATCAACTATTTCCATATTGATGACATTATTTTCAAATTCCCCAAACACATTCAAGTGAATGGAAGGATAGCCACATTCAATTTCAGAAATATAAAACCCAAAGAATATTACCAGTTTATTATCAGAATGATCACAAAAAATAATGTAACTCTTCATCAGTATTATGTCCCAACTTAGTGCATCGTAACCGACAAATCCAGCCCGCCTCATTTTGTCGAAGGGACCGCTCCCTGTCCCCCCCCCTTGATCTCAAGGGTATATGGTCTATGCCATGGAACCAGATCTCTGGTCTGCCCCCATGGCACTCACACATATGTGCAGTCATAGGATATCTACTGTCTTGGTGCCGGATTGCCCTAATATGTTCCTGAATTCTAGTTTTAAGTGCCCGAGTGGTACTACCTACATAAATAATGTTGCAATTACAACCAATTATATATGTTACATATGTAGTTTTGCATGTTATAATTTGTTGTATTTTATAAACCCGAGAAGTATTGTAACTGAATTCTTTCAGTCTGTTTTTACCAGACTGACACACATTACAATCTGTACATGTAAAGAAACCCTTCACTTGTGATGGCAACCAGGTCCTCCCTATCTTTTTGGTAACACATAACTTGGGCACAACATATCTCTTAGTGTTCTTCCCCTTCTGTAGGTCACTTTGGGTTTCATCGAGATTTCCCCTTTAACTCCCGGCACTTCCTGTAATAATTTCCAATGTTTGTACAGGATTTTATAAATATCCTGACTATGTTTATTATACTTCGTGACAAAATTAATTGGAGACCGAGTCGTTGGACCAACGTGGGCAGAACCCTGATGTTGCATTGTAGATTCCCTTGTTCTCTGCACTACTTTCTTTTCCGCATTGTCCAATATCCGTTTCTGATAACCTCTACATTCAAATCTTCTTCTAGTTGTTATTAAATTTTCATTGAACACTTTGCTATCACTACAATTCCTCCGTGTCCTCAACATTTCTCCATATGGTATGTTGTTAATAGTGGCCTCAGGATGCGCACTGGTAGCATGTAATACACTATTGCTCTCTGTTGGTTTCCGATACAGTTTACTTTGTAATTTGTTACCTTCTACATAAAACGTAATATCCAGGAAATCAATTTGCTCAGCAGAGTGGCTCATTGTAAGCACCACATTATATGGGTTCCTGTTAAGGTAGTCATAATATTCTTGTAATCCCTCAACTGAGCCACTCCACAATAAAATAATATCATCAATATACCTCCCCCAGAAAATGATGTTATTAACCCAGGGGGAGGCATATTTACCCCATGCATGCTCTCTTTCCCACCAACCCATAAACAATCCCGCGTACGAAGGCGCAAATTTGGCTCCCATCGCCGTACCCTGGAGTTGGTGGTACCACTGTGTACCATGAAGAAAAAAATTCTTTGAAAGAATCAAATCCGTCATCTCGAGTAACATTTCATTATGTTCAAACCACTCAGCTGTTCTATTTTTTAGAAAGTGACCTAATGCACGAAGCCCCAGATCTTTTCTAATACAGGTATATAAGCTGGCTACATCAAGTGTGACCAAATGCAGCCCCTCAGTCCAAGCGATGTCCTCAAATTTACTGAGGATATCCTTACTATCCTGTATGAATGCAGGTAAATTTCTTACTAGTGGTTGTAAATAGTTATCCACATACTCAGATAATCGCTCAGTTGGAGAGTCTATTCCTGCTATTATTGGTCTCCCAGGGGGGAAATCCCCCCCCTTATGTATTTTTGGTAACACATAAATACAGGGATAACTGGGTTTACAAACCCTCAAGTAGCTCAATTCTCCATCATTCAGGAGACCCTTTTCATTCCAATCCAAAAGTCTCATGTTAATAAAAATAGTCAGATCAGGTATGGGGTTAGATTGAATTGTCTCATAACAGGCACCATCCATTAATTGCCTTGCTATCTCACCCATATAGTCACATTTATTCATCACAACCACGTTACCACCCTTATCGACTTCACGTATTGTTATATCTTCTCGATCACAAAGGGAATATAAGGCCTGTTGTTCTTCTCGGGTGAGATTGAATGGACCTTTATCCCTGTACTGATTCGAATTTAGTAATTTGTGCAAATCCTCCGTTACCCGTGCATTGAAAAGATCTATTCTAGGGTGGGATACTTGAAGTGTAAATTTGGAACGTTTTTTTAAACCACTGTCAGTATCAAGCTTATTAGAAACTCCCAATTCCATATTAAGTTCATTTCGAGTGATTTGTGTATCTTCATTCAATGACATCAATACATGGATAGTATCCACCTCCCCCACAGTATATTCAGAAATTTCAGAGTTCGAGACATCAGACAAATTACATCCTGGATTTGTATGAAAAAAATGTTTTAATTTTAACATCCTCGTAAACTTGTATAAGTCAACAATTACATCAATAATTCTGCAAGTTTGTGTTGGACAGAAAGCTAGTCCTTTTCTCAAAACACTGCATTCATCATTACCAAGGCTGTGACTTGAAAGATTGACAATTGACAAACTAGAATCATTATACTCCTGAATATTTGACCATTCCTCTATTGGCTTCAAGGTAGTAACCACATCTATTTTCTCCTGGATGACCGAAGGTCCACCGCTAATTTTGGCAATTCTTTTTTGTTTTTTATGCCAAGCCTCACCTCCCCGCCTTGTCTTGCATATCTTTTTGCCTGCACATTGTTGAGGCGTAGCCTTTCTAGCTCCACTAAAAAATTACTTTTTTCTTGCGGTATTAATACATCATTTTTATCACTTGATACCGAAATGCTTCTCTGTAGAAGTAAGGGAACCACTACTAATTGATCTTGAATCAGAAATGTCCTCCCTACTTCTCTTTGTTGACTCTATGCTTTTAACAGTGTCAAATTTCTTTGCGAAGGTGTATATTCTACCATTGCGATAGTCTTTCTCATCTCTTTGTATCTTTTTCGCCTTTTTATCTCTTTGATACAACTGGTATTCCTCCATCACTTTCTCAAGGATCTCAAAGTTCTTTTTAACCACTTCAGTAAGTGGATTAGCCTCTATTTCCTTTTCCAACTTATCTATCTCCACAAGTAGGGAAGCTGCTTTCTTTTCTGCATGTATTATTAAAATTTTCATCATAGTTACTGATGAGTTTGATAGATTATCTTCCCATTCTTTTAAAAGTGATTCGTCTAGATCTTCAAACGTCGGGAAGATCAAAATCCTCAAACCTCTGGGAACCCTATCATTATCCAAATATTTTTGAAGGGTAATACCGTCCCACCACCTCGCAAGTTCTTGTTTTTTCAATCTCTCAAGCTTTTGGAATTGAGATTTCAAACCTACCCCTGTGGTAAGGTCACCAGTTGTGTTTTTGATTAGTTTCTGTGAGGAAAATAAGTTCGAGGCAAATTCCTCCCTCCTGTCTTTAAATTTAGCCATTTTATCCAATTCCTCCCTAAGTTTCAATAATCTAAAGTACAAGGAAAAGGGGAGTGCAACAAGGTCTAAATAAACTCTACAGAAACAAAGAAACAGCAAACCTATACAAAAACTCCCCGGTTCTTGTGATGCACCATCCACCCTATATCTTCCTCACAATGATTAATATCCAACACTGAGCTTTATACTCATGGTGTGTGCAACTCCGCTGCCCCTGCCGTTCCTTTAGGGGCGGTTAGAAGAACCAAAATACAAATATAGCAACTGCAGGTTGCACCACTCAACAGTAAAGTCCAAATATATCACATATGCAAATGTCCATCCAGTAATTTGAAAAAATGAAATCTTTATTCTTCTTTACAAATGGTGAAAAAACGTAACGTAGACAGCCACAACAGCCAACGCGTTTCGTTCTATCCCAAGAACTTCATCAGGGCTGTAAATAAACATTTACAAAATTACATTACTCTTTTATAATACATATTACTAGACTTATACTTCATAAAATACATGAAATAAAAACATATAATATAGAAACATAAAAACATACTAAGGAATTCACCCAAACCCAATTTTGGCAGGGCTCTTGTCTAAAACCCACAACCTCACATTTAAAAAATTGTTAATATAGAAAAGAAAGAAGAAAGATCTTGCAACAGTCCCTTGTATTGTCTTTCCTTTGTCCCATAATCTAAATATCTATTTATGGGCACTCCTCTACTATTCCTCTTGTTTTTACCCTCTATGTATCCTAATACATGTTTACCATAAGGCTAACACAAATCATAAATAGCCAATGGTAAGCGTATGGACATTATAATCCTGTTTAGAGCCCAACCAGAGTCAACAAAGTAACCTTTAGAGAGCATTTTCCTTTCTTATTAGCATACACATACTAGACCCGAACCCGACCAATATTGCATCCTATATCAATAAGCAAAAACTAAAAATGTTATATTTATAAGTAAAATATTATAGCACCTACCAAGTATATTGACTGGTTTCAATAGGTTAACCAAAAAATTGAATGCCAAGTCCTCAAATATAATCAACTCGGCATTGACAATAAACCACCGAATTTCCAGTTGAATTGTAGAGTGCTGCAGGATATGACTGAAATAAGTCGTATTATACCTGCAATAATCATAAGGCAAAGAAATTCAAGAGAAGATGCCAAATCAAGCATACAAATTCTCAAAACTGAGAATATGCATTATTAAAAACCACTCGCTTACCTACTAGCCGATCTTGAACCGACCCAGAATCCGGTACGGAAATTCAAATGTAAAAAGGCTGGTGTGCCTGTAATGCAAATAGCGAAGCAATGAGAGACCAACTACAATGTGATATGCAGTTAAAAAATATTTTTGTACCGAGGAATCCCACAATCAGCAATAACTTATCAATTGAACAAAATAATAGTATCATGTAAGACGAGGAAACAAACAACCCAGAGGTACAATAAGTCCTCAGCGTCGATTCAATCACAAACATCTTCAAACAAATAATACCTAGAAATTATCCATACAGGTATTAGCAGCCGACCCACACTGCAGTCACTAATGAAAAAATAAATCGGCAATGAGCCCTCAGAACAGGGGGACCTGAAGGACCCACAATCATTCACAACAATCCCCCAACACATTATTGAGGGAAAAACAATGCCCCACACCGCTCACGACAGAAATGTAGCAGGAGATGCATTCAACCCCACGCAGACTTAATCAGAAAGAACCCTGTATATAACCCCCATGATTGACAAAGGGGGAAAAACAACAAATCCGTCTAAAGATCAATCACTACTCACCATGAGAATCTGGACCTGCACTGCATAACCGTCGATCAATATATTTAAGGCGCAAGTAAGAGCCCGCCTGAGATTGTCCTATTTAAGCACCCGTTTACGTAAAAAACGTTAACCATCAGTTTCACCTGGCACGTGAACGCAAGGAAGGGGTCAACAATAAACTATATAGATCCCCAATAATGATTCCAAAAAGAAACCAGATCAATTCCTACTACTCACTTGCGAAGGAAAGTTTTTAAAAAAAACGTTGCAACACCAATGCGCCACACAAGGCACATGTAGTCTCTTATTTCCAGCCGCACACTGTATTCTTGAGAATTGTAGCAATCGCTCTTTTTCAGTACACTAGTTTTAACGATGTCCCCTGGCTACATAATAATCACACAATAGGGCATAGCATTCGTACATTTTCTCACCACTAATAGATCATAGTTACTTGAATCCTCCACGAAAAAATCCTAACATCGGCATAGCTCCACCAGCAAAAGCGGAACACAATCCACCACACCCCAGTTCAAGTCCCCAGCATGGGAGCAAGAAATCAACACAGTTTTTATTCTTTAAATTTATTATATTTTCAGATGGCACAATTAAATCTTTCTTTATTACCCCAATCTTCCTTGGAAGAATGAAAAAGAAAGGGGATACAAACACAGTTTAAAGCGCCACCAACTACGGTGGAACTCAATCAAACACATAAACCCGGCTCGAATCCTATCCATAGATTTTAGGATAAAAACTGTTTTAGTCATTAGATTTAAGAATAAATCCAAACGCACTTGCAAAATAGAGCCTCGATTCTCCCTAATATATTCGATGAAGGGAAAAACACCAAAGGCAATGATGGGACCCAACCGACACCACCACCACAGCCCGATACTCACCGTCAAGTCTCCACGAGATAACAACCATGACAAACCCGACTCCCTCCCAAAATCGCTACACTACACCGGATCAAAAGAGTGTACGATTTTAAAAAAGAGTCCTGGCAAACTGTGTGTGGGTGTATTATAACCAAAAACACTCATAATTTTGGCAAACAATTCTGTAATAACGATTTAGTCCAGGCAGACTGAACATATACCATTTGGAATCCAAATACAGAAATAATGTCAATGTCAAACCTATCCCATTTGTAATTGATATAAAATAAGATTCCTTAATCGTTTTATTCAAAAAATTTTGACCACAGTTAAAGATGGAAATACAAGTAAAGATAACAATTACACAAACTCAATCAACTATTTCCATATTGATGACATTATTTTCAAATTCCCCAAACACATTCAAGTGAATGGAAGGATAGCCACATTCAATTTCAGAAATATAAAACCCAAAGAATATTACCAGTTTATTATCAGAATGATCACAAAAAATAATGTAACTCTTCATCAGTATTATGTCCCAACTTAGTGCATCGTAACCGACAAATCCAGCCCGCCTCATTTTGTCGAAGGGACCGCTCCCTGTCCCCCCCCCCCTTGATCTCAAGGGTATATGGTCTATGCCATGGAACCAGATCTCTGGTCTGCCCCCATGGCACTCACACATATGTGCAGTCATAGGATATCTACTGTCTTGGTGCTGGATTGCCCTAATATGTTCCTGAATTCTAGTTTTAAGTGCCCGAGTGGTACTACCTACATAAATAATGTTGCAATTACAACCAATTATATATGTTACATATGTAGTTTTGCATGTTATAATTTGTTGTATTTTATAAACCCGAGAAGTATTGTAACTGAATTCTTTCAGTCTGTTTTTACCATACTGACACACATTACAATCTGTACATGTAAAGAAACCCTTCACTTGTGATGGCAACCAGGTCCTCCCTATCTTTTTTGGTAACACATAACTTGGGCACAACATATCTCTTAGTGTTCTTCCCCTTCTGTAGGTCACTTTGGGTTTCATCGAGATTTCCCCTTTAACTCCCGGCACTTCCTGTAATAATTTCCAATGTTTGTACAGGATTTTATAAATATCCTGACTATGTTTATTATACTTCGTGACAAAATTAATTGGAGACCGAGTCGTTGGACCAACGTGGGCAGAACCCTGATGTTGCATTGTAGATTCCCTTGTTCTCTGCACTACTTTCTTTTCCGCATTGTCCAATATCCGTTTCTGATAACCTCTACATTCAAATCTTCTTCTAGTTGTTATTAAATTTTCATTGAACACTTTGCTATCACTACAATTCCTCCGTGTCATCAACATTTCTCCATATGGAATGTTGTTAATAGTGGCCTCAGGATGCGCACTGGTAGCATGTAATACACTATTGCTCTCTGTTGGTTTCCGATACAGTTTACTTTGTAATTTGTTACCTTCTACATAAAACGTAATATCCAGGAAATCAATTTGCTCAGCAGAGTGGCTCATTGTAAGCACCACATTATATGGGTTCCTGTTAAGGTAGTCATAATATTCTTGTAATCCCTCAACTGAGCCACTCCACAATAAAATAATATCATCAATATACCTTCCCCAGAAAATGATGTTATTAACCCAGGGGGAGGCATATTTACCCCATGCATGCTCTCTTTCCCACCAACCCATAAACAATCCTGCGTACGAAGGCACAAATTTGGCTCCCATCGCCGTACCCTGGAGTTGGTGGTACCACTGTGTACCATGAAGAAAAAAATTCTTTGAAAGAATCAAATCCGTCATCTCGAGTAACATTTCATTATGTTCAAACCACTCAGCTGTTCTATTTTTTAGAAAGTGACCTAATGCACGAAGCCCCAGATCTTTTCTAATACAGGTATATAAGCTGGCTACATCAAGTGTGACCAAATGCAGCCCCTCAGTCCAAGTGATGTCCTCAAATTTACTGAGGATATCCTTACTATCCTGTATGAATGCAGGTAAATTTCTTACTAGTGGTTGTAAATAGTTATCCACATACTCAGATAATCGCTCAGTTGGAGAGTCTATTCCTGCTATTATTGGTCTCCCAGGGGGGAAATCCCCCCCCCTTATGTATTTTTGGTAACACATAAATACAGGGATAACTGGGTTTACTAACCCTCAAGTAGCTCAATTCTCCATCATTCAGGAGACCTTTTTCATTCCAATCCAAAAGTCTCATGTTAATAAAAATAGTCAGATCAAGTATGGGGTTAGATTGAATTGTCTCATAACAGGCACCATCCATTAATTGCCTTGCTATCTCACCCATATAGTCACATTTATTCATCACAACCACGTTACCACCCTTATCGGCTTCACGTATTGTTATATCTTCTCGATCACAAAGGGAATATAAGGCCTGTTGTTCTTCTCGGGTGAGATTGAATGGACCTTTATCCCTGTACTGATTCGAATTTAGTAATTTGTGCAAATCCTCCGTTACCCGTGCATTGAAAAGATCTATTCTAGGGTGGGATACTTGAGGTGTAAATTTGGAACGTTTTTTAAACCACTGTCAGTATCAAGCTTATTAGAAACTCCCAATTCCATATTAAGTTCATTTCGAGTGATTTGTGTATCTTCATTCAATGACATCAATACATGGATAGTATCCACCTCCCCCACAGTATATTCAGAAATTTCAGAGTTCGAGACATCAGACAAATTACATCCTGGATTTGTATGAAAAAAATGTTTTAATTTTAACATCCTCGTAAACTTGTATAAGTCAACAATTACATCAATAATTCTGCAAGTTTGTGTTGGACAGAAACCTAGTCCTTTTCTCAAAACACTGCATTCATCATTACCAAGGCCGTGACTTGAAAGATTGACAATTGACAAACTAGAATCATTATACTCCTGAATATTTGACCATTCCTCTATTGGCTTCAAGGTAGTAACCACATCTATTTTCTCCTGGATGACCGAAGGTCCACCGCTAATTTTGGCAATTCTTTTTTGTTTTTTATGCCAAGCCCCACCTCCCTGCCTTGTCTTGCATATCTTTTTGCCTGCACATTGTTGAGGCGTAGCCTTTCTAGCTCCACTAAAAAATTACTTTTTTCTTGCGGTATTAATACATCATTTTTATCACTTGATACCGAAATGCTCTCTGTAGAAGTAAGGGAACCACTACTAATTGATCTTGAATCAGAAATGTCCTCCCTACTTCTCTTTGTTGACTCTATGCTTTTAACAGTGTCAAATTTCTTTGCGAAGGTGTATATTCTACCATCGCGATAGTCTTTCTCATCTCTTTGTATCTTTTTCGCCTTTTTATCTCTTTGATACAACTGGTATTCCTCCATCACTTTCTCAAGGATCTCAAAGTTCTTTTTAACCACTTCAGTAAGTGGATTAGCCTCTATTTCCTTTTCCAACTTATCTCTCTCCACAAGTAGGGAAGCTGCTTTCTTTTCTGCATGCATTATTAAAATTTTCATCATAGTTACTGATGAGTTTGATAGATTATCTTCCCATTCTTTTAAAAGTGATTCGGTGTGGTGGATTGTGTTCCGCTTTTGCTGGTGGAGCTATGCCGATGTTAGGATTTTTTCGTGGAGGATTCAAGTAACTATGATCTATTAGTGGTGAGAAAATTTACGAATGCTATGCCCTATTGTGTGATTATTATGTAGCCAGGGGACATCGTTAAAACTAGTGTACTGAAAAAGAGCGATTGCTACAATTCTCAAGAATACAGTGTGCGGCTGGAAATAAGAGACTACATGTGCCTTGTGTGGCGCATTGGTGTTGCAACGTTTTTTTAAAAAACTTTCCTTCGCAAGTGCGTAGTACGAATTGATCTGGTTTCTTTTTGGAATCATTATTGGGGACCTATATAGTTTATTGTTGACCCCTTCCTTGCGTTCACGTACCAGGTGAAACTGATGGTTAACGTTTTTTACGTAAACGGGTGCTTAAATAGGACAATCTCAGGCGGGCTCTTACTTGCGCCTTAAATATATTGATCGACGGTTACGCAGTGCAGGTCCGGATTCTCATGGTGAGTAGTGATTGATCTTTAGACGGATTTGTTGTTTTTTCCCCCTTTTGTCAATCATGGGGGTTATATACAGGGTTCTTTCTGATTAAGTCTGGGTGGGGTTGAATGCATCTCCTGCTACATTTCTGTCGTGAGCGGTGTGGGGCATTGTTTTTTCCCCTCAATAATGTGTTGGGGGATTGTTGTGAATGATTGTGGGTCCTTCAGGTCCCCCTGTTCTGAGGGCTCATTGCCGATTTATTTTTTCATTAGTGACTGCAGTGTGGGTCGGCTGCTAATACCTGTATGGATAATTTCTAGGTATTATTTGTTTGAAGATGTTTGTGATTGAATCGACGCTGAGGACTTATTGTACCTCTGAGTTGTTTGTTTCCTCGTCTTACATGATACTGTTATTTTGTTCAATTGATAAGTTATTGCTGATTGTGGGCTTCCTCGGTACAAAAAATATTTTTTAACTGCATATCACATTGTAGTTGGTCTCTCATTGCTTCACTATTTGCATTACAGGCACACCATCCTTTTTACATTTGAATTTCCGTACCGGATTCTGGGTCGGTTCAAGATCGGCTAGTAGGTAAGCGAGTGGTTTTTAATAATGCATATTCTCAGTTTTGAGAATTTGTATGCTTGATTTGGCATCTTCTCTTGAATTTCTTTGCCTTATGATTATTGCAGGTATAATACGACTTATTTCAGTCATATCCTGCAGCACTCTACAATTCAACTGGAAATTCGGTGGTTTATTGTCAATGCCGAGTTGATTATATTTGAGGACTTGGCATTCAATTTTTTGGTTAACCTATTGAAACCAGTCAATATACTTGGTAGGTGCTATAATATTTTACTTATAAATATAACATTTTTAGTTTTTGCTTATTGATATACGATGCAATATTGGTCGGGTTCGGGTCTAGTATGTGTATGCTAATAAGAAAGGAAAATGCTCTCTAAAGGTTACTTTGTTGACTCTGGTTGGGCTCTAAACAGGATTTTAATGTCCATACGCTTACCATTGGCTATTTATGATTTGTGTTAGCCTTATGGTAAACATGTATTAGGATACATAGAGGGTAAAAACAAGAGGAATAGTAGGAGGAGTGCCCATAAATAGATATTTAGATTATGGGACAAAGGAAAGACAATACAAGGGACTGTTGCAAGCTCTTTCTTCTTTCTTTTCTATATTACATTTTTTTTAAATGTGAGGTTGTGGGTTTTAGACAGGAGCCCTGCCAAAATTGGGTTTGGGTGAATTCCTTAGTATGTTTTTATGTTTCTATATTATTTATTTCATGTATTTTATAAAGTATAAGTCTAGTAATATGTATTATAAAAGAGTAATGCATGCTTCTAATCTTTACAGCTTACCACCCAAATAACTACAGGATAATTTACATGTCGGCCAGGTTTTTCGATTTAGAAAAAACTGTAGCAACACCGATGACTTTGTGGCACAATATTGGTCCCTTCAGAATTAATTGGTGCAAAGAAAATACCATAGAAAGGTGGAGTGGTAAGCATTTAAGAGAACACTCAGTACAACTAGAGAGGCATTAATGGAAGTCCACAGAAGATCATGGAGGAATGGATAACTGTTGTGTCCACTTTTGATCCAATGTCTAATGACATTAGTAAGCTCATATGTAAACATTGGTGCATACTTCAAACAGGAGAAGTCTCATTCCCAGTTCCTAGATTTTCATTCAAGTGTTTGAAACACCTGAGAGACATAGGGGTGAACACCACAGTGAAAGATACAATTGAATGCATTTCTACCTTGTGGGGCCTTCCTAGAGTAGTTGGTCATTGCCTGTATAGCATTTGTAATATGTGTAGAACAAAGTAAATTTGTACACTTAAAGAATAGGTGCATTTGGGAACAAGGGAAACACACCAAGGGCCTAATTATGGATGTGTTGGTCTTCTCATCATAACTCCCACGAGGCAGTACCAGGAAGACCGACAAGCCCATGGTCTCTTGCCCGCCGCATTTCGAGTGTAATCCAGGGCTGGCGGTGCGGCAGTGGTGGTGTCACAGTGGCGGTATGTTTGGTCCATAGGAGAGCCTTACAAGCATACAGCCACCGTGATCGCGCCTCCAGGTCATCCTTGCATGGTGTGACATGCACCATGTCGTGCATGCCGCACAGTATAACGCACGACCTTGCACTTTTGGGGGGGCACATCATGTGCCCCCTCCATGCACCTCCATGGGGAGATTTGGCCAGGGTCCCTGTTGGAGTCCCTTTACATGCCTTTATGCCAAGCATTTTATGATGGGGTTACCGCCGTGAAATGCTTGGAGGAAAGGCAGGTCATAATCTGTTTGACGGTGCCGGGATCGGCAGCGGTCATCTGTCAGGCTGCTGGCAGTCCCACCGCCACCATCGTAATATAGCGGTCGGACCTCAAGGGTGGTGGTGGTCAGACCGCCACCGCGAGTATGGTGGTACCAAGACCGCCGTACTCTTAATAAGGCACTAATTGTAAATAGGTTAATGTGGTTTACAGTTAAATGTGCCCATGAAAGAAAGACTACATTGGGAAAACAAGTTGAAAGGTTAAAGTGGAGTACAGGTGCAAAGGTGTAATATGCAACAGCAGACATTAGCTAGGAAATTGGAGAATCATTTCAAAGACGGTCACCATCAGTCTATGGATTTTCAATGGATAGTCTTAGAACAAATAACTGATGGCAGGAAAGATATAGAACATCTGTTGCCACTGATGGATTTTTTACAACGGGCAGATGTCCAGGGGCTGAATGAAAAATTTGATTTATTAACATACCATTGATACATTGGCACGATCTCCTTTGGCCCTGATGAATACTTTATTGGTGAATCATGTATGCCATTTTATGAGTTCCCTAGAGTACAGATGAATACTCCCCCTTTGATGATTTTCAAAATTCTTAACATCATAATATGTGAAAATCAAGCATTAAATGTAGAGAAAATTTTACAAATATTCGCTTTGCACCTCCTCATTCCTTCTAAGGGTGTGAGTAGTTCGCGGAGTTGCGCCGTGCAACGCTACGCGAAGTGGTAAAATAACTCCGCCACGCTACGTGGAGCTACGCGAGCAGTGTAGTGCGATAGGAAAATGCTGTTCGCGGTGATTGCACAGTGCCGGATGCTTGTCCGCACTGTGCAATCATTGCAAACGGCATCATGCACTGTGCAAGCGGTAGTTTTCTGCCGCTTGAGTAGATTTTTACTCGAGCTGCAGCTTTCTCAACGTGAACGGGCAGTTTCTCATCGCGAGCGGTCGCGAGCATACGCGACCACTCGCAATGAGAAACCTGACCCCCCCGTGTTGAGAAATCTCGCCGGGAGGTTTATTTTCCACGCTCGCGCTCGCCAACTTGATGTTGCCGATCGCGAATGAGGAAAAATCTCACCGGGATGTTGATTTTGCTCGCTCGCGGTCGCCAACTTGACGTTGAGGAACAAGAGCGAGCAAAAATGTCACTCCGCGAGATCCGCGTAACGAGGAGTGCAGCAAACTCCGCACACTCCTCGAGCGGAGCGTAGTTCACCGCCCAGGGTTAATTCCTTCTCCTTTTTAAGATGCCGCCCAGATTTCGCCAACAATGACTTTATGTTGTATGGGTTTTAAGATAAAGGAAAGGTTGCACTATGTACACAAATATTCTCTTCCTTAAAGTTAAAATAGTAATTTTTTCTTTCATAAATAAATGTTCGTGTGAACTTTACTCTCACATGTTTCAAGTATAACTCCTCAAAATGGCATTGTTCACACATTGTGTTTTGGCCTCTCTGTGGGGCATAGGTTCTATTTAGGGCTTTATCAGGACACTGGATCCTTAAATAGTGTTCATACCTTACATTGCATAAACACCAAAGGATACACTATATATTAATCCCCAAAAAATTTAACTCACCTATGGTTGGATGTTGGAAAACTGAGGGCCTGTCCATCTTTGGTGGTAATAAACAACTGTGTGTTCTCATGTTGATTTAGTTGTCTTTGGGTTTTTAAATTAAAATGATTTCCTATGGTGTTTAGTTTAAGTCCTGACTTCCGATATTTTCAATAGCAGGGTGTTGAAGTAACAGTGATTGGTCATATATGGTGCTGGATTTCCACCATGGCTGAGGTAGAGTTAATTTACAACGGTTGTGAGTCCATTTTAGCTCTAGTATCTTTAGAAGTGCAGTTTTTGAATAGGAATGGGCTTACAGTTTTGTGGGTTGGTGTACATCCTAAACCCCTCCTTGCTTATCCCTTATCCTCCCATTTTGTAGTAAATATTCGAAATTTTCCAGCTGCTCCTCTCTGTCTCCACACATAATCAACTAAAACCCATACTTACATGATCTCCCATGTTAAAATATAGTGAAAAATGTATTAAACTTTAAAACAATTATTAAGATTTTTTTATGTTAAATATTAATGTAAAACACATGTTTATATTTATTCCAAGGGGCCGATTATGATGTCGGACGGAAAGCGGTTTCAATTCCGACCGCCTAATTACAATCTAGGATGTCGAACTTGAAACCGGACGGTCATTCCAGCTGACTTCCGACAGGCTCATGGAGCCCGTTGGCCAGTTGGAGACCAGCCTGTAGTCACAATAGGATGGCATGTCTGCCGTCCGGATTACGATGTCGGTTTCCACCAGCCTTTCCATGCCGGCCTATCCGACATTGAAAGGCTGACAGAAAGCGACTTTGGGGGCCCCTAGCAGGGCCCCTTTGCCTCCACGGCCTACCTATGAGGGCCAGGGAGCACCTATTGTGCCCCCTGTAAATCCCTACACCCTGTGGCAGGCACCTTTCAGCTCCCATAGAGAATAGGGGGTATGCGACCGCCCAGTGTGCATCGCATCGTAATCATGAGGTCGGGACCGCCGACTGGAGGTCGGTCGGTCCCGATTCCACGACGGTGTCCCAGACCAACATCATAATCGGCCCATAAATGTAGAACAAATTAAATAAAATAATATTGCATTTTATCTAGATTGTAGATTACATACAAAAAATATTTTAATATATTTAATAAGTTGTAATGTCTTTTTTTAAATTATTATTACTAAATATTATTCCACATGCAGTAAAATGTTATATTTATTTACTGGATAAAAATACTAGTATGTTATGTATAAAATTATTTTTAGCATATATTTAAAAATGAAACATTTTTAAATTGAAAAGTAAATACATATATTTTATATAATTAAATATTAATTAAAACATTACTTTTAATATTTTTACTGTTGCAGTAAAAATAAATATATATATAATGTTTTAAACTAAAAATTGAAATTCCCTGTTGTAGTGACCTCAACTGTAACTAGTGTCCTAAAGTAGCAATAACTGACACCCCCGCCATGCACAAACTTGTTATCAATTATTTAATTTCAGATGTCTTGAGTGATGGAATATTGGAGGTAAATGGCAGTGCATTGCTAAGGGTGCAATTTATAGGTACTTTAGTTACAGGGTTTTTGTTAAAAGAAAAGTTAGTACAATTCCTAACTACATTGTCACTATAACCTTTGTTTTTTCAGTGAATTTTTCAGATTTTTGTTTTAACAAATGTAATATTTTATTACCATACGGAAAGGGGTTGGCTGCAGGATCTGGCCCTGGGTCCAACCCACGAGGGCAGCCAATTCCCTGCCACACTGCTTTTGTCCGTGCATGGTGTCGGCTTGGCTGCAGGGCCTGGCCACACTCAGGCATACTTACTGACTTTGTCAAAGAGTCAATACACCAAAATATAAAATGTGAACCTATTGGCTTTATCAAGGGGTGACCATACCAATATATATATGAAGTAAATCCTTCATATTTCTCCAAACAGCACCAATATTTTTAATCTAATGTATATTTCAGTAATTCGCTTAATGCAATATTAAATAATGGTGAAAAATATATAAATGCTTAATAAAGATTTAATTCAAAACAATCAACATGTCTGTGAGACTTTCTTGTAACATAGGGGCCTATTAGGATGGGGGGCAGATTTTCATCCGCCCGCCACCCTAGCGTTGCTGGGACCGCCCGCCAGTGGTGCGGCGGTCCCGCACCAGCGATTAGGATGCCACCGCCACCGTGGCATCCTCCATTCCCAGCATTGTGGCGGGCGGTGCACACACCACCGCCCGCCACAATGCTGGGAATGCACTGTGTGCATTGTCATGCACAAGGTGACAGGCACCGCGCGGTGCCTGCCACCTTGTCCATGACAATGTAGGGGGGTACCATAGGTGCCCCCCATGTGCACCCCCCACGCCCCAATACCCTGGGGGCCCGCAACGGGCCCCAACAGCAAACTCCGCATGCCTTTTCCTGGCAGCATCGCCGCCACGGAAAGGCTGCTTCCCGCACCCATGCTAATATGGATGGCGGTGTCGAGCAGACACCGCCACCATATGTAGCCCCTTTTCCGCCTGGTCGACTGGTGGAAAACCGGCGGACGGTCTCTCCGTCCGCCGGGGTCCCCCCGCCATACTAATATGGCGGGGGGAAAATGGGTGGCGGGTGGAGGGAAATGTAGGGCGGATCGCCACCGCCATGCGGGCGGTGGCGATCCGCCCTACATCGTAATGACCCCCATAGTGTTTATTATTGGATTTTGTGGGCTGAAAAATGTTAAAAAAAGATTCTTAGATGTATTGTTTTTGAAAAAACAAATGCCTCTGAGTCTTTCTGTTAAGAATTTTCAGCCAACAAAATGCAATCATAAAAACAACGACTAGAGGTCCTTGCATTACGGTTGAAGAGCATAGAGTTCCAGCTAGGAGTGCTTTAAAAAAATATCGTACAATCTCCTAGGGTCAATGATTTAATAACCATGAAGACGTTAGTGCTTCCTCCGTGGCCCAAACTTATAAAAATAAAAAAGTGTGGGTGCCCAGAGTAGGCACTAGGGTACCCATAAAATTAAAAAACAAAAAGCCAAGATAAAGAATAACAAATGAGCTGCAGAAGCCACTCATTTATATTTCACTGTTCCAGCAAGGAGCACCCCATAATGCCATGGTACTTTTTAAAATTCATTTGTTTCTTCTAAGTGGTGCCCCTACCCAGAAAAGGCATGGGCACCACCAAACTATTTTTTTTAGTGTTGTGGGGGCCTGCAGGGAGTGCAGAAGCTCCGAGCAATGTAAAAAAAAATATGGTAAGTCTCCTGGGTCATTGAATCTGAGCTGGAGCTATATGATCTGCAGTTCAAGTGAAGGAACCCCCTGTGGCGGGTTCTAGGATTGCATATTTTGTCCTGAAAAATGTTAAAAACAGACTCAAAGGCATGATGATTTTTTTTTTTAGTAAGGCTTTATTGAAAATCTTTTCTGTAATTTTTTTTAATATTACAATGTGTGAATTTATAAAAAATACATTTGATTATAGTTATTGGTGACCTTTTGACAAAAATAATAGGGTTGCTGTATATATAAGTTGATGTGCTGAGCCCTTGATAAAGCCAATAGGCCAGCATTTTATATTTGGTGTTTTGACCCTTTGACAAAATCAATAGGTCTACCTTACTTATAATGACACCCTTGAAGTTGTCACATTGCATACTCAGCCGTGCACACCAGTGGGGGTTCACTGTGCTTAACCCCATGCCACTCATGATGGGGATTGGATACTCACCCCCACGTGCCCGTGTGCACAGTGGGGGGTTGAGTAACCCCACATGCCCATGTGTGGTGGGGGTAGGTTTCCAGCAGGCAGTTGGGTGCAGGGCCTGGCCACAGCATAAGGCTCAAGCTGGGAGTGCTTTAAAAAAATAGGGTGCACTCTCCTAAGGTAATGGATTTAATAACCACGGGGGCCTTGGGAATCCCCCGCAGCCCCAAGTTATAAAAAAAAAAGTGTGGGTGCCCTGGATGGGCACCAGGAAATTCAAAAGATTACAAACAAACACCAAAAAAAGAATAATAAAAGAGCAGCAGGAGCAGCTCATTTATTATTTACTCTTCTGGCAAGGAACACTACATAGCGCCCTTGGGATTTTTACAATTTTTTTTTTCTTCCTGTTGGTGTCCCTAGAAGATGCAGGGGAACCACTAACCATTGTTTTAATATTGTGGGGACAGTAAGTCTCCTAGGTCATTGAATCCATGACCCCAGGAGAACTTACCATATTCTTTTGAATCAGACTGAACTGGAGCTGTCTGCTCTTCAGCTGGAGTGCAGGGACCCCTTGTGGTGAGGGTTGTGCACCCAACCTCATGCGCCCAGGCATGGTGGGGTTGGGTTAACAGCGGGGGTTGGGCCAAGGGCCTGGCTACAGACCATGTGTGTGCGGAGGGCTGGGCGTCAGTGGGTGGTTGGATAAAGCCTGAGGAAGACTCCCAAAAAAATCACTCACACAAAAATGGCACGTGTCTGCTCGGTGGCAATGTATACACGGTATGTGTAGATTTAAAGATCTGAAGATATTTTGGGACTACATTAATAAAGTTGAGTGAGGATACTACTATAACCTACAATATACGGTGGTCACTTCCAAGTGGGTTTTAGACATGACAAAATTGTATTCAACACAGTACCTACCCAGGGCAGACATCAACGGCTCCACCACTTAGCAAAAAAGGACCAGGTACAAGAAATTGACAACCTATCATTCACTTGAATATCTACAAGTATAGAGTTCTGAAAGTTGTAGATCCTCAGAAGCCCCAGGCACTAGCGGTCTTCATCTGCTCACTTTATATGTGTATTATGTGTTAATTGACCAGTTCAGAACACACCAGATTCTGGGAGGAGGTCTATTTTGCATCCCTTGCACAAGAAGGGTGATGTGGCTGATCCTGCAAATTTTCCGAATCGGCCTTTTTGATTTTATGGCCAGTGTTTATGCTAGCCTTCTATTACAGGATCTCAACTCTTTGAGCAAGTTGCAGCTTGGTGTAGCACAGTAGATAATGTGGTAGCATTGTTATTTTTGGCTTTTCAACCAAACATATTGTCACAGTCTCTATGTATGTTACATTGATTACAGTGCATATATCGCCATCTGTTATGGGACAATTAAATGCCTGAAGCATCCCTAACATACACTTACGTGCCTTAGTCACACTATATTCCGGTACATGGGTCAGAGTCAAACTGGGCAATGCATAAGGAGTCTCTGCGCATACGAATGCCAACATAATTTTGAAAAGGGTGTGTGTGCAAGCACCCTTGTTATGAGGCTTCTAAATTGGTAACTTAAGGCCCTGCAAGCTGTGAGGCAAATTTCACAAAAAATTGGACAGCAGCATTCACAAATGCGAACGGCATAGTGATAATGGCTAAAACAAGCAGATGCTTAAAAAGACTGATGTGGAAATCGGATATATACAACAATTCAATAAGTTGGTTGGCCATAAGAGCAAGACAAAAACCAGGATTTTTGGCAAATGCATGAAGAAGCACCAGTCGTGGCATATGGAAGATATGCAGCTGGATCAGACCTCCGCTTATAATTATCTTGGCGTGTGGATATCGGATACTGAATTTCTTCGATTTTGTTTGGTTACCACAAAGAACAGAGGCTCCTCGTTATTATTTGCATTGAGTAGATTGTATTGCAAGCTAGTAAATCTAATCGTGAAACTCATTAAAAGTCCTAAAACGTATTTTCTGGCCTTATTTATGGTCAGGGTGCTCTCCCATATAGATTGGCAAAAAATGTACATGGTGTTCAATGCAAGCCATTTCTAAGGGTTTTCTATCTGCCTAAAAATAGCAGACTGTCTCAAAATTTGCCTGGAATTCAGAATTATAGGTCAGGATTTGGCCTGCACCACAGTAGCATGAAATTAGTGATTTCATGTGTGTAAGACCGGACTGGCTTACCGATCATCAGGTGTTTTGGAGGAATGGCAGGGTAGGGGGCAGTTTTACTGCTGGATGGGGGCGTTTCTTGAGGGTGCCTGCTGGCCACGTTCTTACTTGCAGCGCTTCTAAATAAACAGCGCTAAAACAAATGGCTTTAGAGTACGCTTTAAGCACTCTTTAAAACGATTTAGTTTCGCATTGTTTATTTAGAGGCACTGCAAGTAAGAAAGTGGCCTGCAGGTCGCCAGCAACAAAACCGGCTGCCAAGGCAGTGATACCGGCCCAACCCTGCCATCCCACCAAAATGCCCGGTAGCCAGTCCAGCCCTGCATGTCTGTAAGTATAAATTGGTCAATAGAAGCAAAACAAAACTACAACACCCAGAATCCACTAAGGTATCACACCAAAAACATTTTTAGTGAATGAAATCCTGACCTGTAATGCTGCTGTTCCTTTTTGTTTTAATAATTCTAATGCCTAGGTCTTGAGATGTGCTGTGAAATTATTTCAACACTCCGATGGACAAAGTTGCTGATACTAATGTGCATCTGACCTAGTACTTTGGTCAATTAATATTTGTCCTTGAAATCATAGTAATGAACATAACTTCTTATTAAAATAAATAAGTGCTTTCACGACAAATTTGTTTTGCTTGCAGAACAGAGAGGTTTGGTATTCTGTAAAATTATTTAAATTATCTTAGAATATCTATGCCATATAATTGATAATGTACAACACCGTAATTCCTTTTTATTTTAGATTCTATTGAGAGAGGCCAGAACATGCACTCTGCAAGTGTTATAACACTTTAATGTTATGATTTTAAGTATTTGTCAATTAAGCTGTACTTAAAGATTAGGTAACTCCAATGAGTTACGTGGGTCATAAAATGAAAATGAATCTTTGAACAGCTCCTGGGACCTCAACACAATTTGCACAAAAATCTGACCTCATTTGGATATCTATTAAGACATGCTTTCAAATAACTAAAGAGTACATTCTTGGCGGGGCGTGGCTAGCGCCCGAGGAAGATGGCGGCTCTCCCGTGACTTGCCTGGGGACGCGGGGCAGTCTGAGGGATTTTCCTACGCTGGCTGTGTCATGAATCACCGCTAAATGAAGGACTGACAATCGGAACATTGGCGCTACAAGGTGATAGATATTTTAAATCTATTCTGAGGTGAATAGTCTTATCTTTCTTCATCGCGCCTTCAGCTGCTGCTCTGGTAACCGTCACCGCCTCTCCAATGCTTCGCGCGCTGAGGGAACAGCTTTCACCGTGAGGCGCGTATTTGCCCTTAAGGATTATATTCTTTCACCGGCAGTGAGGAGGCTCTTCAACAAAGGCAGTCATTTATAGGCTAAGCAACGTTTTCAGGTCTGGCCGTGTATTGAAGCGCAGTGCCCCCTTCCTGCTCCTCATAACGCTCTGAACCAGCTGAACAGAAGTAATTAATTTAAAGTTGCCAGCGCGGGGAAATTCGCTTCTAAAGCGCGGTGATGTTTCTTCAGAGCCGGCAATGAAGTATTTATGACAGGAAACTACCCGAGTAAAGGTCGGAATTCAAGGCTAAGGCATGAAGTGAATTTTGACCTTATGTCGACCCACAACGCTAGCCTGCATGCTGAGGAGATTATTTTCAATGCACATTGTGTCTTTCTAAGTGGCAGTACCTCATTTATTTACTGACTTTCACCTATTGACATGAGATTATTTTTATCGTGTGCTGAATTCCTTCAACAGCAGAAATGTTTTATTCATTTAATGACCTGATTATGGACGTTTCATACTAATAGTCATGTAGAAAAGTGTTTTTTGGTCATTAATTTCATGCGCTTTTATTAACAGGTTTTGGATGGGCATTTCTGTAACCATGTTTTTACGTTGCTAAAATATGCATGCGCTAACTTCTACATTTCTTAACTGAGCTCTTCTCAGAGCCTACAATATTCATGAGTACATCACGAGACTCTTTATTCAAAATGGTTCTTTTAGAAATCATATTAAGCTAAGCATATGGTATGGTTTGCATGGGTTTAAACATGTTCTTGCAATACATTGTGGTGAATTACATTTCATACATGTAATCTCTTCCCTTTAAGCAGATAAGATATCACCTTTATATATCACTCCATGCCTATTGGTAAATATATGTGTTGATATTGTACCCTACGCCAAAAGCTGGCAAATTCTGTTATAGTGTGCCCAGCACACTATTATTGAGTGAAACTGCGCACTTACATTATACTTTACAGTTTTACAGAATCTTTTCTGTATAGGCTTTAATTCTTCCCATTGCATGGGGAGGTTAAAAAGAGTTTCTTCATTACAAATATCCTCATATCGTAGATTTCTTGTCCATTCAAGGCCACGTGTCAACTTCATTAGAATGGAAGTCTCCCAAGCATCACTGCCCAAAACAACTGCTTCTTCGACTACGACTCCTGGCACCTCTTCTAATATTAAGGCAACAACTAAACGCCTTAAGCAAAATCCACCTTCTCCACCGAAGCCCTCTACGCCTGTCTCCATGGATCTCCTTCTGGAGGAAATTCGAGCTCTGAGACCATTTGTCGAGGAGACAAATTCTAAAATACAAATCTTAACTGATGGATGGGAAAAGTTGGAGGAAAGAGTCACTAAGGTTGAACATAATGTGGAAACCCTCAGTGCATGTTGTAACAAGGTAGACATCTTTCACTCCCAAATTACATCCTTGCAAAAACAGGTTGAAAACATTGAAAACAGAAATAGACGTAACAACCTTCGCATTTATGGCCTATCGGAAGGAACAGAAGGATCGGATCCCATATCCTTCTTTCAAAAATTTCTACCGACTGTACTGAATTTACCGGAGGGCACTAATCTTAATATACAACGTGCCCATAGATTGGGCCCAACGCATTCAACACCCTCAAGCACGAAGAGACCGAGAGGAGTTATATTGTATTTCCTTGAGTATACGGATCTTCTTAAAGTGCTTTCTGCAGTTAGGCTCCTGAAGCGTATTTCATTTTCAGGTCACCAACTATTCTTTTCGCAGGATTATGCCAAGTCCACAGCAGATAGACGCAAAGAATTCCTCGACATGCGCCCAGCATTGCGCTCAATTGGAGCACGTTTCGGATTACTTCATCCTTGCTTGTTTAAAGTCACTCTCAACAATAACACCACGACTTATGAGGACCCAACAAAGTTGAGGAGTTTCCTCAGAGCACAATGCCCAGAAAAGATGGACATTTCAAGCACTCGCTTTAAATAGTTTCTATTTTGGAGTATATTTAATTAGGGATCAAATCCTCAATGTGTTGTTTCAACTACAGAAGTTTAGTATAGTTTTGCCATGATATAATGGCTTCTTTTGTTCTCATCACCCTCCAAATATTTCTTCCTCCGTTATATATTGGAATAGGGTTTAGCGTTTCGGTATGTAGTTCACTTACAGAATTCTGAAATGGATTTCTGCCATGGTATAATAGTTTGTTGTTTCTCATTGCCTTTTTCCATTTCAGGTTATAATCTTGTAGTCTCTGATGTCATAATGTGTCATGACATGTTTTCTCCTGTCTATATTTACCATTTTTTGTTCCTCTTTGCACAGATACTAACCTCATGTGCGTGACCTTTTAGTTTTGATTGTTCTTTACATCCCGAAGTCTCCCCCGCCTTACCTCATGGGGTCTGGGAACGTCATCGTTCCATGTGGTCTCTCCCCCCATTCTTCCATTGTTTTGACCTCTATGTGAATATGATCCTTTTTTTCATATTCTTCTTTACAGCTCTTACCTCTTCTTCTTTATTCTTTCCGCCTTCTTCTTATCAAACATGTTTCTGTCATTTTCCTCTTTCTCTAACCTCGCTTCTTCCTTTTCTTTATCTTTTCTATTCCTTCAGTTTCTCTCAAATGGTTTTAACTTTTAATATCTTCGTACATATTATAAGGCTTACTCCAATGTTTTTTATTGTTGATTTTCCCACAAGTAATATTGTTCATAATATACAAGACTTTATTGGTTCACTTATGTTTTTATTACTTTCATCTCACAAATGTTTTTGAAAATTGTCACATGGAATGTCAGAGGCTTGAACTCCCCCATTAAGAGACAGAGAGTCTTATCTCACCTCTCCAAATTAGATGTTAATATTGCGTTATTGCAAGAATCACATCTCACAGATGTCGAATCATTAAAACTCAAAAGAAATTGGGTTGGTGAAATCTTTTTCTCACCAGGAGATGGCAAAAGGAATGGGGTAATAACTCTTTGTCACAAATCACTGAATGCCAAGCTTGTATCACAAGAATCCGACACAGAGGGTAGGTGGATTCTCACTAACCTCCTGTTGGGGAAGACTCCTTTATCTCTACTTAACATTTATGCCCCTACAAGCGGTGATACCACGTTTTGGTCTCGTATATCTCAGGTATTGCTCAAACACCCATCAGAAAACTTTATTCTTGCAGGAGACTGTAACCAGGTGATGGACCCTTTTATTGATAGGAACTCCAAATCTCCCTTTATCCCAAACACACCACACAAGGTCTTCACACGAACTATTCAACAAAGAAACTTATTAGACTCATGGCGTCTCTGCAATCCATCCACAAGAGAATACTCTTTTTTCTCCTCTCCACATCAAACACAATCTCGAATTGATCATATTTTTATTTCACGCAACATCTCCCAATCCTTACGTTCTGCTGACATAGGCCCTATACTCATCTCGGATCATGCACCGGTTTCAATTCAATTAGACATTTTAAATCATTCCACATTACCAAAAAAATGGCGTTTCAATAACTCCTTACTCCTTGACCCCAATTTTACTTCATCTTTTACCTCTTTCGCTCAGGAGTTTTTTCACATTAATTTAACGAATGATGTCTCCTTTCATACGGTGTGGGACGCTTTTAAGGCCACCGCTCGGGATTTCATCATTAGATTTGTGACAAATAAACGTAAAGTCTCCCGCATATTACATAATACACTTCTAGCTAAGATTAAAAAACTTGAGCACTCCTTCCATACCTCCAAGTCGAAGGATTCCCTTAAAGATCTCATTAATGCAAAAATCGCCTTTAACGAATCCACTACAGAACAGGCTTCCCTATACTTACTGAAATCCTCAGCGAAATATTATGGCGGCCAAAACAAATCAGGCAAACTTTTGGCCAATTACCTAAAGATCAAACAGCAGAAACTTCATATTGATTCCATTATAGATGATAGCCAAGCATCGAAATTCAAAGACACTGAAATACTTCAAGAATTTGTACATTTTTACCAATCCCTTTACACACCAGAAAACACACCTTCAGATACAGACATTTCCCAATATTTCTCCACGATTCAAAAACATATTAATCCCCAATTAGACTTAGCCCCTTTGGAAGCTGAAATCACACAAGAAGAATTATTAAATGCTTTAAAAACCCTTAAAAAGGACAAGGCCCCAGGCCCAGATGGCTTCACAGTAGAATTTTATTTACAGTTTGTTCATCTATTACTCCCACACTTGCACACTCTTCTCTCTTCCTTTATTGCTTCTAGTAATTCCACTGGCTCTTTTTCCGAAGCCTTGATTTGTCTAATACCAAAGACTGATAAGGATTTACGTTACTGTAAGAATTATAGACCCATATCCTTAGTTAACGTAGATTATAAAATTTTCTCGAAAGCCCTAGCACTAAGATTAGAACCATATCTTCCAATGCTGCTTGGAAAGGAACAATCAGGTTTTGTCAAAGGTCGCAACATCACTGACAATACACGCCTATTCTTTGACATTTTATCTAAATCATCACATTATCCAGACTCCTTGGCGGCAATTGCGTTAGATGCAGAAAAGGCCTTTGATAGAGTTTACTGGCCTTTTATCTTCCACGCTCTCAAGTGGTTTGGATTTGGGCCTCAAATCATTTCGTTAATATCCTTACTTTACTCCGAACCCAAAGCCGCCATATCTACCAATGGACTCATCTCCCCCTACTTTAATCTTAAACGAGGAGTGCGCCAGGGATGCCCCTTGTCCCCTTTTCTTTTCAATTTGGCCTTAGAACCCTTTCTCTCAAGAATACGTCAAAATAACTCAATCACAGGTTTTGCCTCAGACCCCCAACAAATTAAACTGTCAGCCTATGCTGATGACATTTTGGTTTTCCTCTCTCAACCACAATCGTCACTAACTGCTTTCATGGGAGAGGTGGAGACCTATGGATTGGTATCTGGCTATAAACTGAATGAAGGGAAATGTGAGATATTACCCTTAACCAAATACACCTATAAGGAAGATTTTAAGATCTCCAACTTTACTTGGAACCCTAAACATATAAAATATCTTGGCATTTGGTTCTCTCCCTCTATAAAGACATCTATCTCTTTAAACATAGACAAATGTTCTGCTAAACTCAAAACATTGGTCGCAAGATGGCATCCCCTTCATCTTTCCTGGTGGGGTCGTTTAGACACAATCAAAATGATGTTGACTCCGATAGTTTTGTATACCCTTTCCAACATTCCACTTTCCATCCCATCTAAATTCTTTCAAAAGATCAATTCTATTTTGACTTCTTTTCTATGGAACGCTAAAAAATCAAGAATGGCATTACAGAAATTAACAAGACCAAAATCTGAAGGTGGGGCCAATTTCCCTCATTTCTCTAATTATCACAAGGCCTTTCAGCTACGACAATTATCGAACTGGATTGCTAATCAATCTGAGGATAAACCTCTCTGGGTGGATCTTGAGACCTCATTCTTAGCTCCCTTTTCATTTCAGGAATATCTCTCCTTTACTCGCAAACCACAAAAGCTCTCTACCCCTATAATCAAGCATTCCTGTAGATTACTGTCCACTGCACCCCACTTAATGATACATAATATAGGTACTTTTCTCAACTCCTCAATTTGACACAACAAACACATCCTTCTCAATAGGAAACCTATATATTGGAAGGTTTGGAGAAACAAAGGCCTACTTTGGGTTCATCAATTTTTTGATCAAGGCACACCCATTCAATTTACGCAATTACAAACTCTTTACCATTTGCCTTCTTCTTTTAAACTCAAATTTTCGACTTTGCAGAACGCAATACTTGATACTTATGCTAAACTCAAATCTTCACCTTCCTCACACTCCCACCCCCTTTTCCCATGGCATAACCTTTTGCACATAAGCCCCAAAGCGTCCACCATTTATTCCCGTTTAATGATACCTCCTGGGATACGTGACAAAACCAAAGTGGAACTCTCATGGGAAGCAGATTTGAGAATGGATTGGCCCATCTCTTTCTGGAACAGAATCTGGACGAAACTTAGGAAATCATCCAGAGCGGCCAGTGCAACACAAACTCTCTTCTTTATTTACAACAGATTGTTTCTTACCCCCACGCACTTACATAAAATTCACAGCACAAATCTTAACACCTGCTGGACATGTTCCCAGGTCAACGCCGATCTCCATCACATGCTGTTCACATGTCCACATGTTCTTATATTTTGGAAGCAGGTCTGGCACCAAATCAACACTATATTTCACACCACAATTCCCCTCTCCCCCACAAACATTTTTCTAGGCAGTTTAATACTGGATTGGAAAGCGAGTCAATCCCAGCGACCACTTATTGATTTGTTAATAGCTGTAGCTTTTCAGCAAATATCAAAAAACTGGAAAGATTCCTCTAAATTATCCTATTTAGCTTGGTGGTATGCTGTGTGCCACAATCATCGCCTTGATACAGCACTCGTCCATCCTATCTCTCTTGCTACTAGACGCTCTCACCTTTGGGGCCCACTCACACAATTTCTAGACGATACCGTGAAGAAAACTTCTCTACCTGCTCCCACACAACAAGAGGTTACCAAGCCTCCTTGACTTCCGATTGATTGTCTATAATTATACTTGATTTATCATCTCTATAATAATTTTTAAAATTGTGTATTTTTGACATATACTGTTATTTATGATTTCTGTGAACCTTTGATTGTATTCATATCTCTTATATATTATCCTTTTACCATTCTAGTGGATATTATATATTATTATTATTCTTTATTGTATTTTTATGTATTTATGTATTAACAAACAAATGTATATATACGAAGTATTGTTCTTTTTATGATCATAGTAATTCTCTTTTCAATAAACCTTTTCTTGAACTTAAAAAAAAAAAAAAAAAAAGAGTACATTTTTCCCTTCATATATTCCTACCTTCTTCAAGAAAGGCCCCGGTGACCTCAATCCATTTAAGGAAAAATGTATTCTGTGTACTTTACCATCAACCCAGTCCCCATAGGATTAGACCTTGCCAGCAAACAGATTGAAGCTTATTTTGAGATTCAAGTTCTCAAGTTAAATGGATGGATCTGAGAGAGTCCTCTGGGCTCATTAGATACATCTCCAGAAGTTATAGGTTTCATGGATCAAAGGCATTCAGCAGAACAACAAGCATTTAACACAGGCCTTAGCTTAATGCTATGGCATGCTGTTTCAGTGGATTGGTCGAATCCATTTATTGAACTGGTCTTTTTCCACAAAATAACCCAGATAAAAGTCTCAGCAAATCCTCAAATATTTCCTGAACCATTTAAAGAGTATTCCAATAGCTCTTCTCTGTTAGATCTTGAACACTGGACAAGTGATATGCAAACTAAAAACCCTTTTACTTTACTCCAAAAATGCCTCGGGGTATAGGGTGTGCATGCACCCCAGGACCTGCATAGCATGGACTGCACCAGTACATGCCGTGCAGGTACTGCCTTTGAATCTCCCATTGCCTTGGGAACGCCAAAATGCCACCCACCAGAATACAAAAATACTCATAATCTGTCAGGTGGCCCTGTTTTGCAGTCCTGGAGCAGGGGTGGCGACCTGCTCCAGGACCGCCAAACTCTTATTTTGGCCCTTAGCAATTTTTTTTAAATGTTATTAGTAATTTATAGTCTTGTAGTAGATTATTGGTTTTGTAGGGGGATAATCTGAGATGTTATTTAACATAGAAATATATTTTTTTATGCTAATTAGATTTTTAATTATAACATAATTTTAATTGATTATTACTTATATAAATTCTTTAATTGCTATAATATATTTTGAATTTAAAATGTTTATTTAATTGTATTATAGTTATATTTTAGTATTGGGTCGTAGGGTTTGATGATGGGTGAGATGATACTTAGGTTGTAACTAATTATAAAATTATGGCAATTAGTTTCTAATTGTAAATTAATTATTTAATTGATTGTTAATTGTGTAAATAATGTAATAGTGTATTATTTAAGTCATAGTTTAGTTATGGGTTGCCGGGTTTGTAGGGTAATAGGGTGGGAAGTTAAATACATTAAATGTATTTTAATTTAATGTTAATTCTTTAGATAATTGAATATCAAGTGACTATTAACTATGTAAATTACTTAATCAATTATTGTGTGATTGGTGTACTATTTTAGACCCTTAGAAATCTTGAAGCAGTTTGACTACTTGGGTTTGTACTTCTCAGAGAATCTACACTGGGGTAATCATATACAGAAGGTACATTTAGTCCTGAGACAAATGGCAGGTGCCGTTGTGAAGTTTAGGCATAAAGCCGCAGCCAGAAGTATTAGTGTCATTTTGCAAATATATAAGCAAAGGGAAATGGCAGTTGCAGTCTATGGGGCGGAGCTTTGGGTATATGCGAATGTGCGATCACTCTAAGTAGCTCAGAATAACTTTTTAAGAGCTCTGCTGAGGTTGGAGCCGGGCACTCCTTTAGTGGCACTTTATGCAGAGCTAAAGCTTACTCCAATATTAGAAATTGCAACTCTCAGGCCAGTTCTTTACTGGGTTAGGCTGATAAGAAATCCTAAGCAGCGACATATTTGAAAACCATAGAAGAAGTTACCTCCAGTGATGATCGCGGGGGGAGCACATGGTCACAAGAATATTTTAAACAAGTTGCGGATGATGTCCCTATGGACACTCCCTTGTAAAGTTAAGCAGGATATTGCAGATTTGAATAAAGAATGGTACTACGGATACATGCAGGCAAGGAACAGCCTGGCGGTGAGGCCAGGTACTAAATGGGTGTAATTATTTTAGTAACACCTATGGTTTTCTTTCTACTGAGTATTTGGATGTGCAATAACCCGAACTGAAGAGAACGCTCTATGTAAAATCAGGCTGGGTATCATGCCAACAAGGGACTACCTAATCTGAATCTACAGGCTTGCTGTTGGATCTGATCACTGTGATTGTAGCTTTAGAGGGATAGATAACTTCACCCACTTGATCCTGTTGTGTAATAAATATGATTCTGCATGACTTCGATGGCTTCTCCCCCTTTGTATATCTTACAGGGTTAGATGTGTTAAATCGGCACTGGCATTGTGCATTAGGCCGGATGACACTTATGTGGTTAACTCTGTAGCGTCAATTTTATGGGTTGCGTTGCCTTACCTGAGAGAGCTGTCTACCACACAAGGTATCAGTTTAGCCAGATAACCTAAGAGGTTCAGCACACTCTCTGTCACGCACTGTGCTACTAGCCCCTGTTCGAAATTGTATGCTCCCTCAATGTTCCTCTGCGATTATTTTAGGCAAAGTGGCTGATTCTTCTTATTTTGGTGAAATATAATGTCTAAATGCATTTATGATACATAGCTGATGGTATTGTATATGCTTTTTAGGCAGCAAGCCTTTGACCGAATTGTATAGCCTGTAACTTTTTTTTGCACTTGCACTTTTATATATTTTATGAATTTGTCGACTGCTCCATTGGAATGGAATGGTGTGTCTAAATGTAATTGTATCACCCAGCTCTTTGCAATGAGCATGTTTTAAAGCAAAAAGTTTTGTACTCTTACCGTTTTTAAATCACAGTTTTAAGTATTGTAAGGCTGAAACAATAAAATAAAGAAATAAAGAAAGTACCATTTTATTTCTTTTAATATGTATTTTAATTTTTTTATGTTTATATGCTCATTACAAATATAGTGGGTTGGAAAGATAATTAATATATACTATTGTTATATTAATTTATATTCCTATGTTATTTAATAATTATGTATTTGTTGTATTTATTAATGTCTAACTTTTTAATGTATTTAATGCAAGTGTTTGTGAAATTTTGTTCCAGAAATGATTTTGTTTTTAAATTGTATTTGTTTTTATGTATTCATTGAAAATAAATAAGTCTTGCTTTCATAATTGTTATTTTTACGTAGTTAGGTAAGTTAATATTATTATACTTAATTTTATTTTTTCCTTTCTTTCAATTTTTAGTTTTTATATTTTTTCTGTTTTTGTTAAAAAAAATATATATATTTTATATACTGTAATTCAATAATGTTGTATAGTAAGTGTTCAAACATGTTAGTAAATAATTACGACTTCTGTTCATATATGTAATCCTTTGAAAGTCACACAATTTTAGGCTGGAGTGGGAGTAGTAAATCTAATACATGCAAAGGCCAACACTTTCCCTACTGTTGCGCAGATACGAGTAGGAATAATAAATCTATTTCCTCCAAAGTCCAACACTTTTCATACTATTGCTTAGATTGGAGTGGGAATAATACGTCTAACCCCTTGCCTCCAAAATACAACACTTTTCTCTCTGTTGCTTACACTGGAGTGGGAATAGTAAATTTAAACCCTCCAAAATCCAACACTTTCCCTTCTATTTCTTAGACTGGAGTGGAAATAGTAAATCTAACCCCTCTAAAGTCTAACACTTTCCTAATTTTTGTTTAAATTGGAGTGAGAATGGTAAATGTGATCCCTCGAAAATCAACATTTTCCCTACTGTTGCTTAAACTGGAGTGGGTGGCGTGGTGCAATGTGCTATATATTTTTTTGATCTATTCTCACATATATATTCACTGATGACATTTTAAATTCAAGACAATGCAAGTTATACTTAGGTCATTTATATAAAACTGTAAAATTTCCGTGGTTTATGTTTTTTAAATGGTAGTACTTTTTCAGTGATTTTCTAAGGTTCCTTAAATGCAAGTTAAAATCCTACTACCTCCCTCAAGTATAACTTCATTTTAATCATTTTTTGTGAATTACTATATTTTTTTAACGCATAGTAATATCTTAATATGATAGGTTTGCGGCCAACCACTCTCTGTGGAGTTTCAGGGTGATCCATCCAGCGAGAGCTGAGAAAAGCAGGGTTTCCAAGATGCTTTGTTCTCGATTAAATTTCTATAGGATAAATTAGACAACGATAAAGAGAAAGCAACTCAACATTATCACACCAAATTTGGCAGAAAGCTAGACCTTTACTACCATTTTAAAAGTTAAAAAACCACTGAAATTCAACAATTATACATAAATGACATCACTATAACTTGCATTGCCTTCATGCACTGCTTATGACAACACATATTACATCACTGTTGACATCTGAAGCAGTGCAAGTTATACTAATATCAATTATGCATAATCAGGGAATTTCGGTTTTTTTCTTTGAAAATGTTAGCTTTTTCAATATTATAAGGCCTACGTATAGCTCCAATTTAACCTTTGTTTTTTAGTGAACTTCTAACCTAAGTTAAAATCTTACTACCTTATTTGCATGTTTTTTCAGTGAATAAATACATATATATATATATATATATATATATATATATATATATATATATATATATATATATATATATATATATATATATATATATATATATATATATATATATATATATATATATTATCTACTGGCGGTCGCCAGTAGATAGTTATAGTTAGGACCTATTTTCCATAGGAAATCCACGACATTCTATTTGAAATAACTCTCTTGCCGGTTGACGAATCTTCGCGAAATTTTCAAACTTTATGGCTCCGCTCCGCTCCTACCCTGAAAGTCTCGGGGTGATTCGTCAAGCGGGGGCCGAGAAAAAGGGGGTCCCAAAACGTGTTTTCCCAATTCATTTTCCCATAGGAAACTTTAGACACGGCTACAGCCCGAACTGCTGAACGGAATTACACCAAATTTGGCAAAGAGGTAGTTCTTGGTTCAGAAAGAACCCTTTTTGTTAAATCCGTTCAGTAGTTCCTGAGAAAATCAAAAGAAAAATCACATATATATCTATGGCCGCGTCGGATTCGCGCACCCTCCCGATCACGAGCTGTCTGCTAATTGGCTGTCAACACTCCAAACCAGGAAGTGTTGGCAGCCATCTTGTTCCTCGGTAGAACCGAGGAACAAGAAAGCAGTAAAAAAGTGCGCAAACGCACAAAGGGGGCAGGGTAGAAACACCCTGACCCACTAGGTCTGCTCAGGGGTCCCACAAGGACCCCTGGGTAGAAAAAGCATTTTTTTTTAAATCGGCAGGATGCGCTCAGGGAGCGCGGATCCTGCCGAAAAAAAAAAATCGAAGCGCGGTCTCCCGCGCTTTGATGGTAATTTGCTCCGGGGTGGCCCAAGTCCTGGGGCATGGTGGGGGGGGTTTAATGTATGTAGAGGGGGGCCTCTAAGGCCCCCCCAAGCCCCGGGGACCGCCACCCCCGGGGCTTTAGAAAAAGGGTGCGGGAGGGCTCTTGGCCCTCCCGCAGCCCCGGGACCGCCACCCCCGGGGCTTCTTTATTTGTTAATTTAACCTGTGTGGGGGCTCCAGCCCCCACATGCCCCGGGGACCGCCACCTCCCCGGGGCACTAAACATTTGAATATGGGGGTCCGTTACGGACCCCCAAAGCCCCGGGGACAACCACCTCCCCGGGGCTGTGAAAGAGTTGGGAGGGGGGCCACGCGGCCCCCCTCCTGGAGCCCTTGATGGCCCTGGGGACCGCCACCCCCCAGGGCCGGCTCCTGCAGTGTCCCAGGGTGCCTACCCCGGGACACTGCTGTTTGCAATGACAGGACGGAGCCTCGCGGCTCCCGTCCTGTCATTGCAAACTTGCTTTGGATATCCAATATCCAAAGCTGATTGCTTTCCACATGGGGAGCAGCATGTTAGCTGCTCCCCATGTGGAAAGCAATGCCGGCTCGCGCAGGAGGCGGGGAGCCGGCTGGGACTGTGGGGGATTGGGGACACCCCCACAGTCCCCAACCAGAGGCCAGGCCCCGGGGATGGGGTCCCCGGGGCCATAAGTGGCCAGGGAGGGGGCCACGCAGCCCCCTCCCCAAATTAAAAAAAAAAAAAAAAGTGCAAGGCCGGCCCCGGGAATGGGGTCCCCGGGGCCTTAAATGGCCTGAGGAGGGGGCCACGCAGCCCCCCTCCAAATAAAAAAAATAAAAAAATCGAGGCCATGCCCCGGGGGATGGGGTCCCCAGGGCCAATACAGGCCCAGGGAAGGGGGGCCCCCTTCCCGTTTTTTTTTTTTAATTTAAAAAATAAAATAAAATGCTCAGGCCCCGGGGGATGGGGTCCCCGGGGCCAAAAGTGGGCAAGGGAAGGGGGGCCACGCAGCCCCCCTCCCATTAAAAAAAAAACAAAAAAAAAAACGACCGGCATCGTGCCGGAGGCCCCGCCCCCTCCCTGCAGTACTCTGCAAACGCGCCCCTGGCGCGTTTTAATAAGGGAAGTAATTCCCCTTGAATACTGGGGGTCCCTGGGAGCCAACTAGCCCACCAGGAACCTCCAGTATGCGCCAGAGCTGCGTTGCAGAGAGGTGTACAGAGGCCACGCCCCTTTTACACTCTCTCTGCAACGCAGCTCTGTGGCGCTTTTTAGAAGTACATGGTGGGCTAGTTGGACTCCAGGGACCCTCAGGATTCAAGGGGACTTAATCCCCCAACTTAAAACGCGCCACGGGGCGCGTTTGCACAGTGGTGAAGGGAGGGGCGGGGCTTCAGGTGACATGTGTGCAAACAGGCCCCGTGGCGCGTTTTAAGATGGGGAATTAAATCCCCTTCAATCCTGAGGGTCCCTGGGGGCCAACTAGCCCACCATGTACTTCTAAAAGCACCACAGAGCTGCGTTGCAGAGAGGTGTAAAAAGGGCGTGGCCTCTGTACACGTCTCTGCAACGCAGCCCCTGGCGCATACTGGAGGTTCCTGGTGGGCTAGTTGGCCCCCAGGGACCCTCATGATTCAAGGGAACTTAATCCCCCAACTTAAAATGCGCCACGGGGCGCGTTTGCACAGATGTCACCTCAGGCCCCGCCCCCTCCCTTCACCATTGTGCAAATATTCCTCTAAAATCTGCCGAAATACGAATTCCGATTTACTCACCTGTTATCAGGAGAGACCTCAGTGCTGCATCTTTCAGCCCAGTACTGATCCTGAAAAGTAATTTTAACCGTACTTACCAGTAACTTGAATTTCCTTCCATAGGATATCATTGCCTGCTTTTTGCTGAAAAAGTTTCTAAGTGTCGATTTTTGAAACATACAAATATTCATCTAAAATCAGCCGAAATACGAATTCCAATTTACTCACCTGTTATCAGGAGAGACCTCAGTGCTGCATCTTTCAGCCCAGTACTGATCCTGAAAAGTAATTTTAACCATACTTACCAGCAACTTGAATTTCCTTCCATAGACTAACATTGACTGGTTTCACTTGGAAATTCTTCTAAGTGTGGAGTTTTGGAACTTTATAATATTCCTCTAAAATCAACCGAACTACGAATTCCGATTTACTCACCTGTTATCAGGAGAGAACCCAGTGCTGCATCTTTCATCCCAGTACTGATCCTGAAAAGTAATTTTAACCGTACTTACCAGTAACTTGAATTTCCTTCCATAGGATATCATTGACTGGTTTCACTTGGAAATTCTTCTAAGTGTGGAGTTTTGGAACTTTATAATATTCCTCTAAAATCAGCCGAACTCCGAATTCCGATTTACTCACCTGTTATCAGGAGAGACCTCAGTGCTGCATCTTTCAGCCCAGTACTGATCCTGAAAAGTAATTCTAACCGTACTTACCAGTAACTTATATTTCCTTCCATAGGAATCCATTGTCTGGTTTTCAGCAGAAAAGTTTCAAAGTGTCGATTTTCACAAATTACAAATATTCCTTAAAAATCGCCTGTATGACTTAAACGCATTCTTTCAACTGTTTACAGGAGATGCACCAGTGCTGGATCCAGGATCCAACACTGAGTAAGAAAAAGTAACGATAACACTACTTACCTGCTAAGTGAATTTCCTCCTATAGGATAACATTGGTGATTCTATGTGAAAAAGTTTCTAAGTGTCAACTTTTAAAATACAATAATATTCCTTAAAAATCACTACTGTAACCAAAACGCTTTTACTCAACTGTTTACAGGAGATGTCCCAGGACTGAATCTAGGATCCAGTCCTGTGGTTAGAAAAGTAATCCATAAAGTAACTAATTGCATTTAACTAGAAAATCACATTGAGCTCAATGTTGCATTGTGTTTGAAATTGTGTTGCCCATTGCAACAACTGTAACTACTGTACTTAAAACTCTATTGCCTATTTGCAAACTATTTAAACTAAAGTAATTCATTCTGAGAAAGTATATTTTGTAATGTAATGTATAATGTAATTACAATGTAATTTAATAAATAAAATATCTAAAAATAAATAGTTTTAAAAAATGTAGTAAATCAGTATCAAAAAAATAAATATAACAATTAATACATTTAAAAATTGACATTTACAAAACCTTTGAAATTCACTGAAAAACCATAGGTTTTAGGGGCGTTATAGTTAGAAATTAGCATTTAAAAAACCTTTGAAATTCACTGAAAAAACCATAGGTTTCAGGTACGTTATAGTTAGAAATTAGCATTTAAAAAACCTTTGAAATTCACTGAAAAAACCATAGGTTTCAGACACGTTATAGTTAGAAATTAGCATTTAAAAAACCTTTGAAATTCACTGAAAAAACCATAGGTTTTAGGGACAGTTATAGTTAGTTGGACATTTCACTCGTACAAAACCCGTGAAATTCCCCGTTATAGTTAGTTCAGCTAACTATAACTCGCGCCCCGCAATGCACTGCTGATGACGTCACATATTACATCACTCATGACATGGTCAGTGACATCACTGATGACATCACTGATGACATCTCAAATGACATCACTGATGACATCATCCATGTGATAATTTCATGCATCCTCTCACACCCTAATATAACCTTTGATACACCCACTCTAAATTACAGACTGCCATTCTCAAAACCATAGACACTCCAACACCAATAACTACATACCCACTCACTGATTCTTAGGTCTACACACACATCCACTCACTCACCTGTACAGTCACTCATACTTACGGTCACTCAGTACAGGACTATCATATGCACTAATATACCTACATAGACACTCACACACCGCCACTCATCCATAGAGGTACTCACACACCTAGTCAGTCATGGAAATAATTAATCACACTGCCATTTACTCACCTATACAGTTATACGCACACCAGCTCACTTACTCATACAAATACTAGCACATTCTTACGCTCTTATACAATCACTAATACAAGTACACACTCATCCGTACAGCCACTCTCACAATCACACACTCTCACTTATACCCATTTATATACTACAACACACATATATACTGCCTTTCACATATGTAGTTACTCACACATGTACCACTGAGATATACATTCACTCACTAACACACCAATACACACACTCACCCACCCATACAGTCCATCACAGATGCACTCTTGAAACCATGCACCCAGTGAATCACCCACTGATACATCTATGTGCAGTCACACCCACCCCATCCACACAAACACTCAGGCACCCATACAGATACTCAGACAACCAATCAATAACTCATATAGACACTCATGTAGCTATTTACAAACCCATGCAGCCACTTACACACCAACAGACAGACGGATAAAGACATTCACACAGTTTAGTAACTAACCCATGCATTTAGTAAGATACGTTTAATCACTCACTAATAGTCAGTCATGCACCTACTATATCATCCATCCAGACACTTATACACCCACTCATTATTCAATACACCTTGGCATATATATTAAACATATTTAAACTTTACAGAAACACACAGTCACTGGATGATGTCATCAGTGATGTCATCAGTGATGTCATTTGCGATGTCATCAGTGATGTCACTGACCATGTCATGAGTGATGTAATATGTGACGTCATCAGCAGTGCATTGCTGGGCGCGAGTTATAGTTAGCTGAACTAACTATAACGGGGGAATTTCACGGGTTTTGTACGAGTGAAATGTCCAACTAACTATAACTGTCCCTAAAACCTATGGTTTTTTCAGTGAATATATATATATATATATATGTATTTGCACAATTGCCCTCTTTGCACACGTATGAGTTTCAAGTTGCACAGTTTTGCTGTATGCATACTTTGTGGGACATTTACACAAGATATAACATAGACTTTGATATTGTGGAGACAATGAAAATAGACAATGTGTTTGTTGTCTGTTGGGAATATCTCAAGGTTGATAAAATTATCTGTGGTATAAATCCCCTTTTGCAATGTACAATAATGTTTCAGAGTTTAGGAAAGTTTGGCAGCTTCCTCGCCAGATAATCGTTATGCTATACAATAAATTTATTGTACTTTACAGTGATTTGAACTCAATTATTTGAAAGGAATATGGCAAAGTTGTTAGATTATCTAAGGAAGTGATTTCCCAATCGCACACCTGGTAAATGTTATGTTACAGTGTTGAATACCACAAGGTGAAACGCATACCCAGAGGGCTCCGGATCGCCCTAAAACCAATGTTATTTAAATATAACAAGACATTCATGGCACGTTGGTATGCCATCCTAAATAAATGTTCATTGGATCTTATTCTTCTTATCATAGAGGAACTATCATCGATTTTGGATGAACTTGCCACAGAAATAACCACACTGAAAGAGGATTTGTCTACACGTCTGGAAACAGAAGATTGGACAAAAACTCTCAATGATATTAACACCAAACTTGACACACACGCGAAGGAAGTACATGATCGCAAATTGCGCAAATTCAAGCGAGACACTATTGATTACAAACTGGATGAGGTGTATTCTTGGGCAGAGGTATACGCACAAAAAAGATTTTACAAAAAACCAGATCAATCGTCATCAGAAGAAAGCATCGCACATGATCAAGATTTAGTTCTACAAAGACCTCCAGTATCAACTAGTAAAGATCCAAATCTAAGAACCCCTGAAAGAGATGCCCCCAGCACAAGTGGTAAACAGTCTTTTTTAGAACAGGGTCAGATGACAAATCATCCCCCAGACAAAGGAGAATTGGCTCGAGGCAACGGACAAGGCGCGGACAAAAGCAAAAAACCAGGAGAAACATCCCGACCTCAACGCACTGTGAAGAAGACGACAACCTTGTCATGAACATATCACATAGAAATCTCAACTCAGCAGAAATGGCAGTATTGAATAAAGGAATGTCTTATGTACCATCCTACACCTCTAATGCTTTAGAAACTGAGATAGCCTTCTTTAAGTTTATGTGGAAGTTGCGTCTAAGATGGTTCTTTTACACTATTGCCCAAGACCAGAATCCACCAGAAGCTTGTGAAAAATTCCGACCTAAGAGCAATTTCATTGTACCTTTTTCGCACAAAACCTTGGATAACTTTGAATTGTTAGTCAAAAAAGATTTTTGCAACATCAAATACATTCTACCCAAACATTCGAACTTGACCCCACAAGAAAAGAGGATCTTACGAGCTTTCAGTGAAGATACCACTTTAACCTTTCAGCCCGCTGATAAAGGGGGTGCGATTGTAGTTATGGACAAAACATTTTACGTTCAGAAAGTGGATGAACATGTTTCGAACACTGACACTTACATTGAATTATCCACAGATCCCACACAAGAATTCGGAGGAATATTAAAACAGATTCTTGATCATGCTGTAGACATGGGTTGGATAAATGACAACACTAAACGCTTTTTCAAATCACTGCTCCAAAAACACCACATCTATACATGCTTCCAAAGATGCACAAGGATGCTGTAAATCCGCCATTTCGACCTATTGTAGCTGGTTGCGGTTCAATGCATGAACCGATTGGTCAATACATTGACTATTACTTACAACCTTTGGTCCAATCCTGGACCTCGTACGTAAAGGACACAACGGATTGTCTGAATAAATTGGAAAATATACGTTTAAATGTTGATGAATCCACTTTACTATGCACCATTGATGTGGTAGCATTGTACACCTCAATTCCTCACGGAGAAGGCATAGAAGCAGTGGAGTGGAGGCTACTGAACAGCCAGCAAGAAGACACAAATCATGTATTCATATTAGAACTTTTACAATCTGCGTTGTATCACAGCTACTTCACTTGGAATGAACGCTATTTTTTACAATCCACTGGCACCGCCATGGGTTTTCCAGGGGCACCTTCGTATGCGAACACCTTTATGGCATATTTCGAGGAGAGACATATTCTAAACAATGAACTTTGGCAGAAAGATCTAGGTACTTACATGAGATACATAGATGACATACTGGTAATCTGGCATGGGAATCGATCAGATTTGGAGAATAACATCTTATTGTTGAATCAATGCAATCCCCGCATCCAATTCACATACGATATACAATCTGATCGGATACATTTTTTGGATATCGAGATAAAAAAAACTTCAACAGGACTGGAAACGTCCGTATTTAGAAAACCGACAGACAGAAACAATGCTCTTCACTTTGCAAGTGCTCATCCACCATCTTTAAAAAAACATTTACCCGTGTCACAATTGATCCGGATCAAAAGGATCACATCCAATGAAGAGGAATCTCACAGATTAATGAATGAACAAACACTTCAATATCAAAAACGGGGTTACCCGCTTAATATATTAGAAGATGCTAAAATGGTGGTTTCGCATAAGAAACGTGAAGATTTACTTTCTCATGTATCTAAAACTACCAGCAAACATGAGGTTTTTGTTTTAAAACATTCCGCTCAAGCAGTAAAAATAAAACAAATTCTCAGGAAGAGATGGGAGATTTTGGAACAGGAAACAGATTTTGCCAACGTATTTTTGGATAAACCCTTGTTTGCGCATACCAGATCCAAAAATCTGAAAGAACTGTTGAAGCCACCAATTACACTAGTGGGTACAACACATAAAGGCATGAAGAAATGTTTTAATTGTGGACAATGTGGTAATGTAATTACAGGGAACATATTCCATCATCCACATACAGGTAAACCTATCAAGTTGAAACATACTTCGGATTGCAATACAGAAGGGGTTATATACGCCATACGTTGTCCATGTGGTCTTACTTACGTAGGCAGAACTTCACGTAAGATTAAGACTAGAATCATTGAACATAAGAGCATGATACGCACTCGCAATTCCAATTCATGTTTAGCAGCTCATTGGATAGACACACCTAACACAATTCCACAACTCAGGTTTACTATCATTGACCGTATAAATGCTCGAGCTGGCATAGAATACAATACTTTATTAGCTCAGCGTGAAACGTTTTGGATAGACTATTTGTGGACCTTGATACCCAAAGGTTTAAATGATCATTACGAATTATCATGTTTTCTATAAATATGTAATGTGGATTCACAGTCTCCAACAGTATGTATCATGGCATGTACCTCTGTGCTTGTTCTCACTGCCACCATTTAGTACTTGCATGCACATATCACTCAGTAGTTTTGGTTGTAAAGCGTTTAAATCCGATTTTTAGTTTTCCTAGGTTTTCTTTAAGTTACATGATATCTCACCGAAACGTTAGGATCACTCGCATTTTCACCATCATTTTAAACAAACCGCAAATTTTTCAATAGCATAGCATTGACACACAATTTTAAGTTCACATTGTCATCGCGCTCACTTTCAATAAAGCTTGAACACGATTGACTGTTGAAATACGTCGTGTTTTTGGTATTACAATGATTAAGTGCCGTTGCTTAGATATGCTCTTTTTGGCAATTGCGACACACATTTTCAAGTTAAAAACATTTAACGTGCTCACTTTGGTAAAATTAATGGACTTAAGAATCCATAGCGGGTCTGGTATATAAAGAGTTAAAGGTCATGTCTCTCAGACACGCCTTGTTGCAGTCAGATGAACCGGATATTGCACACACGTCAGACGCTGGTGAGTTAACCTTGCGGTTACCGCGTATGGAGCGGGGGAACTGGGACACGGTCACGGTTTTGACTACGTGTAACTGTGGGATTCCTTTGTTTTGTAGATTTTTCTGTTTACGTGAACAGGGAGCCGTAACCTAAGGTAAAGTTCTTTGTCGAGCTTTCATTTGGCATTGCAACGCACTTTAATAATTTGCAGCAACTGTTATCTACACGCTAATGTTTCTGCGCATTGATGTTTCATGCAGTTTCTTTAAATCAGCGGATGTTGCACGTCGGTAAGCTTGGCAGCATATTTTCAGTTGTTTGGATGTACATTCTTTCCTTAATATTCACTGAATTGCTTGTAGTTGTCACACGGCTAACCGTTGTAACTTAAAATCGCATGTTTGTTAGTAATCATGGCGGTTTTTATGCACATCACCGCGTGGGTAATTTGCAGTGATTAATCACATTTAGAGGTTTTGATGGACATTATGCTCGCGGTATGAATTGATTTCTTGCGGTAACAATTCATTTCATGCACATAGGTGATCTGTACACGGTCATTGGTGTATCACTCACATATTTGATGCAAGTTACGCTGGGTTTGCAGAGGGCACAAGCACAGACTCTAGATTTTTGATGTATTATGAGATGCATTCTAAAGCTTATGTCGTTTTCTTTTTCTTCTCTTTCGCTTTTGACTGTTCCGGCAGGTGAATATCTGTGTATTTTATTATTTGAACACTCTTCCCCTGAAGAAGGGTTCGTAGTAACCCGAAATGCATTGGGTCTGACTTCAAGAATTGTGAAACTATATAGCTTTGCTTTTGCTCATCTTGTATATATTGTTCCTCGAGCACATTATCATAACTAAATATCATGTTGAAAATTGCCATTCATGTGAATATAAAACAGAGTGGTTGACTGTACATGTGGTGTAACCTCATTATTCAGGTTTGAAGCATTGTAAAAAAGGATTAGTTGTGGATTGTAAATATTTGACTTTCAACAGAAACCTTAGGGACTCAAGCAGTGCACTGCGAGATAGGAGTGGATGTTCCACTTCCTCGCCGGTAAAGTTGTTAGATTGGCACTGTGGATGTAAAGGTATCAGCCCAGTCTTTCATCTGTTTTTAAAGCAAATGTGTGAAAATGGTGGTGGTCCTTTTAAAAGGACAGTTTGCACACATGAATCTCTATGACCCTGTGGAAGGTTTCGGCCAAAACGCGTCGGTCAGTTAGTATCCTGTTTTTATGAAATGAATCGAATAAATAAACTACATTGCATTACCAGAGCTGTGCTGCTTGCCTCTTTGAATACCGGTTACCGAGAGGAGGAGAGATGGGGACTGGGAGCAAGTCTTCACGATATATAATTAACCTACTCGCAGTTGCCAGTAGGTAGTTATAGGTAGGACCCTATTTCCATAGGAAAAGCATTTTTGACTTGCCTATATCTTTGGCACCATTGACAAATCTTTACTAAATTTTCCAAGAAAAGTGCCCCAGTGATTCTAGTTGTACATGGAAAGTTTTGGGGCAATCTGTCAAGCAGGGGCTGAGAAAACGGGGGGGGGGTGAGGGTCAAAAAAAGTGTTTTCCCATGTCAATTTCCATAGAGATTTTAGACACAACTATAGCCCGAACTGCTGGGAGGAATTACACCAAATTTGGAAGAAAGGTAGCTCTTGGTCCAGAAATAACCCTTTATGTTATTTGGTGTAAATCCGTTCAGCAGTTTTTAACTTATTAAAAGAAATCCAAATTTGTATATCTTGGGACACGGATCCTCTGAGGTTCCGACAGTCCCCATGCTGAAATCTGATTGGCTGCCAACACCTCAACCAGGAAGTTTTTGAAGCCATCTTGGGACTCGGCTTGAGCCAAATCCCACAAAAAACATTTAAAAAAAGAAAAGGGGGCAGGGTAGGAATACCCTGAACCCTTAGCTCTGGTTATGACCCCCTCCTCTTTTCAACATATTTATGTTAAGGCCAGGCCCCTGGAGGTTGGGGTCCCCTAGGCCAAAATCATCCCAGAGAGGGAGGTTATGCGGCCCCCTTCCCCTATTCAATTAAGGCCAAGCCCCGGGGGAAGGGGTCTCTGGGGCCACAATCCGCCTGGGGAGGGGGGCCGCATGGCTCCACACCTACCTTAGTAATATGCAAAGGTCTTGCAACCTTTTGCAAGATTATGGACAGCTTCCCAAAAGGGCCCCAGTTTCCTGTGGTTTTGTTGACAAGGCCTATGAGGACATCTCCATCAAACAAAGAACTTCATATAGCTAAGAGAAAGTACCGGGTCTGGTGGCTAAATGGACTAATGCGTCCACTGCAGGGGCCTGTGTTTGACCTCATGGTCACAAGTTCAAACCCCGGCAGGTCCACTCAGCCTTTCATCCATCTGAGGTCAATAAAATGAGTACCATTGAGTTGGGTAACAATAAACATCTGTTATTCAGTGTCAAGATACCTATGGGTGAAAGTGCGCTTTACAAATACACATGTTATGTTTGTTTGGTTGAGATTTACTTCTTCGTGGTCTTAGTGCTCTCTCTAAAGGAGGATACATGTTATCACAGATTTCTGGATTAAGATGCAGAAGGAACCATCACATTGCCGAAATGCACACAAGGTCACTGGAGACATTTCCTTGTGGTCCATTACACAAATGCAGTGTAGAATATACACTGAACATTTACCCAATGAGGTAGCAGTTACTAATTAACCCAAAAAAAGTCCTCCACTTGAGTAGATATTTTGTGCAAAATTCTTGTTGGATAAAGGGGCAGGTGCAGTTCTGTTGCAGCCCAGTCACTTACCCAGCTACTGACAACTCACACAGACACTTAGATACCCACTCACATACTCAGACACTCACATACTCACTGACAGACCCACTTAGACACTGATACATCCACTCAAAGACCCACTCAGACACTCACAGACCCACTCAAACACCTACTGACAGACCTACACAGACACTCACACACACACTCATAGACCCACTGAGACACTCATGCAGCCACTCACAGACCCATTCAGACACTCTCACAGCCACTCACAAACCCACTCAGGCACTTATTCACCCACTCACAAACCCACTCAGGCATAAACACCTACTCAGACATGCATGCACTAACTTACAGAACCACTCATACTCCCTCACTAAGAGACTCACCTACTGACTCACAGACTTACTCAGAGACTCACACACCCACTCACAGTCCCACTCAGAAACTCATGTACCCACCCACTTCCAGACCCACTCAGAGACTCACACATTCACTCACAGACTCATTCAGAAACTCATGTGCTCATTTACAGACTGACTCTCACACTCATAGAGGCACTCATAAACCCACTCAGACACTGTTTCATCCACTCTCAGACCCACCCGGACATTCACTCATATACCCACTCAGACACTTACACACCTACTTAGTCACTCACACACCAACTCACAGACCTACTCAGACACTCACACACCAACTCACAGACCTATACAGCCACCCACACACCTACTCACAGACCCATACAGTCACTCACACCCATAAAATCACTCACACATCCAGTCACATACCCATATGGTCTGTCATACACTCACTCACACACCCACAGAACAGTTCACATACCTATTCACAAATCCATACAACCTGTCACACACCCACTCACTCATCCATGCAATCACTCACATAACCACTCACTCACCCATACAGCCACTCACACAACTGCTCACTCACTCATACAGCTATTCATATTACCAATGACTCACCCATACAACAACTTATGCAGCCATACAATCACCCATACAGCTATTCACACACCCACTTAATCGATCATATATAATCACTCAAACAGCCAGTCACTCACCTATACAGCATCTCAACTGACCTACTGACACACCCATACAACTACTCACACACCCATTCTCACAACCACTTATATATCCATTCACTCATCCCTACAAGCACTCAGATGGCCATTCACTAACCCATACAGCCACTCAACCACCAATGCAGTTAACCAAACACCCACTCACTCACCCATATACCCAATTACACATCTACTCATTCATCCATACATCCACTTACATAGCCACTCAGTCACCCATACAGCCACTCACATACCCACCCACCCACCCATACAGCCACTCACACACCCACACTCATCCATACAGCCACTCACACACTGATACAGACAGTCACAAAGCCACTCAGATGACATATGTTAGAAACAGTATCAATCATTAGTAGTACAGAAAGAATAGTAATTTAACTTATGGTATAGCTTAGTATATATATTGTTATGTCTCACAAACATTTATGAAACACAATCATTGGATGATGTCATCAGTGATGTCTATGACCATGTCATGAGTGATGTAATAAGTGGGGTCATAAGCAGTGCATTGCAGGGGTGGAAGTTGTAGTTAGCTCAGGTAACTATAACTGCTGAATTTCTAAGATTTTGTGTGTAAAATCTGAGCCTAACTATAATGCTCCTGTAACCTTATATTTTTTTGAGTGAATTTCTAGTTTTTAAAAAAAAGTCTATTTCCTAACGACAATGTCCCTGTAACCTTTGATTTTTCTTTGTGAATTTCTACATTTTTTATTCCATTTCCTAAATATAACGTCCCTGTAACCTTCATTTTTTTCTGGAATTTTACTGTTTCTTTAAATATATATTGTACTGCAATTTGACCTATCAGTTCAGTTTAGTAATATACATTTTTGCAAGTTTATAAATACATTTTATTTACACATTTATTGTTATTATACATCTTAAAAGAAACAATTAACAAATCAAGGTAAGGTAACTTATGTAGTCTTTCCATAAATGCAACATACCAAGTTTTTCTCTTTTTGTGAATTCATTTTATGGATTTGCAGAGCCACCACAAATTTGAGAAGGGAGCCCATAGGAGCACTCTATGCTGATTACTTCCTGTGATAAAGTCACAGTTGATCCATGTTAGAACTGGGGGTCTCTAGTTGGCAGAGGTAGGTACCTTTGTCCAAATAGGGACCCTTGCTTCTAGTCAGGGTAAGGGGGTACACTCCTGAAATAACCCCTGCTCACCCCCTTGGTAGCTTGGCACAAGCAGACAGGCTTAGTTCAGAGGCAGTGTGTAAAGCATTTGTGAACACATACAGTAATCCAGTGACAACACTACAAATGGACACCACACAGGTTGTATTATAAAAATAAGTATCTTTTATATAGATTTACCACAAGACCATAAACGACAAAAATAATCCACAATACTGTATTTTAAAGATGGTAGAGTTAGCTTGAGTCTCTTAAAATGGAAATGCGACACTTTGCGTTCAATGTACCTGAGATGCGTAACGCGATACAACAAAAGTGGTGCAGGGAAGGTGATGCGTCGGTTCCTTACACGCAAGAACGGTCATGCGTCGGTTCCCTACTGATGCGCAGGGGACGGTGATGCGTCGGTTCTTCTCGGCGTGGGGAGGTGATGCGTCGGTTTCTTACTGCGTTTCTGTGGCGATGCGACAAGCAGCGCCGTGATGCGATGAAGATCTGGTGCAAAGAAACAAAATGGCGTCTTCTTGATGTTGTGACAACGAAGGGGTGATGCGTGCACGCCCGACGGCTGTGCGGCGATTTCGATGAATCTTTGGAGCCGCGACAGGCCCTGCGACACGCTTCCCTGGCGAAGCGATGGCATCTGATGCGAGGTCGATGATCTCCTGGGATGCGGGGCATCTCGTGTTGCGATGCGTCGGCATCTGATGCGAGGTCGATGCTCGGCCCCGGGGATGCGACGGCGTCTGATGCGACGGTGACACTTTTCTCCGGTGCTGCGAGGCGCTTCGAAGGATGCGAGGGTGTCAGCGGCGTGCTTCTTCGGGGATGCGCCGGCGTCTGATGCGACGTCGACACTCTTCTCCGGCGATGCGAGAAGCAGCGGCTGTGGCGGCGACACGCTTCTTCGTCTTGAGTCGCACTTCCAGCTCCCAGCGACACGCAAGTGTGTCAGAAGGTCCAAATTCCCCGCAAGGGAATACAGGGGAGCTGGTGGGTGAAGTCTGTTGTTCCTGAGACTTCAGCAGGAGGCAAGCTCTGAAATAAAGCCCTTGGAGATCCTTCACAAGTTGATGAAAGTACACTCAAAGTTCCCTTCTCCTTTCTTTGGCAGTCAGGCAACCACTGCAGGCAGATCCCTATAGCTTAGGGATAGTCTTCTCCTCAGTTTCTTCTTGGTTCCGCTCCTCAGCAAAGGTTTCTTCTTGTTTCCCAAAAGTGATCTAATTTCCTAGGGGTCTGGGTCCCTTTTATACACCTTTTCTCTTTGTTCTCTGAAGGCAGAGAGGCCTTTGCCTAGTACAAAACCAGTTCTGGTCAGTCCTGGAGCACTTTGTTTACAGGACTCCTTCTTTCCTTTCAGAATGTGGGGCAGAGTGCTCAGCCGCCCGGCAGGAGGTGGAGCCAGCATTGTGGAAGGCAGGCACAGCCCTATTCAGACCCAGGTGCAACTCCTCCCTCCACTCTGGATGCAGATCTCTCTATTCAGCCCTGTGCTGACTCACCCTGTCTCCTGGAGTCCCCCAGCCCCTGTCACTCACAAACCCAGACAAGGAATACACAACCTAGCAGAGGCAGGCTAGGATAGTTAGGCAAGAAAATACCTACTTTCTAAAAGTGGTATTTTCAAACACAGAATGTTAAAACCAACTTCACTAAAAGATGTATTTTATCATCCTGAGTTCAGGCATACTAAATTCGGTTTTCTACCATGTTCCCTGGGTCAGTTAGGATTATAAGCTGTGATAATCAAACTGCCCATTCTGGCCTATGGAGAACAGGTAGCCTTGCAATAGTGAAACACGAAAATGGCTGTAATTCACTATTAGGACATGCCACACACACCAGGGCATGTCCCACCTTATACTTACAATGCACCCTGCCCTAGGGCCTACTTTAGGGGTGACCAACATGCAGTAAAGGGAAGGTTTAGGGACTAGTAAGTGGGTGCACTCACCAAGTCGACATGGCAGCCCTAGGCTGCACACAGGCTCTGCAATGGCAGGCCTGAGACACACTTTACAAGCCGCTTCTGTGGGTGGCACAACCAGTGCTGCAAGCCCACCAGCAGCATTGGATTTACCAGCCCTGGGCACACTCAGTGCACTGTACTAGGGACTGACAAGTAAACCAATCATCCAATCATGGAGTCACTAATCCATAACATAATTTACAATAGGGAGAGCATTTGCACTTTAGCACTGATCAGCAGTGGTAAAGTGCCCAGAGTCATAAAACAGCCAACAACAGGTCAGAAAAAATATAGGAGGAAGGCAAAAAGTTTAGGGATGACCCTGCAAAAAGGGCCAAGTCCAACAATCCGCAGATTCAATAAAATGTTAAAATGTATTATATGCAAGCCACACAAATTTTAACATTTATATCAAAGAAACCATATCCATACATTAATATTTGGAAGCCTATCTGTGTTTCACAATATACTTATTTATTTTACTAGTTTGGCAAATCTGCAGATACGGCACGATGCCACAGTGGATCCGCCGTGATTCCAGGAACACAGTCAAACCTCAAATTCTCATTGGATATAGTAATTCCCACCCATGCACATTGCATACAACACCCTAAATTGGTTATTTGGGTTTCACATCTCTCTAGAGACAGACTGAAAACAACAGCTCCATCCTCTTTTTGGCTTTCCTTCAAAAGTACAGAGTTTTAAAGTCATGATGTCTTCTGCTAAAGATAGAAGAGAAGGGGAACAGCAGGATGAAGAAGAAGACTTCCACCTCCAAATAAGTCCTCTGAGCTTTAGGAGAAAAGAAAGTTCTTGCAAAAATTGTCAAATGCAATATATGCAGCAAAAACTGTTGAGAGGTACAGTGAAGAAGAATTCACATGGCACATATCTGAAAACCATACATGCAAGGACGTATGACAGGATGACAAGAAAGAAGGACAGTGGTGCATCATCATCAGCAGCTGGACCATTTTGGGACCCCTATCACCCGACCAGATGGTTACCATCCCCTCTGTTTCACCAAAACTGCAAGACATGGTGACTTATTGTGGCAAATGCCATATACCAGTTGCACTAAAAATGTAATCTGTTTCCCAATTAATGGATGCTGCCAACAAGCATAATTGTTATTTTTTTCACCTCACTGTTCTAACTTCTATTCCTCTTTAAACACAAGTAGATATCTGAAAAGCCGATAAAGAATATAGTTGACTTTACATTACATACTATTAGATTATATATACTATAAGCAAGTGGGTAGCTACATAAGTGGTTATGTCAGTGTGTAAGAGGCTGTGTAAGTGTCTGAGTATGGATGTATAAATGGGTATATCAGTGGCCGTACTGGTGAGTGACTCTGGTGTGTGAGTAGCTGAGTGGATATGCGAGTGAGTGTATCAGTGCCACTATGGGTGTATCACTGGATGTGTAAGTAGCTGTGTGACTGGGTATGTGATGGGGTATGTTAGTGACTGTGTGGGTGTCTAAATGGGTATGTAAGTCACTGTATGGATTGATAACTGGCTGTGTTAGTGGGTGTGTAACTGTGTGTGCAAGTGGCTCTGTTAGTGGTGGATACATAAGTGCTGTGAGGGTGTCGAGAGTAGACGTGTAAGTGCCTCTGTTGCTGCCTACTGGGTGTGTGAGTATCTCTATGGTCTCCTAAAAAGGTATGTGAGTGACTGTATGGGTGGGTGACTGAGTGTATAAATGTGTGTATGGGTGTGTAAATGTGTGTGTAACTGAATGTGAATGCTAGGTACATGAATGGCTATGTAGGTGTGTGGGTGATTTTGCTGCATTGGTGTGTGAGTTGATGAGTAAGTGGCGCTATGGGTCTCTGAGTGGGGGTATAAGTGGCTATATGGGTGTGTACATTGCAGTATAAGTATGTGTATGTGTGTGTGTATGAGTGCCTGTGTGGGTCTGTGAGTGTGGTGTGTGTGAGTAGTTCTCTGAGTAGATGTATCAGTGACTGTATGGGTACATGAGAGGGTGTGTGAGTGACTGGATGGGAGTGGGAGTAGATATGTGAGTGAGTATGTGAGTGGTTGTGTGGGTGTGTGAGAGAATATATGAGTGGGTCTGTGTTAGACCTGTAACCCTTAGAGTGGTCTTTCCCCAGACGTTTTGCCTTTAACCTCTTCTTTTTGCTGTTTCTTTTTGTTGGCCTTAGGAATCGGAGCACTTTACCACTTTTAACCAGTACTAAATTGCATGTGCTTCTCCCCTAAAACTGATGACTTTGGTGTATACCTGATTGGCATATTTGATTTACTAGTAAATCCCTTGTAAAGTGGTATATAGTATACCCACAGCCTGAAGGTCCAAAGCTACTAGTAGGCCTGCAGAACTGATTGTGCCAACTGCATAAGTAGCCTTGCAAATCGGTCTCAGGCCTGCTATTGCAGTGCCTGTGTGTGCAGTTTACTGCCACTTAGACTTGGCATTTAAAACTACTTATCAAGCCTCAAACTCCTCTTTTATTACAAATAAGTGATCCCTGAGGCCCTAAGGTAGGCTCTAAGTAACCCTAGGGGCAGGGCACCATGTAAGTAAAAGGGAGGATATGTGTATTTAATCTTTAAATGTTCTGGTAGTGACAAACACCCAAATTTGTTTTTCACTACTGTGAGGCCTACCCCTCTCATGAGCTAGCATTGGTAATTCCTTAATACACTTTTTAGACGTAATACCTAATCAGAGAGGAGTAGCTTTTTCATGTTTAAGATCTTTGCAATGGTAATGATAAATCCTCCTCACTGGTGAAGTTGGTTTTAACATTACTGTTTTAAAAATGTCACTTTTAAAAAGTACAACACAAAAAGATGATGGATGAAATGCTGAACATTGTCAAACATTCATCCCTAGTCACAGATCTGGGTTTAATACATCGTTATTTTGCTCGCCATGCCATTCTAGTTTAGAATCAATCATTTTTATTGTGTGGTAAGCATTTATATACACGGCTCAGCTGCCTACATCCGATGGCCGGCAGAGCGTAACCTCTTTAATGATGTACACAGCGTACAGGTCAACAACCCGGAGGGCGACCCCGCGTTAGAGACGTTCGAGAGATTACCAGCCATCTGGCAGGTGCGCGAATACCACTTTTATGGGAGAAAGAAACAAACAAAGGAACAAACAAAGAAACAAACACCCCCCCCATCCACCCCCCTGAGTCCCCACCCCTCTCCGCATCAGCCTCTAACCCCCTGCACTCCTATCCCCTCCTCATGCCATGTCCGCCGCCCCTCCGTTATTGTTAGTGGCCCCTAGAGGCTCCAAAGGAATGAGCTGCAAGATCTGTAGGTACTTTGGGCATGTGACCTCTCTCAGTTCTTTAGAAAGGAGCTGTAGGAAAGGACCCCATAACTTTGCATACTCAGCGCCTTTACCATCAATGCCCAACGAAAGGCGTTCCATAGCCAGAAGGTGCCAAAGCCTTTGGAACCAGTCCCTCGGGTCAGGTGAGGCCGAGGAGCCCCATTGCACCAAGAGAACCTGGCGCACCGCTAACAGAGCTAATGCTATCTGCCGGCCCCGCAGCGAGCGCAAAGGGAAGGACTTAGGGTGGGGGAGGCCCAGCAGCACGTGTTCAGGTGTTCGAGGAAAAGTGATCTGAAAGGCATCGTCTAGCTCATCAAGGACAACCTTCCAGTACCGCACCAATTTCGGGCAATGCCATAACAAATGCACCAGTGTACCCCGATGACTGCACCCCCGCCAGCAGAGGTCCGACTTCGTTACATCCCAAGCCTTTATGCGCGCTGGAGTATAATACCAATAGGCGGCCACCTTATAGGCAGACTCAGCCCCCGCAGTGTTAGAAGCAGTGTGGTGGGCGCGATAAAAGACGTGTTCCCATTCTTTACATGTAAGAGGTCGCCCCAACTCCGTTTCCCAGCAGACCTGCGCTTTCGTGCGCTGTTTCTTGGGGTGCATCAGGATCATCGCGTACAAATCAGATATGAGCTTGCGGTCATCTGTTTTACAGACGAGCCACTTCTCAAAAGCCATCAAGGGGCGGGACATGGAAGCGAAGTTAGCAGGTTGAGTCACCCAATGCTTTAATTGTAAGTACTGAAAGGCCTCCGCCTCCGGTAGGTGGAAGTACTCCTGGCGCAGTTGGGAAAAAGGGATCAGACCATCTAGATCAAAGAGAGATCCCACCCTCTTACAGCCCTCCTCCCTCCAGCGTTGAAAGATGGGGGACGCACATCCCGGCGGAAAATCGGGGTTGTCGACAATAGGAGTCATAGGGAAGGAAAAGTAGTCCAACCTCTGCGCAGCGCTAATTGGTCCCAGGTTTTCAATGTCGGGGAGGTCACCGGGGAAGAGTAGAGGCCCCACGCTCTATGTTTGCGCGGCAGCCACAACTCTCGCCAGATATTACAGCCCGCCACTGTCTGGTCCATAAAGTTCCAATGTTTGCTGGACAAGGGCCTATTCCATTCCACAATATACCGGAGACAGGAGGCTTGATAGTAGGCCGCTAACAAAGGCGAGCCCAACCCACCCGCTGACTTTGGTGCGGTGACGAGGGGCAGTGCAAGTCGTGGCCGTTTGTTGTTCCACAAGAAAGCATTTAGGAGTCCCTGTAGCTTCCGGAGGGCGCCTGGCGGGGGACCCCCAGGGAGCATCTGGAAGAGATTAAGTATGCGCGGGAGAATGGTCATCTTCACTGCAGCCAGCCTCCCGTACCAAGCCAGATTAAGGCGGGACCAGCCTGAGAGTGCTTTGGTAGTTTGGTCTATTAGCAGTTTATAGTTGAGGGAGACCGTATGAGCTACGGAAGAGGTCAATCGGATACCTAAGTATGGGATGTCAGGGTCAGCCCAGTGAAAGGCGAAGTCTTGTTGTAAGTCCAGAACCTCCGCCCCGGGGACAGATATATTAAGAATTTGTGATTTTGAAAAATTTACCTTAAATCCCGCATCTTTCCCGAAGTCGAGGAGCTCCGACGAGAGGGACCGCAAGGAGGAGTGAGGCTGAGTAAGTGATAGGATAACATCGTCAGCCTAGAGGCTGATTTTATGTGTGTCTGCTCCGAATGCAATCCCCTCAATGCCTATGTTTGCCCGTACACGTTGGGCAAAAGGCTCCATATAGAGCGCAAAAAGCAGCGGGGATAAGGGACATCCCTGTCGCGTCCCTCTAGTGATAGGGAAGAGGGCCGACCTGCTCCCATTCACTCGTACCGCGGCCTTGGGGGCTGCGTACAGGCACCGAACCCAGCGTATAAAGTTGTCCCCCATCCCAAAGGTCTTCAACGCAGCAAACAAATACCCCCAGTCCACTCGGTCGAAGGCCTTCTCGGCATCTATAGAGAGAAAGAGAGCCGACGACCGTGAGCGATGGACCAAATCCGTGAGATGAAGGAGCCGTTTAGTATTGTCCCCTCCTTGACGCGTTGGGATAAAGCCCGCTTGATCCGGATCTATGATGCCGTCCATCAGGGGATTGAGCCTCGCCGCTAGGATGCTCGCAAATAGCTTTGCATCTATATTAAGAAGAGAGATCGGCCTATACGAGCCACAGTCTTTAGGGTCCTTTCCAGGCTTAGGGATAACAGTGATTACTGCTTCAGACATGGAAGGAGTTACCTCTCCTGTCTCGAGGAAGGAATTGAAGAGGCGGGTTAAAAGAGGAGCCAGCTCCACACAGTAGGTTTTATAAAATATGGCAGAGAAGCCATCCGGCCCTGGGGATTTGGCCACTTTCAGCCGAGCAATCGCAGATATGACCTCTTCTATGCGAATCGTGGCATCTAAGGCTTCCGCCGACGACTTAAGAAGAGGTGTAATGTTACAGGAGGCCAAGTAATCTGCTATTTCCCCCGAATCCGCTGTTTCCCTCGTATACAGACCCCGGTAGAACTGCTGAAAGGAGTCCACAATGCGGGCGTCCGTAGTATGTTCAATTGCTTGAGGATCTCTAATGGATTGTATGGCCGAGAGCTGAGCTCGCGCTCGCAGCCTATGCGCCAGCATCCTTCCCCCTTTATCCCCACTAAGGTAAAATTTGTGTCGCAGGCGCAGAAGGGCGTGCTCCGCTCTGTCTAAGTCAAGGTGTTTCAGCATGCGCCGTTTAGCCTCCAATTCTCTCCAGACTCTTGGCGCCCCCGTCCTCTTGTGCACCGCCTCCAGGGCACCTACCTCTCCCTCCAACTCTGCGCGCTTTTCCCTGCGTAGCCGTGCATATGACGCTGCAATCGCAATAAATTCCCCCGCGCAACTAATTTCAGGGCCTCCCACACCGACGCGAGGGCCATACCTTCCTGGTCATTGGTTGCAAGGTATTGGATGATAGTGTCCCGTAGTCGTGCGACCACCGACTCCGAGTGGAGTAAGGAGTCACGGAGACGCCAGCCGGACATCGGCGGACGCGTGCCCGAAGAGGTGAGCACCACCGATATGAGGGCGTGGTCCGAAAGGGAGCGCGCAGAGATGTCGGCGGCGGACAGGTATGGCATGAGAGAGGATGTAGCCAAGAAATGATCCAATCGCGCGTACGTTTTATGCACCGCAGAGTAGAAGGTGTAATTGCGCTCTAAGGGGTGCTGGACGCGCCACACATCATTCAACCCACCTTCAAGGAGCCACTGCCTCCCCCCCTGCGATATAGCCCCTGTTTGGTAGGATCGCTGCTCAGACCTATCCATCCCGGGGTCCATCACTATGTTCAAGTCCCCCCCCACTAGGACCGCTGAGTCAGGGGACGTTAAAACCTTAGACAGGGCCAATCGCAGGAAGGGCTCTTGCCGGTCATTCGGAGCATAAAGAGATCCCACCGTTAGCTGCATTTCCCCCCACTGAATGCGGACCGCTAGCAATCTCCCCTTAATGTCAGCCACCTGGGAAAGGACTTTGCAGTGAGCGCAGGCACTAAAGAGGATCGCTACCCCATGTTTCTTGGCCGGGCTCGAGGACCAGAGTTGGAGAGGGAAGCGCTTGTCTTTCATCCTTTTAGTATCTCTAGAAAGCAGATGTGTCTCCTGCAACAGGCATACGTCACCCTCCGCATTCTCCAAGTAGGAGAGAATAGCCGAGCGCTTAACAGGGTTATTCAAACCCCGAACTTTCAGACTCACAATCTTTAGGTCCCTACCCATACCCCAGCCCGAGGAGAGAAGAGCCTATGTGGCAGCTAGTGCCCCTAACTCTGCGTGGACATACGCGCAATACTTGTGGGTGGAAGCCTCTCCTAACCGTCTGAAGAACTGATGCGGAGCCCCAAAAATAATCCCAAACCCCTAACAAACCCCCAACCCCCAGACCCAAATACGAATAAACACAAAGTGAAGAAGCATACAACAGTCGCTTGTAATGACTACAGTCTGTCTTATGAGTCCTTTCGTCAGGGGACCATGGCACCATCTTGGAACTCTGCTCGCTCCTGATACAGGGCACTCTAGTTCACCAGGACTGAGATGATAGGACACTAATTCTTCAAGAACTGCCCGCCTCCGGCGCCGCATAATAAGCCCATTAGTGCCGGTCAGAAGCACCTCAGGGGTCCCGGCGTTTTCGGTCACTAGTGCCACAGAAGTGACAGCTGCTTCTCTTTCCAGCAGGCTCGTGGACAAGTCGGGTTTCACCGGCGGAGGGGTTCTCCCCACACGTTGCCATTCATTGGACCGTCTACGCCTTCTGGCCGGTGATCTGGTGCCCCCGGCAATAGGGGCAGGCCGCTCCAGACCCAAGAGCTCAAAGGCGGCGTCCAGGGATTGAATCTGCTGTATTCTGCCATTTAGCTTAAAAATGAGCCGGAACGGATGTCCCCAGGAATAGGGGATTCCCTTCTCGCGCAGGTGGTTAGTGATAGGCTTAAAGTCTCTGCGTTTGACGAGAGTGGAGGCCGCCAAGTCCTGATAAAGGGCCGGCTGGTGACCCCGAAACTGCACGGGCTGAAGGTCACAAGCTTTCCGAAGGATCAGCTCCTTGGTCTTGAAGTCGTGGGCACACACCAGTATGTCCGGTGGAGGGGCCCTGCCACTACGCGGCAAGCCAACACGGTGGACTCGGTCCATTTGGATCTCCCGCTCCGCCCCTCCACCCAGAATCTGTCGAAACAGTTCGCCCACGTATTCACGGAGATCATCTCCCTCTCCCTTCCATGGGACTGCCCGGATTCTGATATTGTTCCGCCGAGATCGGTTCTCTAGATCTTCGGCGTGAGCCTGAAGGTCAAGATTCTGCTCCGTGAGGCGAAGGACATCTTGCTGGAGTTGGTGTACTTCCGCCGCAGTGCTCAAATCGTGCTCCTCCAGGATCGCCACCCTCTCGCCAATGGCGTCGACATCGCGCCTCGTCTCGCGCAGATCTGAGGAGAGTTGAGAGCGGAGCTCCGAGATATCTTCCTTTATGGCGGAAAATAAGTAGAGCATGAAAGCCTTGGTCGCCGGGAGATCGTTGGCATCCGGTTGTGCGGACCTGGCGTCCAGCAGCGCGGGCTCCTGGCCCGTCGCCTTCTGGAGTAGGTCCTTCAGGGGTTTGTCCCGTCTGTTCCTGGCGGATGACATCTACACGATGACACGGGCCCTCCTGCAGCCCTGACAGAAGGGGGCGAAGGCAAGGACCACCTCCAGCAACACAATCTCAGTGCCCTCACTGCGGGACACCCCTGCCAGGCCCGGCTGGGATCCCACGCACCACTGCACCGAGCGGCCCTCCGGTGTGTCTCAAAGGAGGGGGGGTCAGGGCGATCCCGCATCCAGTCCAGCCACCCCAAGAGCCACAGATCTCAGAGTCAGAGGCCGTTGCACTGCCAGGACAAGAGTCTAAGCCAAGGGCCCGATCACCGGCCCCGCCACCACTCAGTAAGGGCGAGCGGTAAAGGTACCCCACTCTGCTCCCACTACCACACTTCGTCAGACGGTGCTTGCAGCTCCGAACCACTTCCCCTCTGTAGCCCCCAGGAAGGGGGTAAAGTGCAGTCAGGCCTCCGTGGCCCTCGCCCCCTCAGCAGGCAGGCAAGGCCCAGACCGCCAGGAGGGGGCACCGCTCGCCGACCCGTGAGCCGAATCCAGGCCCCAGAAGCACCTCTAGGCCTCAGTCTCGTTCCTAGGCCCACGCTGCCCCGATCCCAGGGGAGGGCGCTTCTCGCTGCTGCAGAATCGCGGCCCTCTACCAACGTAGGCCGCCGGGGGGAGGCCTCCGGACCGCCCCAGCCACCGGCAAGCTAGAGGAAATGCTACGCCGAAGGGAGCGGTCCGCCCGCCGATGTGCAGGTTGATAGAAGGCCCCCCCTACCACTAGGCCCCGCAACTCCCGTCGACGCCACCAGGCTCACCTGAACTTCACGGCACAGTGGGGGCCGCCCTCCTTTGCTGCAGCTCACGCTGGTCACCTCTGCGCAGGGGAGCACTCAAGGCAGCCCCCCCCACTGCACCGCCGCAGTCCGGGAGCAGGGCCGCCTCGGGCCTGCCAACAAGATGGGGGGAGAGGGGGACTGCGCCACTGATCTCTTCAGGCACCTGTACCGGGACCTCGGCCCCACCTCGGCTCCGCTCGCAGGGTCACTCACCGTCCGCCGACCCACGGACCGAGCCTCTGCTCCCTCTCCGGCCACACCGCTACACCTCGGCTCTCCGCTTACGTCCTCAGCTGGGTGGACTCACCGCAGGACCTCGCTTGTGCGGTACAGGAGCCCTCCCCGGCTCCGCTGGGGGGCCCGACCGTCACCGTTTCCCCGGGCAGGTGTTTAGAGCGCGCCTCACTGCTGCAGGCTGCCGGCATCTTCAGGTCGCGCTTCCCACGCGGACCAGGCCCCGCACAGCTATGCGGCGGCGGCACCTCAGGGCTGAATTCACTCGGGCTCCACTTGTCGTGCAGCCTCCCGGGGCCCAGCGCCAATTGGCTAATCGGAGCCGAGGCTGCAGCTCCGAGGGCCTCCGCAGGTGTGTCGGGCCCCACAGGGCCAAAGGCGAGCACCGCCCCTCCGTCTCAACGGGCCCAGCAGCCCGCTACACAGTCAGGGCCAGCGAGCCCGGCGGGGACCGCTACTCCACTCCTACGCGGAAATGGGTGCTCCGTCAGCTCCGGGGATGCCAGCCGGAACCCCAGAGTCCCTCGGCAAGCTCAGATGGGCACCAGATAGGGCGATAGGCAATGCAATATTCGGGCGGCGCTGGAGGGACAGAAAAGCACGTCCTACTCCGTCGCCATCTTGGCCACGCCCCCTGCCATTCTAGTTTAGACCCAGCCATATGCAAATCAGTCTTGACCCTGCTGCCCATTGGAACAGTCCAGCCCAAACTGCCAGGCCAGGTCTTCCCTAGACTGGAGAATAAGCATCCTGGCACCAGTTTTGGGGTATTATTTTGCTCACCTCGGCATTCAAATTCAGACCCAGCCAGGCTAGCTTGAAACCGGTGGCATAGCAAACACGGGACCCAGGTCAGGGCATACCCTTCCCACTTAGGGTGAAAATACAACACAAAAAGATGATGGATGGAATATTGAACGTTGTCAAACATTCACCCCAGTCACAGATCTAGGTTTAATCCTTTGTTGTTTTGTTTGCAATGCCATTTCCAATTTAGACCCAACCATATGCAAATCAGTCTTGACCCTGCTACCCATGAGAACAGTCCAGCCCGAATTGCCAGGCCAGGTCCTTTCTAGACCGGAAAACAAGCACCCTGGGATGGGTTGTGAGGTGTTACCCCTCATCAAAAAGGCTAGCTTGAAACCGGTGGCGTAGCAAGCACGGGAACCATGTCTGTGCATACCGTTCCCACTTAGGGTAAAAATGCAACACAAAAAGATGATGGATGGAATGCTCAACATTGCCGAACATTTGCCCCCTGTCATGGATCTGGGTTTAATCCATCGTTATTTTGCTCGCTATCCCATTCCAAGTTAGACCCAGCCATATGCAAATGAGAATTGCATGACAAAAAAGTAATTTGAGGCCCCTCTTTTTTCTTACCCCCCGCTTAAGAGATCACCCTGAAACTTTTCAGGCAGCAGCAGAAGTGACTGACCCATTAGTTCTTTATACTGTGTGAAGATTAATCAAAGAATGCCGTTATTAGCAAAACAAAAGTGTTTTTTTTCCTATGGGAACTAGCTCCTAACTATAACTACCTACTAGAGACTACCAGTAGGTAATAACTACCTACTAGAGACCGCCAGTAGATAATATATATATATATATTCACTGAAAAAAATCAAAGGTTACAGGATGTTATAGTTAGGCTCATTTGAGACGTCATCAAGAAAATGAAGGAGGGGGCTGCGTGGCCCTCCTCCTGGGCCATATACTGCCCCGGGGAGCACCACCTCTCCGGGTCTGGCTTGTGCACAAGAAAGGAGAGGGTCTGTGCGGACTCCCTCCTGAAGCCATATATGGGCCTGGGACTGCCAACCCCCAGGGCTGGCTCCTGCTGTCTCCTGAGGTGCCCACCCTTGGCAGATAGCTGTTTGCTTTTGCTTGGTGGAAGCTTTGACAGCTCATGCCAAGCAAAAGCAAACACTCCACTTCCAGCAAGCGGGGGCTGTCATCAGTAATGTCATCAGTGATGTCACTGACCATGTCATGAGTTATGTAATATGTGCTGTCATAAGCAGTGTATTGTGTGGGTGTAAGTTATAGTTAGCTCAGGTAACTATAACTGATGAATTTCAGTGGTTTTGTACAAGTGAAACCTGAGCCCAACTACAATGTCTCTGTAACCTTTGCCTTTTTCAGTGAAGTTCTGAGATTTTTTTATTCAATTTTCTAACTATAACATCCCTGTAACCTTTGTTTTTTCCCAGTGAATTTCTGAGGTTTTTTAATGTTATTACCTAATTATAACATCCCTGTAACCTTTATACAAAGATTTTTTAAATGTTATTTCCTAACTGTAACCTATAACCTTTGAGTGTGTGAGTGGCTGTATAAGTTGGTAAGTATGTGTGTGAGTGGCTGTATGGGTATGTGAGTGGGTGTATGAGTGTGTTATGATTTGTAATGTACACCAATATAGGCTTGGGTAGTCACCTTTCATTTCATCTACATTTACCGTACCATTGTACTACATAATGGGTTGGTGCTGACCTTTTGCCTAGTTAGGTGCTGCATAAATGTTGTGTGGTTTTCTCTGAAAACTAGCCTAATTTATTATGCATGAGGATTCTCAGAATCACAGCAGGACTACCATCTTCTGCATCTTCTGCATAATAACTATGTGTAAGGGTCATCCCTTTCGTCATCCTCGGCTGACATGACACAGCAAGGTAGAACCCCTGAGGGTACCTTTTGGGTATATAAACACCATATCTTTGCTGGACCAGGCAGAGGAGAAAGACTTCCATGCTGACACACTGACACGAGACGTTGAGGTTCCTGCACACAGACATCCCAGCAAGCAGTGGTCTGAAATCCCTTGCGGGGTGTCCATCTCGAGACCAAAACGGGGTCCTTCATTCTCTCACACCAGGTAATGGGGTTGGTTCTATCCTAGGGAGATTCTTGGCTATACACATACATACATGCTAGGTACATTTAGGTACATCTAGTTAGGGTCTGCATTATAGTAGTACGCATTATTACTGTCATGTATTCATATGCCTGCATATATTCATTGTTTTAGCACTATGGTAGAAATCTATCATCCATTTACTCTGCTGGTGCTTATAATCGTTTAAATCTGTTTCTGTCTTATGGTTGTTGCAGCACACATTTTACACTAGAATGAATCTGGTTCAATAAATGGTTATTGAAAATTTCCCCACCATTTATTCTGTGTATATCTCCGAGACAAAGTGAACATGAGTGACTGAGTGAAAAGTACTGTACTGTTTCCATGATCCCTGAGGTATCATGGTTGCCATGTTCGAGAGTTGCCCGAAACTATTTTCTCCTTGGTAAGAGGAGTTCATAGTGGCACTGTGAGTGTTATATTCCATATAGGTAACTTCATAACCCTTCACCTATATTCTTCCCTACATTGCACTTATAACGGTTTACAGGGACTGACCTTTTACCTAGATACAACACTGCATTCAGAACGCGGGTTTTCCCTAGTTCGAAATCTCATACATTATGCATGAGGATTCTCGGAAGCACAGCAGGACTACATCTCCTGTATAATATCTATGTATAAATTTCATGCCGACGTCATCCTTAGTCCAACACAGTAATATATGCAAGGTAGGACCCCTGGGGAGACCTATGGGTATATATACATTAAATCTTGCTAAGATAGACAGAGGAGATCAGGACTTCCCGGCAGACACACTGACCAGAGATGCTGAGGTTCCTGCATGAAGACACTCCAGCTCGCAGTGGTCTAATATCCCTCGTGGGGTGTCCAACTCGAGACCAAGATGGGGTCCCACAGTCTCTCACTTCAGGTAATGGGGTTGACTTTATCCTAGAGGGATTCTTGGCTTGATATCTACACACATGCTAGGTACACTTAGGTACATCTAGTTTGGGAAACATCGTAGGAGTACGCATCTTTTTATATCATGTATTTTATGTACTTGTATATATTCATGATTACTGCAAGATGGTAGAACTTTACCATCCGTTTACTTTTATAGTGCTTCTAATCCTATATATCTGCTATTGTCTAACGGTTGTTGCAGCTCATCTATTTTACACCAGAATAACAACTGTTCAATAAATACTTATTGAAAACACCCAGCCTGTTTATTCTGTGTACCTCTCTAAGACAAACTAAGTTAGCACGAGTTACTGAGCGAAAAGTAGTATATTGTTTCCACGGTCCTGAGGGATCAGGGTTGTCATGTTCGTTGGTTTCCAAGAACTATTCTCTCCTTGGTAAGAGGAGAATTTAGTGGCACTGTGAGCTAGCTGGTACAAAAGGCCAACATACCCCGTGGGGGTGTTCAGAATCAGTCCATCACCAATCCCTCAGTGTATGCTGTCCGAACGTGCAGATCCTGTATAGGTTTTATAGGAACTACACGACGTGAGCTAGCTGGTATACAGGCAACATATCCGGAGGGGGTGTCTGGAATCAGTCTGGACACCAGTACCACAGTTTATGTTGTCTAAACACGCAGATCCTATATAGATTTATAGGAACTACACGACATGGCGCCGCCAATGTTGGTTTGGTTCTTATTTAACGGTCAAATCTGAGTAGTTCAGTCGTGCTTTCTCAGAGACCCCTACTCACATGTACCCAGAGATGTCTGGAGTGGGAGGGTAAAAATCTGCCCCAGCTGAGTAGGCATATCCTATGTATTGGCTGTAGGTTTATTCAAGCTTGAAGGATAATAGTTCCCTATCGTGCATAAAACCTTATCTCAGTTTCCTTGAAACTCTTTCAACAATCTCTGAAGAAGACAACCCTGCGGCAGCATTACGTGAAAATGCAGCAGGGGAAGGGGAACAAGAAACAAGAAGGCGCTATAAACATTTCAGAAAATATGAGAAATGCACTCACTTTAAAACTAGCTGAATTTGGAGTCTCAGCTTTAGGCAGAACTATAACATTCATGATTGAGGCACTGAAGTCATTCAGAACAGAAGTATTTTATTCATGGGTCAAATTCTCACCAGCAGATGCACGCACAAATACATTTCATACTTACACTCCGGATGAAACATCAGAAGAATATTGTCCATACGAGGACATTGAAGTTCCGCTCACCTACCAGGAGCACATAAACTGGTTTAAAGGCTCCCTCCCACACACAACAGATAAAGTAAGACTCGGTCCGCTCAGCAGAGACGAAGTGTCTTGGCCGGTCCTAGCAGCTTACACACCGCTTATAGACATTGACACAATGCCGGTAGCAGACTTATGACCACTTCACAAAGAAAAAATTAAAACTCTACAGAAATTTAACACAGTTCGTTATGAGAGCACTCATACTTCAACCTACAGGGGTTACACCAGCAGGTCAACTACAAGGGACTGCAACTAAAATCACCCCATAAACGCTGAACGCAGTTATGGGAAGAATGTCCACTAAACGTGAGCAAATGCCATTCTGGATAGCACAGAAAATCACACAGTTAGAGGCAGTGTTCCCACACACAGGCCCTGGAGAAAAACACAGAATGCTAACAATCTGCTTGCCAATGGGGATAGCTCCTCCAAAAGAGGAGTGTACCTCTTGGGGTACAGTTTTTGCTGCCATCTATGCCAGAACTCATGGTATCCCTTCAATAGCAATGATACCAGACGTATTGAGACAAATACAGAATGAGTATGGAGCAGAACCCGCTCTAAATTTGGGGATGACATTTTTAGGAAACTTTGCCCAGGTATCAATGATTATGTTGGCAAACTTAAAAGGGGAGGCAGCAGCGGTGGCGATACGCCAACGCTTGAGGGATTTTACTCCTGTACAACTAGAACGTGAATTACCTAAAATCATCAAGGATACATATGCCTAATTAGGTAGAGATAATTTGGGAGCTAGAGCAACAAAACCTCAACTCAAGGGTGGTCCCGAAAAGGATAACACCAAACAAGCACCTGATTCTTCAAAAAAGAAATGGGATAATAAAAAACAAAAGAATAGAGATAATAGATCACAATCAAGGGGTGGGTCTCCTCAGCAGGAGCCCTCCGAAAGGAGGTATAACCTTAGGAATCGTGATAACATTAGGAAACCTGACAGGTATCAGGATGCTGATACACATTCCTCTCATTTTTTTCAGGGTTCATCATAAAACTCCAAAAGGGAAGGACTGTCAGAACACAGACAAGAAGAACGTTCAAAGTCTAGAGACACGCAAAGCGCTTCAGACTATAATATCAAAAAAGAAGATAAACCAAAATTAAAACAACAATTCAAAAAGAAGAGAGTGGCATGTCTTAAAGTAAGAAATGCCAAGGATACTGAGGACTCAACTTCTGAACGGGGAATTGGCTCTGACGATGCTAGACAGCGCAGCAGAAGTAACAATAGCTCGCCAGAACCTAATGGAATTTCTGGTGACAATGGCGTTGAATGAATATATTGCGGTGGAGACACCTGATACTAGGGTCAGTGTCCCACATCCGTTATACGAAATAACACTCCAAATGGAGGGGGACAAAAACAGAAAAATTAAAGGTCTCTTTTGGGAGAACCTTACTTATGGTTATGACATCCTTTTGGCTGAAAAAGATTGGCCGCCTGATATAGTTATGGCTTGCCCAAAGGTAGCAACAGTAATTTTACCAGCTTTCTCTGACCTCATTCAAAAATCTCTACAACATTCATACACGCAGGAGTGGACAGCAGCATTAGCTCCTGCATTATATCGCAATCATGTAGGATGGGATGCTGAGTCACCTCACCATGTAATCCCAGTAAAAACTACTCCAACTCCACAGAGACAGTACCCAATAAAACAAGAAGCGAAAAAACAAGTCAGGGAGATCTTAGATCAACTTGAATTCCAAGGTGTAATAGAGAATTGCACCTCTTCAATGAATAATCCTTTGTTTCCTGTAATGAAGCCTGACAAAACATAGCGTCTAGTTTTAGACTACAGACATTTGAATACCTGCACAAAGACATTTGCAGTACAGAATGCACACAGTGCCGCATTAATGAATAACATTGTGCGGAAAACATACAAAACAACACTAGATATCTCAAATGAATTTTTCTGCCAAAATAAAGTGCCTGAAAGCAGGTATTTGACAGCATTTTCAGCCCTTGGCTCTCAGCGCCAATTTTGTAGACTGCCCTAAGGGTATAAGAATAGCCCCTAGTTGTTCTCAGCTAGGGTAACAGTTACTTCAAAATTTATATGAGGAGGCATTGTCCTATGTAGATGATATTTATCTGACCGATGATGATTTACTCGATCATTTGACCAGGGTGAGCAACATAATTTTGGGATTCGCCTCTGAGGGCTACAAATTCAACTTTAAAAAATCAAAAATAGCCCATCTAAATGTCCTATTTTTGGGATACGAGTTATCAAATGAAGGAAAAAGCCTAGCAACTAACTTTTTAGAAAAGTGTGCGCTGTTCCAACCTTCAAAAACTTGGAAAAACTTACAATCCATATTGGGATTCCTGAATTTTAGCAGGACATACATTTTGGATTACTCAGAAAAAATGAAACCTTTTTATGATTGAATCAGATCTGATTTTTCAGTTCGACATTGGACACAGGAACACATGAATATCCTTTGTTCCTTACAAGCTGACATTATAGCTTTTAAACACCTACACACACGTGTAAATACCACAAATTTGGTGATACGTGTAATCGCGGGTCAATCAGGATACACTTACCTAACCTTCAATGGAGGTGAAACCAGTGGCGGCTCGCCGAGGGAGTGCTGTGGGGTGGTGGGGCGGGGCGTGGGAGGGACAGGGTGGGGGGGTAGTGGAGTCCGACATACGATGGACAGGAGTAAGGTAAGTAATTAAATAAATAAAACAGTTTACCTTGCGCGCGCTGCATCGCCGAGTTGGTGATGCAGCGCGTGCAAGGTAAATTGTTTTATTTATTTCATTACTTACCTTACTCCTGTACATCATATGTCGGATTCCACTACCCCCCACCCTGCCCCTTCCCCGCCCCGCAGCACTCCCTCAGCGAGCCGCCACTGGGTGAAACGGTACCCAAAGCATACAAATCACACTTGTACACAAATGCTGAAATGCGTTTTGCTTCTACAGAAACAATTCTGATAGCAATACAGACTGCCGTAGTGAAAGAAAGAGCACTGTCTATGGGGAAACTAAAAATTGTCATAAATCCAGTACCAGCCTTAGAGTCTGTTACAAAGCCAAGCGTTCCAAATGCAAAAGCATTACATCTGCGATGGATACAATGGGCTAATTCTCTCACGGCAACAGATGTAGACTACAAATTGAATTCTGCATTAAAAACACAAGCATTCCTGCAGTACGAACAAGAATATCCTCTCCTGAATGAAATAATGCCTCTAGATCAGTATGAATACATTATTTACACTGACGGTTCTGCTCAGCCTGCCATAGGAAGTAAACAGCAATACAGTGCAGCTTGTGCAATTGTAAAAGGACATATGCATGAAGGCCAGTTCCATCCTAGCAGTACGAAGACACAGTCTCTAGGAGACTCACTCACTCCCTATACACATTCGGAGCATTAATAATTACTTGGCTTATCGTAAGGCTATCAAGACTCACCTCTTCCCTTCACTATAGGCCTTCTTCTGCTGTTCACTCTCCTCCTGTCTGCCATTTGCGCTCTTGTTAAGGCTTTTAGACTCCTCTCTTCCTTTACTACAGGCTCCCTTCTGCCGTCTGTTGCCCTTCTGTTGCTATTAGCGCTGGGACACCCCTTTGCTGGGGCAGCCGTGCGCTTTATAAAACTACTTAACTTAACTTAACTACAAGGCACAGCTGGCAGAATTAAAAGCCCTATCACTGGCACTAATAAATACGGATCAGGAATTCCCCACACTTATAGTGTGCTATTCATTTTTGCTGTGTCCAGTCTTACAATGAATTTCTTCATTACTGGGGTCAGAATGGGTTTAAAGACTCAAAAGGTTGCCCAATAAAGCACAAATTGCTTTGGGAACAAGCAGCAGAATTGAATAAAGACTTACCAAGAGCTCACGTGATACACACAGTGAGTCATCAACGTGATGTCGTTCACGTTGAAGGGAATTCACTGGCTGATGAAGCCGCCAAGGCGACTTTACGAACTGCTGCCGTAGCTGCAATCACTCGTTCTAGGACGAGAAGAGAGGGACAGATAATGGTAGCTGTCATCGCTTCACGCAAAAACAGCTCAGCCAAACCAAAAGGCTTTCCACTCAAGTACTCATACAAGTTAGATGTGCAAAATATTCCATATGCTCAAATTCCAGGAGTGTGGGGATAGAGTAATGCCAAACATGGATCGCAGATTAGGTTTGATTCTAGCTGCACACGAGGGTCTGGGTTCAGCACACACAGGGATTACTGTGACTGTTTCACTATTGAAACAACGCTATTGGTGGCCAGGTTTAACAAAACAGACAAAAGCATTCGTCCTTAAGTGCGACATCTGTCAGCAGATGAAGGGTTCAACCGTAGCACGCCCACCACAAACACCACTACTGATTTCAGACAGACCACTTGTGTCTATTTGGACAACTGCAGCCCCTTACAGTCTGATGGGGCTTACAAGTATATCTTGGTGGCAGTGGATTCATGCTCTAGATTCCTATGGGTTTGGCCCCAGCGCTCGGCTGACCCCAAACTGTTATAAAGGATATGCAAGTCTTCATAGGGACATACACAGTTGGCACATTACATTCTGACCATGGCCCCGTGTTTAGCTCTCAGGGTTACAAGGAAGCCATGGGAAGTTTGGGTGTAGCATTGCGGTACTCCTCTCCATATCATCCCATTGGAAATTCGATTGTGGAAAGGAAAAACCTGGACTTAAAATAATCCTTAACAGCAAGGGTATTAGGCTCGGGTGGCAGTTGGGTCAATCACCTACATGGGGTCCAGAGGGCACCTAATAACATGCCAAGAAGTTCCCTAGGAGGCTGTACTCCTTACAAGGTCCTATTTGGGACGACGAGTTTTGTGGGTACCTGACCTCGATTGTGGCAGCACAGTGGCAGATGAAAAACAATTTGACATCGATAACCATTTGGCTGTTTTACAGGAACTCAATGAATTCTGGGCACTACAAAGCAACGTCCAAATAAAACGCACTGCCACTGGCGAAGCAAAATCAGTAACTGCAAGACCTGCTATGGTCCCAAAAATCAGGGATCTGGTCAGGGAAAAGATTGTGGGCAGGAAGGAATTTGGGCCATCTTACAGAACGCCTGTACCTGTCCTGGCTGTTGAAGGAACAAGAACAGTACTTCTTCCGCCTCTTGCTGGCAAGAAAGAAAAGAGATTCATCTCCATTGATCTGATCAAACCACACTATGTGGCCGATACTGAATAGCAGGCCACGCGGGCTCCTGGGTAGCCGGTGCTCTCCTCTCACTACCATACAGAAGGTTCAGACAGAAAGACTGATAACATTTGAAGAGTCTTCTATACGTAGTAATGAAGTTAGCAACAATGAAATGTAACGCATTCCTATTGAAATTGAACATCAAAGCACAAATGAAACACAGATATCAATTCGACCTAACACCGACATCTACATCAATATGCCTCTATAGGAGACATCTGCAAGTTCAACAAAACCTTCTGAGCTACCAAAGATAGATCGAACTGCATCTGGCTATTTCATCGATTTCGACACTGTTTCTCTGGATCATAGTTTCCCGCAAAGAACAACTTCATGATTTCTACCTTTGGCGGAAAAAGACATACCTAGTCTCACCATGGCTACAGCTCTGGATAGCAACTGGCATACTGTTCCTACTCTTCTGGATAGGTTTAGTGACTGTCTTTTTCTTGCTTGTGAATGGGCACTATCTCCCAGAACGCACCGCAGTATCACATGTGAAATTGGTTCTGAAACCTCATACGTCATCTCATGGTGAACAAAGAGACCTGTCCTACGTGAACATTACAGCAGTTCCAAATACTGACGGAATAATTTGGGACAGAGTTTCATATGATGTATTTGGTCCCACTGAACTTTTGAAAATACTGCATGTATTTAACATTTCTTTGCATGATATCATCACCTCCAGTACATACTCTGATGATTGGGATTTTGAAACCGTAAATAGTATGCTGTCTGATTTAGAATTGTCTGCATCATTTTCAAAAAATGAATGTTTGATTATTCATCTGATTTTGACACCATGTATTGTTACCAACACTATGGTCATTATTTTCTGCATAAAACGAGTGCCCCACGTTATGTTTTCACATACCACCAATGAGAACATTGCCCGACACCACCGAGAAGTAGTTCACAAACGTTTGCACAAAAGTTTGCTTATTTTTCTGGGTTCAATACATCTGATCCATGCTCATATTATTTATTATAAGCTTGCACCTACATCTGCACAGAAAAATATGCTTACTAATACGAAACAGATATACTCTGCATCCTTTATTGCCCAACTGTCTGAACAGGGTTTCGACTTATGGAAAGAAGGAATGGACATAAAATCTGTCTGGGGTACTAAGGAATGGCAGGTTCAGGGAACTGAGGCACTATTTAGAACACAGAATACTCCTTATACAGCCACAGCGGTGAGGGCTTAGTACCACAGCGCACTAGTTGATTCAAAAACTATATATGAAATTATATTTAAAGAATGTTAGTGCTCACTCCTCATGGTCCACCGCATCAAAACCAACCTTACAGAAATAATAAATTTTATAAAGAAGGAGCACAAATATCACAACAATCAATTATTGTAGTCCTTGCAATGATCAATCTTTAGGCAGTTGATTCAATTAAGAATTCTTCTTCTTTATTGAAAGTATCACAAAAGTTCATTTCAAACACATTTGATTTTCATTCCCAAATTCCATCATTAACACCAAAACTTCAATTTCTGAATCAGCCAACGCGTTTCGTCCTATTTAGGACATCATCAGGGCTGAAATAATGAAACAAAAAAATTATAATAAAAAATAAGTCAAAAATACTATTTACAATATTACTTCATACTACCCCGAGAAATTACGTAACATCTTTACTTTAACTTGATTGAACATCATCTCCTGCCTATATCCATTCTTCACTGTTCACAATCATCAAGATGGATGAAAAATACCAATTATCCACATTAATTATTCAAACATAAGAAAATCTTATAAGACCTGCATTTAAATTTTTTTTTTTTTTTTTTTTTAATAGAAACATATAATTCATGATCATTTCTAAACATGTAACTGTATGATATGTACATATCTAATATTATCCTAATTTGATCTGCCTATTGCCCTCCTAATGGGAGTGCCCAGAGTACTTAATGAAACGTAAACCATTTAAAGACATCTGGTCCAAACCAGTGTGCCAGTGTGCCAATAACCTTATAAAATATCACTCACCAAGATTAGAAATTCATACCGATTTATTTGATGTTCAGTTCACTATTTTATTTTCTTCAAAAAAAAATTTTTTTTGATTCTGAAAAGATCGAAAAAAAGCCACATTACTACCAATAATATCCACTACTTAATTGTGTCTCTAAAGTCATTGTCGCAAAAGAAACATCACTCACCAATCTCCAATTACAAACTTTGCAACATCAAGTCCTTCGTTTCCATTCTAAACTGCAATAATAAAAGAATGTGCAAAATTACTTCTCAAAAGATCCTTCAATAGGTTATCCTAACGGTATGCAAACCATTCCCTTCATAACACTCACCTACATCGAGTCTATTCATGTGTTACTGCTCAGCGCGGCCCGATAAATCCCGCTGGTGTTTGCTGCCGTGTAGACCCATTCCTTTTAAATTATTCGTCAACCTATCACGGATTTGCCATTATTTAATACTCCGACCAATAAAGAGTCAGAATTTCAAGCCTGCCTAATAAACATATTCTAGTCCCCTCCGTGGTCCGCTATGCCTATTCAACCAATCACGAATTACGCTTCAGGAAACACTCCACCAATCCTTTTAAATTATTCGTCAACCTATCACGGACTAGCCATTATTCAAAGCTCCAACCAATGAATAGTCAGAATTTCGAGCCTACCGTTTTAAAATAATCTAGTCCCCTCCATGGTCCGCTATGCCTTTCAACCAATCACAAAAGTTAATTGTGAATTACGCTTCCGGAAACACTCCACCAATGGCCACCTGCCTATTAATGTTGCTCGTTTCCTCTCTGGTCCGCTGTATCTATCGTCCAATTGCGAAAATCCAATACCAAAAACACGCTTCAATAGCGACCAGCGCCCACATTTAACAAAACAAAATAATTCACCAGTCTAACATCCCTAATACATTCCGAAATGTAGAAACTAAGCTATTGCAGGACATCCGTCACCATTCCTATTTACCTCGAAAGAAATAACACCAAAGGCTACTACGTTACACATGTGCCCTCCGATCCACTTTCATTATCAAAATTTCAAAGTGGGCAGACAACCATCAATTTCCTGCTTCATACGCCCGACGCTGAGGGCTGCTCTGTTCCGCATGTTCCCTCTACGGTCTGCTCATTATCTACATCCAATAGCGAAAGGCATTCTCAAAATACACTGTAATGAATCATTAAATAAATTTTATTATATGAAACCCGACACTGTGTGATACACTTGGACATTTATAAAATAATAACATTACTACTTGCCTGAATATCTAATATTTCGAAATTTAGTCCCTTTTAAGGTGTCTGTTTCCTGACGAGATTCTTCAATGAAAAATACCATTTTAGAACAACTGGACCTCCATAACCCAAGGAGACGATCTAGTTCTACCCAGAGTGGGAGAAATATGTTCTATATCTATGTCATCCCTGCACATATACTGTACTGCTTTTACAATCCTCTCATCCCTGGAACAATTATTATATCATAACTAGAATCGTTCCAACACCCAAAATTATTAACCCAGTGTGGCATCACATATTAATTATTTTTTGCACATTTTATTACTATTTACAGAAAATAATGCAATTCATTATCACTGTTCAATCCCTGTGATACTGTCCTACATCTACTAATCCATTTAGCTTCTTGCTGCCTCAATGTACGTTCCCAATCACCACCCCTGACATGAGGTACAATTCTTTGTAAACCATGAAATTTAAAACCTGTTCTTAGTGCATGATTATTCTGCATATGCTGATATAATGGCGAACTCTCATCTTTATTGAGCACAGCTCTTCTGTGCTCCTGTATTCTAATTTTTAGAGTCCGCTTAGTACTTCCTATATAGATTTTGGAACATTCACAAATAAGTGCATATACTACTCCTATGCTATTACAATTGATAAACTCCTTAATAATGTATTTTTTCTTAGTATTGAAATTAAATTCCTTGATGCGATTTATGCCCAAATTACAAACATTACAACTGCCACAGGTAAAAACCCTTTTGGTTGACTTGAGAGCCAGTTACTCCCCTGTGTTCGCAATGGATCTAAATAATTCCTGGTAATCATCTCCCCTATGGTGGAACCTCTCCTATATACCACTTTAGGTTTTTCTGAAATAACTCCTACAAGACCTGGTACTCCTCTTAACAAACTCCAATTTTTATTCAAAATTTAAAAAATCTGATTATGATGAACACTGAAGGAAGTAATAAATGACACTTGATCTAGTGCCCGACGTCTTTCCTTTTGAACCAGCGTGGACTCTCTTTTAACATGTTGTATATGTGATCTAGCTTGTGCCAAACTTCCACTAGAGTACCCTCTACTACTCAGTCTGTGTACTAGTACATCCATTTCATGATTGAAATCAACCTCTCTGCTACAATTTCGCCGAATGCGAATCATTTCTCCATAAGGAATACCTTTCACTACAGAAGCGGGATGAGAACTGTCCGCCCTTAATATGGAGTTAGTGGCAGTCTTTTTACGAAATAATTTACTATGTATTTGGTTTTCAACAACAAACAATTCAACATCCAAAAATCTATCCTAGTTTTATGGTGATTCATCGTCAAAGTAACATTAAAATCATTATTATTGAGAAACTGGTGGTAATCTTGCAACTCTACATCCGAACCTTTCCAGATCACCAGAACATCGTCAATAAAACGACCCCAAAACAAAATCTGATCCATCCATCCTGCAGCTCCTCTGCTCCAGGCATGCTCCCTCTCAAACCAACCCATAAATAAGTTGGCGTAAGAGGGAGCAAACCTGGAACCCATCGCCGTTCCTCTTATTTGTTGGAACCAATCTCCTTCAAACATAAAGAAATTATTTTTAAGATTAACAAACTCATTTCTATGATCATTTTAGAATGTTCTAATAAACTTGCACTCCTTTTTCCTAGATAATAATTTAGAGCTTGTTCTCCTTTATCATTAGCAATGCAAGTATACAATCCTACAACATCAAAAGTCACAAAGCTCAGACATTCATCCCAGTTCAGATCCTGCAATTTGTTCAACACATCCAAAGTATCCCTTAAGTAAGCCGGCAAATTCGTTACTAGGGTTTTAAAAACAGATCTACGAATTCCGAGAGATGTTCTGTAATGCTGCCTATACTTGAAACTATTGGTCTCCCTGGTGGGTTCTGCAGGGACTTATGTATCTTTGGCAGAACATATATAAAAGATGAGACAGGATTAATGATCTTCAAATATCTAAATGCCTTCTCATCAATAAGCCCTTGTTCCTTCCATGAGAATAACCTTTCATTTATCCTGTTACTAGCGTCCTTAATAGGATTAAAATTCAACTTACGGTAACAATCCGTATCACTCAATTGTCGCTTAATCTCCAAATTATAATCATCCCTGTTCATTAACACAATATTACCGCCTTTATCGGCCTTGCGAATCACTATACTGGTATCATTCTTTAAACTATTTATGGCTAACCATTCTTCCTTGGATAAATTATCCTTAATCCTAATCTTATTATAACCAGATAGCGATTGGTCTTCCAATTTGTGCACATCTTCCATTACTTTTTCAACAAATACATCAATGGCTGCAAACTGCGACCCTTGAGGTATAAATTTAGAAGCAGGTTTCAAACCGCTAGTACAGGAATAATCAACCGGTATATTCAATAGAGAAGTAATATCTTGTTCACTATATACATCCCCCTCTGTTAAGGACAAAAGCAATTGTACATCCCTTACATGTGCTAAGGAAATATCAGATTGTGCAGTCATAACATGAACACTCTGAGGTTTATCATAAGTTGAAAAAACTTTTAATTTCAATTTCCTTGCGAACTAAAACAAGTCAATTTCAATATCCGTAAATTTACATTTTGTACTTGGACAAAAAGATAGCCCCCTTTGTAGTACCGAAATTTCATGAGAGTTCAACACCCTATGTGACAAATTAACAACTTTGAAATCCGAATCCTGTCTGATACCTTGTATCCTGTATTCTGCCTCCAAAGTCTCATTCACTACTTTCTCAATTTGTCCTGGCTGCGGGTGCCTATCCTTATATTTTCTATGCCTCCGCTTGCCCCTCCTGATTGGTTTCCCACTTTCTTCTTTCCTCTCTTTATGCGTTGAAGCTCCTCGGAAAAAGAGGATGTATTCGCTGGTCTCATTCCCCTGAGTTCAATCCGCCCCCTTCCTCAATTGATGAAATGCTTGAGCTACTGTAATTAACAGAGCTCAATTCTCCTGGTGCTTCCACTGTCCCAATGACCTTAGATTTAGAAGACTCATCAAAGCCTCTGCCGAAAGTGAACACCCTTCCCTGTTCATAATCTCTCTGATCTCTTCGTATTTTACTCAACTTTTTCTCCTTAATTTGCAACTGATGTCTATTAATGACATCCTTTAATATGCTGTAATTTTTATCAGTTAATTCAGGTAAATTCATGTCCTTTATCTCCTTTTCAAGTTCTGATATTTGAGCTTTTAGTTTCTCCACTTTCCTTTCTGCATTTTTAACCAATATATGCATCATGCAAAATGAGGAAGAGTGTAAATTGTCCTCCCACTCTTTTAACAAATCTTCATCCAAATCGTCAAACGTTGGAAAAATTAAAATTCTTAATCCCCTGGGTACTCTTTTCTGATCTATATAATTCTTAAGGGTGATACCATCCCACCACTTAGATAATTCTGTTTTTCTCAATTTTTCAAATTTAAGAAATTTTACTTTCAAACTTCCACTCGAGGAATCCTTTTTCGTATCCCCTACAATATTTTTGCTTTGTGCAAAAAGCTCAGCAGCCAATATCTCACGATCATCCTCCATCTTGATATATCTATTTCACGCTATATAAATATTAAATTCACTTCAACTGTGCAACAAATGCCCTTCAAAAATACAGAATACTCCTTATACAGCCACAGCGGTGAGGGCTTAGTACCACAGCGCACTAGTTGATTCAAAAACTATATATGAAATTATATTTAAAGAATGTTAGTGCTCACTCCTCATGGTCCACCGCATCAAAACCAACCTTACAGAAATAATAAATTTTATAAAGAAGGAGCACAAATATCACAACAATCAATTATTGTAGTCCTTGCAATGATCAATCTTTAGGCAGTTGATTCAATTAAGAATTCTTCTTCTTTATTGAAAGTATCACAAAAGTTAATTTCAAACACATTTGATTTTCATTCCCAAATTCCATCATTAACACCAAAACTTCAATTTCTGAATCAGCCAACGCGTTTCGTCCTATTTAGGACATCATCAGGGCTGAAATAATGAAACAAAAAATTATAATAAAAAATAAGTCAAAAAATACTATTTACAATATTACTTCATACTACCTCGAGAAATTACGTAACATCTTTACTTTAACTTGATTGAACATCATCTCCTGCCTATATCCATTCTTCACTGTTCACAATCATCAAGATGGATGAAAAATACCAATTATCCACATTAATTATTCAAACATAAGAAAATCTTATAAGACCTGCATTAAAAAAAATTTTTTTATTTTTTTTTATTTTTTTTTAATAGAAACATATAATTCATGATCATTTCTAAACATGTAACTGTATGATATGTACATATCTAATATTATCCTAATTTGATCTGCCTATTGCCCTCCTAATGGGAGTGCCCAGAGTACTTAATGAAACGTAAACCATTTAAAGACATCTGGCCCAAACCAGTGTGCCAGTGTGCCAATAACCTTATAAAATATCACTCACCAAGATTAGAAATTCATACCGATTTATTTGATGTTCAGTTCACTATTTTATTTTCTTCAAAAAAAAAATTTTTTTGATTCTGAAAAGATCGAAAAAAAGCCACATCACTACCAATAATATCCACTACTTAATTGTGTCTCTAAAGTCATTGTCGCAAAAGAAACATCACTCACCAATCTCCAATTACAAACTTTGCAACATCAAGTCCTTCGTTTCCATTCTAAACTGCAATAATAAAAGAATGTGCAAAATTACTTCTCAAAAGATCCTTCAATAGGTTATCCTAACGGTATGCAAACCATTCCCTTCATAACACTCACCTACATCGAGTCTATTCATGTGTTACTGCTCAGCGCGGCCCGATAAATCCCGCTGGTGTTTGCTGCCGTGTAGACCCATTCCTTTTAAATTATTCGTCAACCTATCACGGACTTGCCATTATTTAATACTCCGACCAATAAAGAGTCAGAATTTCAAGCCTGCCTAATAAACATATTCTAGTCCCCTCCGTGGTCCGCTATGCCTATTCAACCAATCACGAATTACGCTTCAGGAAACACTCCACCAATCCTTTTAAATTATTCGTCAACCTATCACGGACTAGCCATTATTCAAAGCTCCAACCAATGAATAGTCAGAATTTCGAGCCTACCGTTTTAAAATAATCTAGTCCCCTCCGTGGTCCGCTATGCCTTTCAACCAATCACAAAGTTAATTGTGAATTACGCTCCGGAAACACTCCACCAATGGCCACCTGCCTATTAATGTTGCTCGTTTCCTCTCTGGTCCGCTGTATCTATCGTCCAATTGCGAAAATCCAATACCAAAAACACGCTTCAATAGCGACCAGCGCCCACATTTAACAAAACAAAATAATTCACCAGTCTAACATCCCTAATACATTCCGAAATGTAGAAACTAAGCTATTGCAGGACATCCGTCACCATTCCTATTTACCTCGAAAGAAATAACACCAAAGGCTACTACGTTACACATGTGCCCTCCGATCCACTTTCATTATCAAAATTTCAAAGTGGGCAGACAACCATCAATTTCCTGCTTCATACATATATTAAAAAAAAAAAAAAAATTTTAATGCAGGTCTTATAAGATTTTCTTATGTTTGAATAATTAATGTGGATAATTGGTATTTTTCATCCATCTTGATGATTGTGAACAGTGAAGAATGGATATAGGCAGGAGATGATGTTCAATCAAGTTAAAGTAAAGATGTTACGTAATTTCTCGGGGTAGTATGAAGTAATATTGTAAATAGTATTTTTTGACTTATTTTTTATTATAATTTTTTTGTTTCATTATTTCAGCCCTGATGATGTCCTAAATAGGACGAAACGCATTGGCTGATTCAGAAATTGAAGTTTTGGTGTTAATGATGGAATTTGGGAATGAAAATCAAATGTGTTTGAAATGAACTTTTGTGATACTTTCAATAAAGAAGAAGAATTCTTAATTGAATCAACTGCCTAAAGATTGATCATTGCAAGGACTACAATAATTGATTGTTGTGATATTTGTGCTCCTTCTTTATAAAATTCACTATTTAGAACATGCCTCATACCACAACAAATTATCTTTCTGAACGACACTGTGCAACAGACTTCCTGTCTTGGGTTAGCCAAGATTAAGGACTTGAACACACCTTGTATTCCCTCGCTTTCACACTTGGAGGGATGGCAAAACTATACAGAAAATGGTGAGGGTACACTGGTGTTGAAATGTAAATGTTATGCATTCACTCTGCCAGTGTATTGCTCTATGTAAAGTTAGCATTCGCTGCACCATTTTGTATTCAGCTGCCATTTTGAGTCATGATCAAAGCTAATTTCTGTCTCACTCTGTATGCCTCAGCAGAAAGCAGCTGCAATATTTTTTTTGTATTCCCCCAAGGTTGAGTTTCGCTGTACTAATGAATAGACTATTTTTGCCATCATATACCTTTCGCACTAGATAGGCCTGCTCCCACCCTTAGAGTGGCGGGTACGGGTAAAGTAACCTTGACGCTGAGATAGCATGTACCCAGTCCTGAGATTGCAACTCATCTTTGTGTGTCTTCTTTGTTCACCAGCTACCAACTGGAAAATTCCAGTCTGGGCGTGTCTTTAGTGATTCTGAAAATGTACAATATACGTTGTCCTGGGGGTAGAAGTCAGTCCCTTTGCAGCAATCCAAGGAGGCTGGTCTGACCGGACTCCACTCGAGTGTATTACTAATAAATACTTTGGTTTGTATTCTCTACTGTCTGACCGACTCTTTATTTGTTAGGAAGGCTGAGAGGTGGTCACGAGTGACCTGGGTGGCCCTAATCGGGTCACTTCCTTCAGTTGGTGCCCGCACAGGGACTCCATCGGGTGGCCCATCCTTGAGTGAGGAGGTCGGGGCCACGTCGGGTCAGACGGGCGGACAGGGGATCCTTGCACGAGAGAGTCTTGTACTCGCAGCTGCCCCGTCTGTCTGACCGGGCGGTGCCTTGTTCAGTGGTCATCCCGACTGGGGTCCTGAATGGCAAAACCCTTGGATCTGACCGTTTGGTCTGAGGAGTCGGCAGTGGATAATAACTTCGCTTAACCTGTGTGCACCAAGTGAGTTTGCTTTGGATCTTTGTCGATATGGCGCCATTTTGATTTGTATTTGGCATGGTCTGAGGACCGTCTTTGGACAAACGCTTGAATTTGTTTGAGTTCTTTGTGAACATGGTACCACTTTGGTTTGCATTTGATGAGGTCTGAGGACCAATTTTGGTAAGATATTTGCAAATATCTGCTCGGCATAAATAGGGAACTTGTTTTCTTTGAAAATGCCGTGTCTTAGTAAAGTGTTTTGTTTGGGCTGTCGTTGTTGTTCTGCTGATGCTCGATTGGAAGAAAGTCAGCCAGCAATTCCAGAAGGCACTCCAAATTTTGACATGTATGTAAAACATGGCCTTGGCCCTATTATGTTTAGTACGTTATGGCACAAATATACAAGGGACAACGCCGAGTTGCAGTGGCCATTGACGGGCACTTTTGATGAACAGAAAATTAATTTTCTACAGGATACAGTGTTTGCGAAAAGAAGTAGGCAGTCGATGTTTGATTCCTTCAGAACATGGGAAAAGGAAGCTTAACATAGACGAATGAAAGCAGAGAAAGAGGCCCGGAAGGGGAGAATGCAGACAGTAACTCAGAAAGCTGTAGCGCATGATAGAGAAAAAATAGAAAAAGGAATAGAGTGTGCTGATAGAAAATTTTGATTACAATGTGAAAAGTCTTATGTTGCCCGAGAAGAAACTGATACATTTGTGGAGGAATTGTTAGATGCTCGTCCTCCACCCCCATACGCCCCGCAGAAAATATATCCTGCTATCCCACAGCCTCAGTCATCTGTTTCTTCTGTCTCTGCTGCCTCTGTTTCTTCTACTATTGATCAACATGTCTTGGCCACAGCGCCTCCTGCCCTTTCTTTGGCTTCACCTTCTGCAGCTACTATAACTGCCAGTCTACCTGCTACGCCTATTGTTTCGGCATCTCTCTCGCCAGCCCTCACACCCACGACACAGTCACTAGCGACATTGGTGCCTGCTTCTTCTGTTACTACTCCTTCCCTGTTCCCCCATTCCCCGACATTACTGAGTAGCGGAACGCCCGTACGCGGAATAGGGGAGTACGACTGGGCAACTGCTAGGGAGTGACTGGGGCGGATATTGATACGATCTGATGTGTGAGATGAAGAGAAAAGGGCGGTAGCCAATCTGGCCCGCTCAGTGGGCTCGTCACCCCATTTACAGTGTGGAAGATGTGTGGAGTGTGATGAGAGATTATGAGCCGTTTGTGCAGCAGCATGCCCTTAAGCACATGTCGGCTACTTTGATTGGACTGTGGGAACAGTGTTTCAATGATGTAGCCCCTCAGAATATTTATGATATTAGGGACCATGTATATGCTGCTGATATGGCACCTAGCGAGGTTTTTAATAATGTCATGATGCTGGTCGCTTATCGAGGTAAGCTGCTTGAGAAGAGCCAGAAGACAGTGTCCCAATTCCCGATGAGGGAAGTCCACCCCATATATCACCCTGAAATACCAGAGCTATGGGATCAGCATAACATTGTTACTAGACCCCGGGTAAAGGCCTGGTTCCAGGAACAATGGTTTTATACTCCATGGAAAAGGAGTGAGGTTTTGTCCCTTACGACTCAGCTTCCTGACCCTAGGAAGAATCCTACTGCGTATTATAAGGAATTGACTGAGGCCGCTTCTTCAACAGTGATGACGCTTGCGGACATTGAAATGTTCTTTGGTTTATTGGTGCCCGTTGATATTTGGAGTCAGGTGCACACACCGGACCACGTTGTGGAATTGGGTGGTACTTGGGATCAGATTAAAGCATGGGACCAGGAGAGGAAGCCTTGTGAGAAGCCTAAGGCTGAGATACTAGCTTTGCCTGGTCGAATTATTACATATATGCACTTTCTTATCCCACAGCATATCGTCAGAAGAAAGATGAAAGTGTGTCTGATTTTTTCACTCGATTTGAAGGTGTGTTTTGGGATTTTAGCAGACAGGACTTGTCGGTGGAGGGAGGTGTCCGAATGTTCGTTAACAGATTTGTTACAAACCTGCTTCCTGAGATCGCGACTCGGTTGCAAGCCTCGGAGAGCACTTGGACCACCTCCTTCCCTTCTGTAATATTGAGTATGGCACAGTATTGTGAACACAGGGAAGATGAGGAGAAGGAGAAGGTGGAGAAAAAGCATAAGGAATTGAAGACGAAGGTGTTGTTGCAACAGGCTTCTCGAGGAAATGGTAGAGGTCAAAGTGTTCCAGACCGGCAGCTTCTGCGTGCTAGCAGGAACACTACGCCTGTAGGACCGAATCAGTGTGCGTACTGTAAAGAAGAGGGACACTGGCGCAGCAAGTGTCCTGTGCTTTTGTAAAAGGTAGCGGTCCCGAGGGGGCAAGGGTCTCGTGGACAGGGTCGTGGAGACGGTGGCCAGGACAGGGTTCAGGCAGTTGGGACTTCAAAGGGTCGCACTGATCAGAACTACTTTGACGACCCTAGGGGCAAACAGTACTACCACGATGACTATGACATAGACGAGGTGACGGGACTGTCTCACAGCTAGGACAGCCAGGGACAGGGTGAGGGACCAGTTCAGATACCTGTAGATCAGTGTGGCCCTTACGTTACTGCAGATTTGCATGGCTCAGCTAAGGAATTTTTGGTGGATACAGGTGCTATGAATAGCTTTATTTCCCATTCACTGGCCCCGGGGGCGGCTCTGTCTGGCCATAATAATGTTTCGGTAGGATTTTCTGGTGTACCGGTTGTGAGCCCCATTTCCAAACCTCTCACATTGACTATAGGTCCTTTTACTGTGGATTCGCCATTTTTGTTAACATCTAATTGCGGAGAGAATTTGATAGGCTTAGATTTATTAAAGAAGTTGCATGCAACAATTTATTGTTCTCCGGAAGGAGTTTACATGACAATGGGACCGAATGTGGTCAGCTCTAAGCATTGTCTGGCCAAAGATGCACCCCTCCCTGCTGAATTTAAGGATGTGCCGCCCACGTTGTGGGCAACAGGTGACACGGACGTAGGACTATTGCAGATTCCCCCAGTTTCAATCAAAGTTTAAGACAATGCTGTTTTGCCTCGTATTCCTCAGTACAAAATACCACAAACAGGGGAGAGAGCTTCGTTGCGGATTATACAGGATCTGATTCAGTCAGGGGTTGTGAAGAGATGACTGCGAATGTGTGTAATAGCCCCATTCTTCCCATTCTTAACAGGGCACCTTCAGGCTCCTCCGATGATCATCCAGATGTTTATCATTTTGTGATTGACTTGCGCGAAGTAAATAAAATAGTGGTTCCTCAGTTCCCGGTGGTCCCTGACATTGCTGCTCTTCTAACAATGATTCCTTCTTCTGCTAAATTCTTTTCTGTCATCGATTTAAAAAAACACATTCTTTAGTATCCCGATCCATCCAGACAGCAGGCCCTCGTTCGGTTTTAAACTAGCTGGCAGAAGCTTTAGAGTCTGTAGAGCCCCTCAGGGCTATACTAAGAGCCCTAGTATATATAGCCAAGCCTTAAAAGCCCAATTGGACTCCCTCACGCTTCCCTCAGGTAATGTATTGCTGCAATATGCAGACGACCTTCTCATCGCTTCTGACACTGAAAAGGGTTGCAAAGACAGTACGGTTAAATTGTTGCTGCATTTGGCACACCACGGACATAAAGTGTCCCTTTCCAAATTTCAGTATTGTCGACAGGAGGTCACCTACTTAGGTCACCTACTGTCGAAGGAGGGTAGGAGATTGACTCCTGAACACATCAGTACCATTTTTAAATGCCTATCCCTCAAACTCAAAAGGATGTACGCGCTTTTATTGGCATTAATTCCTATTGTCGGCACTGGATCCCTAACTACTCATTACTAACAAAGCCTCTGCTGGCACTAACCACTAAAGATGTGCATGAACCATTGCCTTGGACGCCTGAATGTCAGCAGTATTTTGAGCAATTGAAAGTTGCGCTGTGCTCTGCGCCTGTGCTTGGTACACCAGATTATGCGAAGCCGTTCGTGCTGTACGTACACAAAGCAGCTGGTTGTGTGCTCTCTGTTTTAACACAGGCCTTTGGAGGTAAATAGCAGCCGTGTGCTTATTTTTCTGCGCTTCTTGACCCTGTCACAAGAGCCCTCCCGAGCTGTCTAAGACCGGTTGCGGCTGTGGCCGTCTCAATAAGACAATCAGCTGGGCTCGTACTTGATACTGACCTCACAGTTATGGTCCCCTATGCTGTGGATACCCTTTTGAATAAGACCAAGACACAGCACCTCACCAGTGCACGTCTGACCAGTTATGAGCTAACTCTCTTTGCACCGCATGTCACGGTTAAAAGATGTGCCACTCTGTACCCAGCCATGTTGCTACCCCTCCCTTCTGAGAGTGAGGAAATTGATATACATGATTGTATCTTCCGCACGGAGGAGGAGACGAAAGGATGGGTAGACTTGACTGACGTTCCCTTATCTGACCCCCAAGGGGAACTAAATGTCGATGGCTCTTATTTCAAGTTACCAGATGGCACTACAACAGCTGCATATGCAATCACGACACTACACACAGTAGTTGAGACATCACAAGTTCCCTATCAATCGGCTCAAGCTGCAGAGCTGGTTGCCCTTATTCGAGCCTGTGAGTTGAGTGAGGGACTGGCTATCAATATCTATACTGACAGTAAGTATGCCTTCGGAGTCGCACATAATTTTGGACGGCTCTGGGCAAAGAAGGGGTTTCTCACTTCCCATGGGATGAAGATCCAACACGGCCCCCTTATACATAGGCTTTTGTCGGCTTTGACGCTCCCCAAGAGATTAGCGATCATAAAGTGTAGCGCACACAGGAAAATTACTGATAATGTGGGTAAGGGGAATGCCTTTGCAGATCAGATAGCTAAGGAGACAGCCCGAACGAAGATGAAAAAGATGTTTGTAGCGGGTTCCGCTAGGTGGGTGCCCGAGGTCACCATGTTTGAGAATACGCTGGAAAATGTCAAGGCGATACAAAGTGAGGCAACTATTGAGGAATTAGCAATATGGCAGGAAAGCGCAGCACGTTTGGATGAGGATGGGTGTTGGACTGAAAAGTCAGGAAAACAGAGATGGATGCTGCCAGATGCATATGTTCTTCCCATAGTCACCATGGCGCACGGGCCAGCTCACATTAGTGCCAAAGGTATTTGTAAATTATTAGACCCTGTATGGAACAATGATAACATCCCGAAGACAACCGCCCATTTAGTTAAATATTGTATGGTGTGTATGATGCACAATCCTGGAAAAGGTACCCCCACGCCCCCTTGTAATTTTGCACCTCCCACCTTTCCTTTTGAGGTCCTACAGCTTGATTTTGTAGAAATGGATTGAGTCAATCATTTGAAATATGTTTTGGTGGTTGTCTGTGCATTCAGTAAGTGGTTGAGGCTTACCCCGCCAAAGAAAATACAGCCATAGTGACTGCAAAAGTGCTCCTGAAGGAGTTCTTTCCTCGCTTTGGCTTGCCCCATTTGATTTGGAGTGACAACGGAAGTCACTTCAACGCGAAGGTTATCCAGTTAGTTTGTGAGGGACTGCATATCAGACAAATTTTTCATGCTGCAAATCACCCCCAGTCCGCAGGTTTGGTTGAGAAGTACAATGGTACTCTCAAGCTGAAACTGGCAAAGATTCAGGAGAGCACAGGGTTGCAGTGGCCAGATGCTTTACCATTAGCCCTTTTGTCCATAAGAACGACAGCCCATTCAAGGACAAGATTGTCACCCTACGAGGTCGTGTTTGGGCGCCCGGCATGGTGAGCAAAAGAATGATGGATTTAACCCAGATCTCTGGGGGTGAATGTTTTGATTTGTTCTGCATTCCGTCCATCAATTGTGTGTCTTTTGCTTTCTCGCCCTAAGTGCGCCAGGTATGCCCAGACGTGGGTCCTGGGCTCACTGTGCGACTGGAATCATGCTATCCTGGCTGAAGAGGGGTGAAACCCCGAAACCGGTCCTAGGATTCTTGTTTCCGGTCCAGGGAGGACCTGGCTTGGCAGTTCGGGCTGGACTGTTCCCATGAGGTACAGGGTCAAGACTGATTTGCATATGGCCAGGTCTAAACTGGGGTGACATGGAGAGCAAAAGAATGATGGATTTAACCCAAATCTCTTGACTGGGGGTGAATGTTTTGATTTGTTCTGCATTCCGTCCATCAATTGTGTGTCTTTTGCTTTCTCGCCCTAAGTGCGCCAGGTATGCCCAGACGTGGGTCCTGGGCTCACTGTGCCACTGGAATCATACTATCCTGGCTGAAGAGGGGTGAAACCCCGAAACCGGTCCTAGGATGCTTGTTTCCGGTCCAGGGAGGACCTGGCTTGGCAGTTCGGGCTGGACTGTTCCCATGAGGCACAGGGTCAAGACTGATTTGCATATGGCCAGGTCTAAACTGGGGTGGCATGGTGAGCAAAAGAATGGTGGATTTAACCCAGATCTCTTGACTGAGGGTGAATGTTTTGATTTGTTCTGCATTCCGTCCATCAATTGTGTGTCTTTTGCTTTCTGGCCCTAAGTGTGCCAGGTATGCCCAGACGTGGGTCCTGGGCTCACTGTGCCACTGGAATCATGCTATCCTGGCTGAAGAGGGGTGAAACCCTGAAACCGGTCCTAGGATGCTTGTTTCCGGTCCAGGGAGGACCTGGCTTGGCAGTTCGGGATGAACTGTTCCCATGAGGCACAAGGTCAAGACTGATTTGCATATGGCCAGGCCTAAACTGGGGTGGCATGGTGAGCAAAAGAATGATGGATTTAACCCAGATTTCTTGACTGGGGGTGAATGTTTTGATTTGTTCTGCATTCCGTCCATCAATTGTGTGTCTTTTGCTTTCTCGCCCTAAGTGCACCAGGTATGCCCAGACGTGGGTCCTGGGCTCACTGTGCCATGGAATCATGCTATCCTGGCTGAAGAGGGGTGAAACCCCGAAACCGGTCCTAGGATGCTTGTTTCCGGTCCAGGGAGGACCTGGCTTGGCAGTTTGGGCTGGACTGTTCCCATGAGGCACAGGGTCAAGACTGATTTGCATATGGCCAGGTCTAAACTGGGGTGGCATGGTGAGCAAAAGAATGATGGATTTAACCCAGATCTCTTGACTGGGGGTGAATGTTTTGATTTGTTCTGCATTCCGTCCATAAATTGTGTGTCTTCGGCAAACGTTTGGGGCGTCCCGCAACCTCGTCGATTCTCAGAAATTGAATATCCTCTATTGGTGGATTATTTGTATGAGTTAACTAAAAGTCTGCGTTCTATTCACCAACAGATCCAGGAATCCCTTCCTCCAGTACCTGAGGGGCCAGGCCATGAAATTCAGCCTGGTGACTTTGGGTCAGATGTACGACCATTTTTGCATGCGCAAACGGGTTTGTGAACCCGTTTCCGCATGCAAAAACAGCATGGGGAATGTACAAGCCCTATTTTGCAAGTCGCAATTTTTTGCGACCCGCAAAATAGGGTTTTGCGACTCGCTATTAGGAAGGGACGTTCCCTTCCTAATAGCGAGCGCAACCCTATGTAAGAATGTTTTGCGTCCGCAATTGCGGCGCAAAACACTGCATAAATTACCACCCTCTTCAAGAGGGTGGTAATGGAGTCGCAAAGGGAAGGGGTCCCCAGGGACCCCTTCTCCTTTGCAAATGCAGGGGAAAATATTTTTAAGGGCAGGCAGTGGTCCCAGGGACCACTACCTGCCCTTCAAAAATGAAACAAAAACGTTTCATTTTTTTCTTTTTGAAATGCATCCCGTTTTCCTTTAAGGAAAACGGGCTGCATTAAAAAAAAAACTGCTTTATTTAAAAGCAGTCCCAGACATGGTGGTCTGCTGAGCCCAGCAGACCACCATACCTGGGAGGGCCTGCCATTCCCAATGGGGTCGCAAATTGCGAGAGGCTCATTAATATTCATGAGCCTCTCTATTTGCGACCCCATTGGGAATTGCTAACAGTGTGAAAAACACTGCTGTACATTGGAAATAGCGCCTCGCAAATTGCGAGTCACAAAAAACTCGCAATTTGCGAGGCGCTATTTCCACGGTCGTACATCTGACCCTTTGTGTTGGTCCACAATTTCCAGAGAAAGAAGAGTCTGGAGACGAGGTGGAAGGGGCCAGTCCAGGTGCTCCTTTCCACCCGCACCGCCATGAAGGTCACCGGCCGAAAGAATTGGATTCATTGCCAGCATTGCCGCAAAGTGCCTCTACCCTTACCCTACGATCAGTGGGTCCGTGAGGGCATCGGGGACTCTGAGTGTGAGAAAGTCCCGCGGTTCGTTCCCTTTTCGGATGCCCAACTCACGTGGACCCAAACAGAGGCTGACACGATGAGATCCTAAATGCGGCAGTGCCCCCGGAGATTAAGGCAATTCCAGAGTCTTCTTCCACTGGCCTCTCTGTGTCTGACCCCCTTTTTCCTGACCCCTCTGTGCCTGGAGTAGCTAGGTACAATTTGCGGGCCCGACGGAGGAACAGTGCACCAAACGAAAAGTCAGATTAGCAGGGATGGACTTGGCAAGTCAGGCAACAGTAGTTTAGGGAGAGGCGAGATTGGTGCATTGTTCAGACATTGTACAGTGTAATCTGAGTGTGCTCCCAGGAGGGAAGTACATTACCCTGCAACGTGGGATACATCCTGAGCTAGGACTGAGCAGCTCCACCGCCGGTGCTCAAGAGCGCCAACGTTGATGAACAATAGGAGTCTACCAGTGAGGCTCAGACGGACACTGGGAACATTTGCCCCCCCTTTTGTCATTAGTTCCATTGCATTCCTTTTTCCCTTGTTTACAATGTATCCATTCGGTTAGCCCATTACTGAGGAAGAACAGCCATTTGCACCTCCACGCCCAGAGCGGAGTTGGTCCACTAAAAGTAAAATAGTTTTTGTATCCATAATTGCAATTGCATTGATATTTGTGTTGGGGATATCTTGGTTTTTAGAGGAAAAGTATCCTGCACGTTCTTTGATTGGGACAACACCCATTCCCCCTGAACACATGTTTGTTACTTTGGTCCCTCACAAAAGAGAACATCAGAAAACTTATGTCGACAATGTATTTTTACAAATGTTGCATCAGGCACATGATACTTCCAATGCTACTAATAGCTGGATGTGTGGACTGTTCCCCTCAGTTACACATAAGAGTGATGTTTTGCTGTTGATGCCATTATCCTATCTAGGAAGTTGCAAGGGGTGGTTTGCACTGTTTACTATGGTGCATTATCATTTTCATTTCTCTGCTATGAATATGATATCTGCTGACTCCCGCACTGTGTTAAAATATATACGTTACCATCAAGGGTATATTCCCCCGAAGCCAGCAGAACAAGTGACCCCTGGTACATTGTCTCCAAAAGCTTGCATGAAAGTATATGAGCAGGTAAAGAATGAAACATGGCTTTGAAATGAAATGTTAGATTTCCAGGGGTTCAAAGCTACTGAATATATCTGATCTTTCCAAACACGCAATATTACAAAGGATAAAGCGATGCCAGTAGTCAATAAAACAGCTGGTTTCTTTGTTCGGGGAATAGGAAAGGTGAAAGTGGGGAAGAGTAATTGCAATTACACATATACGTTGAGCATGACTAGTAGCCCACCTTTGCTCCCACCATATAATGTCTATTTTGTTTGCAGCTCCCAAGCTTATGTTTCGCTTCCTAGGGGGTGGTCAGCTGTATGCTATCTCTCTTTCCTTCTTTCCCTAGTGTATATAGCACCGTCCAATTACCATAAGGATCATCTATTGCAGCGTAGGAGTGCATACCTGCCCCGAGTTAGAAGGGCTATTAATACAGAGGACATATATCAGACAGATACCACTTTCCAACAGTTCACAGATGCCATGAAAGGTATTGTACCCTTTTGGGCCCCCATGTCCAACAGCCTTAATATCCGTTGACTCACCAGAGTTGTAGAAGGGGTCATTAATACGACAGCTGGGATTCTGATGAATATCACAGCTGAGCTTCAGGCTACGAGACTTGTTGCTTTACAAAACCGGCTGGTGTTAGACGTCATCCTTGCTGACCGGGGAGGGGCATGTCGCGTCATTGGCAGTAGCTGTTGTGTATACATCCAAGACTAGCAGCGGTTTTAAGACATGAGTGTTATGAAGGAATACGTTTTATGTATGTAAATGACAGTTTTTTTTTTTTTTTTAATTGAATATATTCTTCTTTTGTATTGCAACAGTTTTAATTAACTATGCAAATAAAAATTTACTTACTATACATCCAAGACCATGCCCCCAACGTATATATGCTGCCATACAGAAGTTGCATACACTTTCATCCGACATACACCAAGAGAATGGTACCTGGACACTCTCTGGATGGTTTTGGGGCATATTTGCATCCTGGGGTTGGAAGATCCTTGCTTTCCTAGCAGTAGTCGCTGGTATTTTCCTCACCTGTTGCCTCTGTATACAATGCCTCCCAGCCTGTTGCACCTGTTGTATCACACTCCTTACCCCAAAGCAGAAGGGGCCCATCCATGGCACTAATGCTGTGATTACGACTCAGAAAGAGATAGATAGCTTTATGCAAATAGACGAGGGTATATTTGAAGACTCCTCTTCCTTTGGTGCCGAATACATGGAGTGCTCTGAACTTTAAAGTTTATTTGTTGTATACACGCTATGCTGCACCGTCCATTCTCTCAAACACAAACTGGTTAGCTCATGCTAAAAGGAGGGTCTGTTGAAATGTAAATGTTATGCATTCACTCTGCCAGTGTATTGCTCTATGTAAAGATAGTATTTGCTACACCATTTTGTATTCAGCCGCCATTTTGAGTCATTGATCGAAGCTAATTTCTGTCTCACTCTGTTTGCCTCAGCAGAAAGCAGCTGCAATATTTTTTTTGTATTCCTCCAAGGTTGATTTTCGCTGTACTAATGAATAGAGTGTTTTTGCCATCACATACCTTTCGCACTAGATAGGCCTGCTCCCACCCTTAGAGTGGCAGGTACGGGCAGAATAACCTTGACGCTGAGATAGCATGTACCCAGTCCTGGGATTGCAACTCATCTTTGTGTGTCTTCTGTGTTCACCAGTTACCAACTGGAAAATTCCAGTCGGGGCGTGTCTTTAGTGATTCTGAAAATGTACAATATACGTTGTCCTGGGGGTAGAAGTCAGTCGCTCTAGAGCAATCCAAGGAGGCTGGCCAGACCAGACTCCACTCGAGTGTATTACTAATAAATACTTTGGTTTGTATTCTCTACTGTCTGACCGACTCTTCATTTGTTAGGAAGGCTGACAGGTGGTCACGAGTGACCTGGGTGGCCCTAATCGGGTCACTTCCTTCACTAGAGGACATCATGCATGACGTTTCATATAATTCGACAGACCCCAATTGGAAGGGATGGTTGATTTGGCCTATTGACGCAAATAGGTGTCAATCAAGATTCAAGGGTACCACCAAAGGGTTTAGTATCCGTAGGCTGGACTTACGCTATGTACAACAAGAACATCCGGGAGTGGTGACATCATACAGTGTTGGGAAGTTATGCCTAGATTGGCTGAGAACCTCGACACTGTCACAGGTGAAACAACACTTGTCCTTACTCTCAGATGACATGGATCTTAGGGATTTTTTGCTCGGTCCCTGGCAGCCTCGTTGTAAACGCTTCTTATACGCCATTTACGATGAAGTTTGGAAAATCTCCAACAGCAAGCTGCGGAGAGGTTGCGTGAAATTTACAGATTTAACTTAGGAAAGGCTTTGGCTGTGGTTGACAATGGTATGACCACACTGACATCCAGGATTTATTCACTGGGCAACATTGTATCTTCTGCTATAGATATAATGGAACAGGATCTGTTGATCTTACAACACGGGCAGACACAGTTACGATCCATTTTATTATTAAGCTGGACGCTACAATCATTGCGCTTTGGTCGTGTGCCCTGGTGATATATTAACAGTACGTCTCTATTCTCCGCATATAATCTATCAGGAAGACAGATGAGAATGGCACAAAGAGATGCAAAAGATGCAATGCTGCACATTGTAAAATTAGACCAATTACCTTTCACCATGGCAGAGTCACCGTCCACAGAATGGTTAATTCATGGCCATGCAACATTGCTAGTAACAACTTTCCAATTTCAATATTGCCTAGAACACCACCAGGTAGGCAGATATGAAGCAATGGGTAAGGACTTCATCCATGAATCTTGGGAATTACCGTATAAATTTAGATGCTGGAATGGGGACACTGAAGTGTTTCTCAGCGGTACAGACTGCAAGACTTCCTTAAGTCGGTCTCTACTTTGCCAGGATATTATGCTTCACGGAGCCTGCAACAGTTCAGTTGCAGACTTATGAATGAATGAATGAATGAAGCAGCATTTATAGAGTGCATAGCTACCCGAAGGCATCCCAGCGCTGGAGAATAACTGAAGCTTCAGCGAATCACTTAGGGAAGAGCCATGTTTTCAGCAGCTTGCGGAAGGCCAGGTGATTGGGTTCCCTTCGTAGCTGAAGAGGAAGGGAGTTCCAAAGTTTGGCAGCATTATATGAGAATAGCCGACCACCACTTCTAACTTTCTTAATTCTGGGGACGACTGCCAGGTGTTGCTCATCCGAGCGTAGTCGCCTGTTAGCTCGATAGGGCTTGACCATTGAGGAGATAATCTCTGGTCCTTTCCCTCCTATCAGCTTATGGGTAATGCATAAGGCCTTAAAGTGGACTCTCTCCCGGACGGGGAGCCAATGGAGAGCTTTAATGGGAGGCTTTGCAGACTGCCGATTCTGAGTCCCCATGAGGATCCTTGTGGCGCAGTTCTGTACTGTTTGAAGTTTGGTGAGGACCAAACTCGGGGCTCCAAGGTATAAGGTGTTGCCGTAGTCCAGGCGTGAGAGAATAAGCACCTGGACCATAAGCTTTCTTGCCTGAGAGGGGAGCAGAGGAAGCACTTTGCGAAGCATCCTTATGATACCAAAGCAAGAGGCCACCACCTTTCTGGCCTGGACTTTAAAGCTGAGATCTGAGTCCTGCCAGAGGCCCAGGCTTTTTATCTCTGACTTCGGGACAGGTGCCGAGCCCATCGAGGCTGGCCACATAGTATCTGCCTTAAAAAGAGAAGGATTGCCAAGGAGCATAAGCTCTGTTTTGTCACTATTTAATTTTAGATAGGAGAGTTTCATCCACTTGGCTACTTCTTCAAAGCAGGTACAGAGGCAGGTGGAGGCCCTATCTGAGTGGTTAAGTGCAACAACCAGTTGGGTGTCATCAGCATAGGTCACAATGTGCACCCCATAGGGAAGAACAATGTCCGCAATAGGGGCCAAGTAGGCGTTAAAAAGTGTGGGACTCAGGGAAGATCCCTGTGGAACCCCGCAGTGGAGGGGCCAGGATTTAGAAGTGGCCTCACCCTCAAACACCTGAAAAGATCTTCCCTCCAAGAAAGATTGCAGCCAGATTAAGGCTACTCCGGACACACCCAGATTTCTAAGTCGTTGGATCAAAATGGGGTGGTTGACCGTGTCAAAGGCCGCGCTGAGATCCAGAAGAATCACGGCAGAGGAGCCTCCTGCGTCGAGAATCTTTCTAGATTCTTCCACAACTGCTAATAGAGCCGTTTCTGTGCCTTGGCGGGGGCGAAAGCCGGTTTGAGAGGGATGAAGAAGATTTTTGGATTCCAGGTGAGCAGCGAGCGCCGAGTTGACGTGTTTCTCCAGTATTTTACTAATTCCTGGGAGGAGCGAGATAGGTCGATAGTTGCCCAGAGAGTCTGGGTCCAGGTTAGTTTTTTTCAGAAGGGACTTGACCATGGCTTTTTTCCATAGAGGGGGGACCACCCCTATGGATATGGAGGAGTTGATCAAGTCCAAAATGACTGGACCAACTGATTCAGCCACCTGGTTCAGAATCTTAGGCGGGGCAGGGTCTCTGGGCGACCCACTCTTAACGAGTGCAGAAGTGGTCTGAAGGGATTCATAATTCATTAAGGGGAAGGTCTTTAGAGAATATTCCTTGTTCACTATGTGTGAATCCTCAGGGTGAGGGACAGTGTGGCTATCAGTTGGGGCAAAGGATCCGTAAATCGTTTGAATTTTATTATAGAAATATTCCACAAGTTCGTTGCAACGTTGGTCCGTAGCTAAGGGAGTATAGGGGAGAGAAGGAGCTCTCAATAATTTCTTTGCAATTCGGAATGTTTCACGGGGGAGTTGGCTGCTAAGGAAATTTTATCCTCGAAGTAAGAGGCCTGGGCTTTTTTAATTTCGATCTTGTAGGTTTTGATAGCCTCCCTATATTCCTTTTTCTTGTTCGGGGAGAAGTCCTTTCTCCAAACTCTTTCAATTTTTTTACAGGTTTGTTTTAATTCTCGGAGTTTGGGGGTATACCAGGCCGTTCTGTTGGGCCCTTTATGCAACTGAGTAATTGTTTTAGGAAGGACCTGGTCTAACATCCCCTCAATACAATTGTTGAATCTCTCATTGGCCACCCCCGGATCGATGTCAGGGAGAGGCTTAGAGTTTTTCAGTGCTGGTACCCACTTTTCTATGGGAAGTTTTGACCAGGGGCGGGACTTAATTAGCGTTGGCCGAGTAGGGGGGTAGCATGGGTAGGAGACCAGCTAAATGGGATGAGGAAGTGATCCAACCAGGGAATAGGGGTCGGTTTCTGACAGGAAAGCTCCTCCAGATTGGAAAAAATGGGATCTAGGAGGTGCTCTTTTGAGTGTGTTGCATGAAGCACCTTCTGAGTGAGCTGAAAGGCCGCTAGGTCCAAGGACAGCTCAGATGCAACCTTCAATGTTGGATCATCGAAGTAGACATTGAAGTCGCCCAGGATAGTAAAATTTGTGGCGGTGCTGGTCAGTTTGGGCACTATTTCCAAAAGTGATTTGCAGAATTGACCTGTAGATCCAGGAGGGCGGTAAATTAGGATGCCCGAAAGGGAGTGCGTAGGCGTGAATCCAATTGAGAAATGGATGTTTTCACAATCAAGTAAGGGGCTCCCAAGAGTTCGACAAGTGAGGTGGCTTTTCAGAATGATGGCAATGCCACCACCTTTACCAGTTGTCCTATCCAGCCTTTGTATTATGTAATCAGGGAGGAGGGCCTGGACAATGTCGGGTTCTGAACCCGAGTTCAGTGACTTATCCTGTCATTTAAAGGGTTCCCCAGCTGCCGTGATTAATCCAGTGTTCAAGCTGCTCTCAAATGGGAGTTACTTGATGCTGAATGATCTAGGTTGTTGTGGGATCCATTCAGGCGTCGCATATCTAGTCACAGTAAGTTCCAGGGTTACTTGTATGCAAGTATTGTTTCCACTGAACCACACAGTCAGGGAGGAGCCGTTATGACCTTCGTTGAATGTTTCCTTTATACGGTTTGATACTCTGAGCCGAATGAAAGCCATGCTTTTACAGAAAGATGTGCCCTTAACTAAGCCGGGGCGGAGTTTGCGGAGTTCCGTGTAGTGCAAAAAAAACTCTGCCACGCTTCTCAAAGCTCCGCAAGCGGCGGAGTGCGTTAGATAAAAGCTGTTCACAATGATTTTTAGCGCCAGATGCTTGTCCGCACTGTGCAATCACCGCGCACGGCACCATGCACAGTGCAAGCAGGCGCTGCTTCCCTTCTGCCGCTAGAGTAGATTTTTACTCGAGTGGCAGCTTACTCAACTCGAACGGAGTTTCTCAACGCAAGCGGTCGGGAGCATACGTGACCACTCGCAATGAGAAATCTGACCGCCCGCGTTGAGAAATTTCGCCGGGAGGTTGATTTTCCACGCTTGCGATGACCAAATTGGTGCTGACGATCGCGAATGAGGAAAAATCTTGCTGGGAGGTGAATTTTCCTCACTCGCGCTTGCCAACTTGACGTTGACGAACGCGAACGAGGAAAACAAATCTGCTCCGCTACGCGGAGTTTTTTGGAACTCCGCGAGCTCCGCATAACGCGGAGTGCGGAAAACTCTGCAAACTCCGCGAGCGGAGCGGAGTTCACCACCCAGACGTACCCTTAACCTCAGCCCGAGAGACTTTTGATCTTCAGGTCGCAAGGTCCTCGGCAGAGATACAGGCACTGGTACGAACTAACTTCCCCTTCCCTTTCGGAGAAATTGTACAGCGTATCTTTAATATGTCTGATTCAAAAGGTATAGTACACCTATTTAAGTTTAAGACCATAGGTTCTGGACTGTTAAGCACCTTTCAGAGAGTCTTCTGAGTGATTCCAGCTTTTATACACTCTGTATTTGGAAGCATTTTTGGAGGACTTCAGCTAATCCTGCTACTGGTAGTGGGAATCCTGATTTTAATTTTTCTGCTACGCAATGGACTTCTCAGTCACCAAGGAGATGGAAAAAACGCTCTTGGAGCGCCGTTACCGTGAACGTATGCTACTCCATCTGGGCACACCTCGACTTTGTGAGCTAAGTGAGTCTTGGTTCCTATCATTCCGAGCAGTCTGGATTGATTGTGTTTTGCCTGGTCTCCGCTGCTTGCTCTGCGGTCAAGAATGCGATTTGGATCTCTGTCTTACACTTCCATCGGTTGCACCACCGGACGTGGATGTCTTGCTGGACCCGTTAAAGGCCCACGTAGTACAGTGTCCTCAGCGTATTCCCATGTTGGTGTCAGCATTCTTAGAGCCACCACGGGATGCTTCAGCTCCTGTTGTATTGGATACCTGCTCTGCTACAGGCACACAGGCTTTGGATGTTTCAAATGCTTCCCCAGCATCGGCTGAGGGAACTGAAGAAGATCATCTTTGATCGATTGACCTGATCTGTGAGGTGTTACAGGGACCATAGTCTATGAAGGCAAGAAGCAGTGATGTTGCGTCTCCCACACAGGACACATAAACATGTGGCTCTCCGCGTGCTGGGAAGAATTCTGCCTTTTTCCAAAACAACCGAAATTGGAATTTTAAACAACATTTTTCTTCTTTAATCTTACTGAGCACCACGGCTTTCAGACGCTCTCAGTTGCTCAAACTCTATATATGAACTTATTTAAAGGACTGATAGAGCTTTTCAAACATATATAAAGGACTTATAGATTTTTTAGGAATTTTTTATAAACTTTTAGAAAGTTTTATTCTGAACATTTTAACAATGTTTTATGGTTGATTAGAAGGACATTCCCTTTTTTAGTATGTTGTCTGGATGGATGAGGAGTGGGTGTTATGATTTGTAATGTACCCCAATATAAGCCTGGGTAGTCACCAAACCTTTCCCCTACATTTACCGTACCATTGTACTACATAACGGGTTTGTGCTGACCTTTTACCTAGTTAGATATTGCATAAATGTGTGGTTTTCTATGAAAACTAGCTCATTTATTATGCTTGAGGATTCTTAGAATCACAGCAGGACTACCATCTTCTGCATAATAAATATGTATAAGGGTCATCCCTTTCGTCATCCTCGGCCAACATGACACAGCAAGGTAGAACACCTGAGGGTACCTTTTGGGTATATAAACACCATATCTTTTCTGGGGCAGGCAGAGGAGAAAGACTTCCATGCTGACATACTGACACGAGACGCTGAGGTTCCTGAATGCAGACATCCCAGCACGCAGTGGTCTGACATCACTCGCAGGGTGTCCATCTCGAGACCAAGACGGGGTCCTTCACTCTCTCACACCAGGTAATGGGGTTGGTTCTATCGCAGGGGGATTCTTGGCTATACACATACATGCATGCTAGGTACATTTAGGTACATCCAGTTAGGGTCTGCTTCATAGGAGTACGCATTATTACTGTCATGTATTTGTTTGCCTGCATATATTCATTGTTTTAGCACTATGGTAGAAATCTACCATCCATTCACTCTGTTGGTGCTTATAGTCGTTTATATCTGTTTCTGTCTTATGGTTGTTGCAGCACACATATTTTACACTAGAATGATGCTGGTTCAATAAATGCTTATTGAAATGTCCCCACCATTTATTCTGTGTATCTCTCTGAGTGAGCACGAGTGAAAAGTACTGTACTGTTTCCACGATTCCTGAGGGATCAGGGTTGTCATGTTGAAGAGTTGCCCGAAACTATTTTCTCCTTGGTAAGAGGAGTTCATAGTGGCACTGTGAGCTAGCTGGTATACAGGCGAACATATCCAGTGGGGGTGTCTGGAAACAGTCTGGACACCAGTCCCACAGTTTGTGTTGTCTAAACGCGCAGATCCTATGTAGATTTATAGGAACTACACGACAAGTGGTTATGTGGGTGTATCAGTGGGTGTGTGAGTAGCAGTATGGGTCAGTGAGTGAATGTGTGAGTAGTTATATGGATGTATCAGTGGGTGTGTGAGTGGCTGTATGGGTGTGTGAGTGGCTGTATGAAACCGTGAGTGGGTATGTGAGTCACTGTATGTATCAATTAGTGGGTGTGTGAAGGGCCGTGTGGGTCTGTGAGTGGGTGTGTTAGTGGTTGTATAGGTCTGTAATTGGGTATATGAATGATGTTTTGGATGTGTGAGTGGCTGTATGATTTTGTGAGTGGGTGTGTGAGTAGGTATGTGGGTGTGTGAGTGACTGTATGGGTCTGTGAGTGGTTTTGTTGGTGTGTGAGTGGATATGTGACTGACTCTAAGGGTATGTGTGTGAGTGGCCGTGTGGGTCTGTGAGTGGATATGAGAGTGGCGGAATGAGTGTCTGTGTGACTGCAACAGAATGGAACCTCATCTGTTCTTTTAGCCAACAAGTGTCCAGTGCAGAATCTACACTACATCTGCATAATGGGCCACCTGAAAATGTCTCCAGTGACCTTGTGTGGGTTTTGGCAATGTGATTGTTTCATTTGCATTTTTATCCAGAAATTTGTGATAACATGAATCATACTATAGAGAAGACGAGATTACAAGTGGAAAATCTCCACCAAACAAGGGTACTTCCTCTTAACTATATGAAGTTAGTGCTTCTTTGGTGATGTCCTCATATTCCTCAGCATCAAAAACGCATCACCAAAATCAACGGGAAACGCTCAAGGGCCTTTTGTTCAGCTGTCCATCATCCTGGCACAAGGCAGAAAGACCTTTGCATACTACTAAGGTGGATGGGGTGGGGGCAAATGGATGGACCTTCCAGGTTATTTTGCACATTTACATACTTGTAGTAATTTAAAGGGAGAACCATGGACTCTGCTCTCACCAGGAGAGGCCAAGAAAGAACGCACTTATCACAGTCACTACAGATTGCTCTCTGATAGATCAACGATGCATTCACCTCCCGGATTTCAGATAGTCTTTCACTGTGGATTTGGCGAGAAAATACACTTGCTTTGCCTTCCTCAAAGGCCATTAATGCACGGGTCCAGCCCCATGGAGATGGTGGTCACCGGGGCCATAAAAGGCCTGGGAGGAGACCCCCCTCCCACTTTTATTTAACCCATGCCTCGGGAGGTGGTGGTCCCCGGGGCATTTTTAAACATCAGACTCATCACTGCATAGCCCCTCCTTTTATATTTACAAGCTCAGGGGAGGTGGTGGTCCCAAGGACTTTAAAGGCCTGAGGAGGAGGACCACGCTGCCCCCTCCCATAATACAAATAGAGGTGGTGGTCCCTGGGGGTAAAACTGCCCTTGGGGAGGTGGGAGCAGCATGCACCCCCTTCCCTTTTCTTGAATAATATAGCCATGCCTTGAGACCTGGCCCATCCAGGGGCTGAAAAAAGAACAAGCGAGGGAGACCGAATTCACAAATACTTACAATTTTGCAGGATATTTTTGCCCTGAAGGGATCTCTGGGGGACCCAAGGGCTAGTGGGTCAGGGTATATCTACCCTGCCCCCTTTTCTTTATTTTTCACTTTTTTTAGGACTTGGCTTAGTGCCAAAATGGACGCCAAAACTTCCTGGTTTAAGTGTTGGCAGCCAATAAGATTCTCCAAGAGATCAAGAGTATTCACTAAGTCTTCGTGATCCTAGATATGCAAATTTGTTTTTCTTTAAATATCTCAAAAACTACTGAATCGATTCACACCAAATCACAAAAAGGGCTATTTCTGGACCAAAAGATACCTTTCTGCCAAATTTGATGTAATTCTATCTAACAGTTTGGTCTGTAGTCGTGTCTAAAATCCCAATGGAAATTAACATGGGAAACTTGTTTTAACCCCCATTGTCTCTGCACCCACTCAACAGATTACCCTGAAAATTTCCATGCACAATAGGAGCCAGTAGCTCACTTTCTTTGGAAAATTTTGTGAAGATTCGACAAATGGTGCCAAAGTTATAAGCAAGTCAAAAAACTCTTTTCCTATGGAAATTAGGCCCAACCTACAACCACCTACTGTCGACTGCCAGTAGGTAATATATATATATATATATATTTATATATTACCAAATAGTAGTAATAGTGAGGAGCAATTTTCCATAGAGAAGCATTTTTTGACTTGCCTATAATTTTGGTGCCATTTGACGAATCTTCACAAACTTTTTCAAAATAAGTGCGCCAGTAATTTTAGTTGTGCATGGATAGTTTGGGGGCAATCCGTCACGAGCAGGCTGAGGAAAAGGGGGGTAAAAAAAAGTGTGTTTCCCATGTTAATTCCCATAGAGTCTTTTGACACGTTTTCAGCCTGAACTGCTGCCCGTAATTACACCAAATTTGCAGAAAGCTAGATTTGGGTCCGCAGATATTGTCTTTTGTTGTTTTGTATAAATCCGTTCAGTAGTTTGAGAGAAATTAAGGGAAATCCAAATCTTTATATCTACGATGAAAAAGCCTTTGCAAATAATGATGAGCTTCTGCAGAGATCTGCAGAGCTCTGATTGGTTGCCAACACTTCAACCAGAAAGTGTTGGCAGCCATCTTGAAGCCAAGTCCCCCAAAAAATGCTGAAAAAAAGAAAAGGGTGCAGGGTACAAATACCCTGACCTTCTAGCCCTGGTGCTGGGGTCCCAGAGGGACCCCGCTAGGGAAAAAAAGCAATTGTTTTTGATTTCATGACAAAATTCACAAATATTTGCGTATATAGCCGTGAATTGAAAAAAAAAATACAAGCGTGGTCTCCTGCAATTGCTTTTAATATTGCTCCTGGGTGGGCGCACGGGCAACCCTCCTAGGACATAATTATGCCCCTGGGATCACCACTTCCCTGGGGCTTATGTTTTAATAATGGGGGGTGCTTGGACCCCACTGGCTCCGGGGACTGCCACCTTCCCGGGACAAAAATGCACATTAAAGAGGGAGCCTGCTAGGACCTCCAGAGATCGCCACCTCCCATGAGGGTTTCTATTGTTTTTAAGGTGAGCGGGGCTGTGCGGCCCCCCTCCTGGGCTGTTCCCGGCCCCATGGGACCACCACCTCCTCAGCTCAGGCTCTTAAAAAAATAAAAGTAGGGGGGCATCGCAGCCCCCCTCCTAGAGCTCTACGTGACCCTGGTGACCGCCACTGCCTTGGGCTCCTGCTATGTTCCGGGTGCCCACCCCTGGGACATAGCTGTTTGGTTTTGCTTGGCGGGAGCTGCGACAACTCCCACCAAGTAAAAACAAACACTCCAGTTCCAGCAAGCATAATCTGTCAAAATGCTCCAGCTTGCTGGAAGTGGAGTTTTCATCTCTTTCCCTGCCCGAAAGAGATGAAAGTATTGCTCCTGCATGCAGGGAGCTGCATTTCCAGCAGATCCCTGTGTGCGGGAGCAATGCTGGGACTGAGGGGACCCAGGGGGCCTTGAGGCTCCCTCCGCGGTCCCTTAGCACACTGGGTCCCCTTGGTGGGACCAGGGCACCCAGGGAGATATGGCTGGGCCTCGGGGGATGGGGTCATCAGGGCTGAAGCAAATGGCCCCCCTACTCCTATTGTATTATGGCCAGTCCCTGGGGATGGGTTTCCGGGGCCCGAAATTGTCCCGGGGAGGGGGCCGCACAGCTCCTCTCCCGCATTAAGTTTTGGTCAGGGATGGGGTCCCTGGGGCTGAAATTGGTTCGGGGAAGGGGGGGGGCTGCACAGCCACCCTCCCTCATTAAGTTTTGGCCAGGCCCCTGGGGATAGGGTCCATGGAGTCATTTTGAGCCTAATGCTTATTTTACAGCAATTAAAGCTCAACGGGAGGCACTTACAAATATAAACATAGTAGGTCCCCCCGTTGAAGCTCCACTTCTGTAAAGGACAAATGATCCTAACTTCTGGGTTTGGCGAAGGCAAAGCAAGTGTGTTTTCTCTGCAATTCCATATTGAACAGGCATTTGCAATGCAATAGGTCTCGCATTTACGCGAGTTTGAGCTCTTCACATTGCAAATAACAATGCCTTTTATTTTTGTTTTAGTTTTTAAAACATAAATAAAAGGCATTGTCGTTACAATGCCAATAGCTTAAACTCGCGTAAATGCGAGACCTATTGCATTGCATGTGGTGTTCTTCAATTACTGCAACCTTAGCGCCAACATTTCATTTTTTTAATTAATGTTCTTTTTGGAAGTGAATGCCATTGACTATGCAGAGGTGTGAGGTGCCCAGAAGCAAACTTGTTCAGTCTGGGTATGTGTTTGTTCCACATTCCTTCCGCGCTATTAATGCCAATGTGGAAATTACATTTTTCAAGACAAATTACCTCTTTTTGCATTTTACTTCATAAGAGTTTAGTTTAACGATTAACCATGTGAAAGCTACTCTGCACCAATGTTCGTGCTATTCGATGAATGCTCATTTTTTGTCTTGATTGTACATTCAACAGAGCAAATCTACCTTCATTATCAGAAATATACTCTGATGTTTCCAAATGTACACTCATTGCAGCAAATGTACATCTGTGAAAAATGTCATGGGTTCCAGGTAGGTAACAAAGTGGCTTTGTTCACTGATAGGCGCATCAGCATTTCTGGGTTGTAACTGGGCAAGCATTAGAGTGATTTTTAGGTCCTGCACATAGCTATTGCTGCCTGTTGTTAAAGACCTACTGTGAACAAAACAATACAGTACACAGAGTGGGCTTTGGGTTCGTCCCTCGCTCACGGTTGAATGGCTTTTTCATCCATCTCACATCCGTGCTCTTGATTCAATTGTTTTCCCCCTTATTTTTTTTGTCCCTACACCTGAAGCATAGCTGCTTTAATTTCTTTTTGAGTGGGTAAGTTTTATACTTCAACCACTGACACAATGGACGTAACTTTTCACTTTATTTTGGAGGATTTTTTCCTTTTGTCACTTCAAACAAGCATCGGCAAAGTCAACTTATTGGCATTCATCTTTTAAAGGCAATGCCTATTTGCTTTGTCAGTGCTTGTTCTTTAAAGCTGTTTGACTACTTCTCACTAATTTGGAAGTGTACAACTTATTGGGGCACATTACACGAACACGTCAAAGTAAGTGCAGTTTCATGCATTTGAAGTTGACTGTGTTGATATACATTCTATGGAAAATAACATATCATAAAGTGCTTAAAATTAAACTATGGGCTTTTGACCAGTGTCCACCAAATGTCACATAGGTAAGAAAACATGTACTCCAGGATGTTATATAAAATGTGTGGAACTGAAGTTAAAGAACTCAAAATATAAAGGAAGGCATGGATTTAAAATCCTCTCTGGAAAGTGCTGTGCAATAGAAGAAGAGAACTTAATTATTGAGCTCAGTTGTTGAGGTTTTAGTGAAAACCATGGTTTGGTTTGGTAAAAAAATAACACTCTGTGTATCTGCAGAAGTGAGAGGCATCTGAGGCTGCTCTCTGCAAAGGACAGCTAACACTGGGCCCTGATTGGAAACAAAAATGCTCATGTTTTGCTGCTTACACCAAAGGCAATGGGGACGTTCAGCAGAGTGGTTTTGAGCCTCCAGTACCTGTATACTTTGTCCTGCTTAGATTCTAATTAGCTTGGCGGAAGGATATTAGACTGCGACTAGATGAAGCCAGTATTCCCATGCAATAAAATCCATACCTCTTGGGGATTATGCCATGCACCCGGATGTGGAAATATTAATGGGCAACCCATCATTCTCGTTAAATATGATCAAGGCAGCCAGACAACCATGTAATATATATTTATATGTGCATTACACTTTTTTTATCGTACAAACAATGGTTTCCAACCCCTAATCCGCATTAATAGTGTCCCCAATTAAAATTGTTGGCATCATTTTCAGGGGTAGCCTCATTTTAATGCATTTGCGATTTCAACCAATGGCAGGATTAGAAGAAAAAAATTACATTTTCGGAACATAATATAAAACATGGTCAGAGTTATGTTAGCATACTGTTCTTCTCTAGGGATGACCCACACATATACATGCTGCCAGTTCTCTTGCTGTCAGTGCGTTTTCTCTCCTGGTTCAATCTTTCTTCCTCTCGCGCACATTTCATCTTTTACATTCACTGTCGCGCTTTTCTCTGTCCCGCTTACACACTTTCTCACAAACTCACATTTATTTTCATTTTATTCAACGTCACACACCCTTCCACCTGAGCGCATCTTTTTCTCTGACATTTCTCCATTTCACGCTTCCCCATTCCCTCGGAACCCTGCTCTCTCTCACACGAGCGCGCGCGCGCACACACACACACTATAAAACAAATCTTGGCATCTCTATGACCCACAATGTTGTCTTCTCTTTCTCACACATCCTCTCTCTACCCTTTCACGCTTTATCGCGCACTCTGACCATCCCGACCTTGGCTCAATCTCGGCTGCCCATGCAGAAGCTCTCACGTGTGATGCACGGCATGCCAGTCATGCAGCTATCCGGACTTCGAGTCCATCTACAAAGCAGACAACTGTTGTTTTACTTCGACCTGGAGCGCTCCCCTCACGTTGGATATTTCAAACCCATTGACATCATAAAAGACGGCATTACTCTTTTCAAGCTAAAAGCTTTCCCAATGATTCCATCATCTTTAAAAACACGAACCCATGTTGACACCATTCTACAGTATTGTCTGTGCTGTACTCGACAAGGCATCAGCCAGGCACTGTATTTTATTTCGATACCCCAATGTTACCTAATGGGTTTGTTAACAAGCGCTCGCCAGGCAGCCGCTGTTTATTTTTCCATCGCGCTTTCACTTTAAAGTGAAAGCGCGATGCAAAAATAAACACACGACGCCATGTCTCCTTTTGCGAATCCTTACCGCGTGCGATCTCTTGTCTTTATGGGGCCATGTGTTTAAACACATGGCCCCATAAAGATAAGAAAGTGCTTCACGTCAGCCGTGAAGCAGGCCACCGAGTCCAAATGTAAGCCAAAGGGAGGCAACCAAAACACCTCATTTCCAATGGCAGGCCACCGTTTAGCATAAACGTTGACGCCAGCCAATGGGAATGAGGAGCGGGGCTTAAAGCCCTCTTCTGAAAGTCCTCTCTTACAAAACCCCTCGTGGGGGCGGAGCAGGGCTCTGCCCTGCAACGCCACGCGAGACCTAAAAATTATCTGAAATCCTTCATGGAGGTGAATGCATTGATCTATTGGAGCAGAAGCTGCATGTGACTGTGACAAGTGGGTTCTTTGTTGTCCTGTCCTGGTGACAGCGCAGACAATGGTTCTTCCTTTAAATGACTACAAGCCTGGAAATGTGCAAATCACTTTGAAGCTTTGCCCATTTGGTCCCGCCCACCTTGGTTGCATGCAAAGGTCTTCCTGCCTTTTGCCAGGATGATGGACAGCTTCACAAGTGGTCCCTCCAGCGCCTTCCCCACTGACTTTGGTGAGGAGTTCTTGATGCAGAGGAACATGAGGACATCTCCAACGAACAAAGAAGCAATTACTTCATATGGTAAAGAGGAAGGACCCTTGTTTGGTACCTCTTTGTGCTCTTATCGTCTTCTCTATAGGAAGATTCATGTTATCACACATTTCTGGATAAAGATGCGTGAGGAACAATCACATTGCCAAAATGCACATAAAGTCACTGGTAACTTTTCCTCGTGCTGGACATTTACCCGAGGCGATAGCACTTAGTAATTAACCAATAGAAAGTACTCTACTACTGTAGATATTTTGTGCAAAACAATCGACTCTTTTTAGATAAAAAACAGGTGTGGTTGCATTGTGGCCCATTCACTAACACACCCATTGACAGACCCACTCAGACACTGATACACCTACTCACAGACTTATTCAGACAATCTCACACGCACTCATAGACCCACTCAGATACTCATGCATCCACTCAGATATGTACTCAGACATTCTCACACCCACTTACAAACCCACTCAGGCACTCATGTATCCACTCACAGAACAAGTCAGACACTATTAAAGCCACTCACAAACCTATTCAGACCCTCATGCACCCACTCATAGACCCACTGAGAGACTCATGCAACCACTCACAGACCCACTCAGACACTCATACACTCATTGACAGCTGACTCACACTCTCATGGAGGCACTAACAAACCCACTCAGATGCTCTCACACCCACTCACATACCCACTCAGACACTTTTGCACCCACTCAGATACCCACTTACACACTCATGCACCCTCTCACAGACCCACTAAGGCACACATACACCCACTCACAGAACCACTCAGACATATATATCTATTCACAGACCAACTCAGACACTCATGCACCCACTTACAGACCCACTCATACTCTCTCACACCAACTCACAGACCTATCCAGAGATTCATGTACTGGCTCACAGACTCACACACCCACTTACAGACCCACTCAGAGATTCATGCACCCACCCACATACCGACACAGACACTCATGAACTCACTCACAGACTGTCTCACACACTCATGGAGATACTTGAATGCCTACTGAGATACCCTCAAACCCACCCACAGAGCCACTGAGACACTCACACACCCACGCAGCCACTCATGCACCCACTCACAGACCCACTCAGACACTCATGCACCCACTCACACATCCATTGAGACACTTATGCAACCACTCCCAGACCCACTCAGGCACTCACACACAAACTCATACACCCACTGAGACACTCATACACTCACTCACAAACCCACTGAGACACTCATTCTCTCACTCATGTACTCACTCTCAAAGGTTGCAGGTTACAGTTAGGAAATAAAATTTAAAAACCTTAGAAATTCACTTAAAAAACCAAAAGTTACAGGGATGTTTTTGTTAGGAAATAGAATTGTAAAAAATGTAGAAATTCACTAAAAAAACAAAGATTACAGGTACATATAGTTAGGAAATTTAATTTTTTTTAAACCTAAAAAATTCACTGAAAAAAACCAAAGGTTACAGAGTTGTTGTAGTTAGTGTCACATTCCACTCATGCAAAACCAGTCAAATTCAGCAGTGATAGTTAACTGAGCTAACTATAACAAATGCCCCCAAAATGCACTGCTTATGACCTCACATATTACATCACTCACGACATGGTCAGTGACATCACATTAGTGACTGGTTTTTTATGAGTGAAATGTGAGCCTAACTATAACAATCCTGTAACCTTTGGTTTTTGTCAGTGAATCTATATATATATATATATATATATATATATATATATATATATATATATATATATATATATATATATATATATATGTATAAAGCATTGCGGTTATATCTTGCTGCAAAATGAGTAAAGCGCACTCTGAAGCTTATATCAATCAAAGTTTCAATCCACAGCGCATTAAGTTTGACAGACTCGTTTCGGCACGGTCGCCTTCCTCAATGTCAATTGTATTAATGCATCAACAATTCATTTAAATAAAGTTGGCAAAATTCATTCAGGAGTTTAGCAAAATCGAGAAGGGTTAATGTGCCATAAACATGTCAGTTTCTGTGGTGGGCATCTTTAAACATTTTCATTACAGAAGGACAGTTGCAAGGGATATGAAACATAACTGCTTCCCTCAGTTCATTACTAAAAATATATAATGCTAATCAATACAGTGTAATGAATATAACAACATCATAATAGTTCAATTTATGTTTCATCTAATTTCCATGATTATGCCCTGAATGGGCAACCATCCTTCGATATTTATTCATTATTGTCATTAGAGTTCTTATCAACCTGAGTAAGATGATTTCTGAGAAAGATGTTTGTGCAAAATTAATTCCTTAATCAATCTTCATGCCTTCCCTTCCTAAATAGCACCCTGAATGGGCCTACTGTCTAATGCATATTAAAAGTACATTCATCATATTCTCTTATTATTTTCCTTCAATGCAATATTTTTCATTTCATGGTTGTCTATGTTACACTGTGCTAACAGAAAAATTATCCATTGTCTTTAATCCATCCCTCATGGTTTCAAACTCTACATCATCCCCCATCCTATGTGGATCCACATCTCTTCTTCATTGTTTAGTCCTCTCAGGGCGTTACTCTGCAACTGTATTATATATCTAGACTCCAGGGTTCTAAATTTTCTCACTCTGTCCCCTCCTCTTTCTTCCTTTCTTACTTGATCTAAGCGGAAAAATTTCAGGAGACTGCTTTTACTGTTATTTTCCTGTTCAAAGTGGCGGGCCACCGGGTATGTGTGATCTCTATTAGTAATTGCCCGCATGTGTTCTAATATTCTTTTTTTGGTGAGATGTATCGTGCTTCCTATATACTGTCTCCCACGAGGACATAGTAGACAGTATACTGAGAAATCAGAGTTACAAGTGAGGAGCTTGTTGATTTGCATCTTTGATATTTTACCCGGGACTATATATTCCCGTACCTTTTTACTGTTCTTACATGCTTTGCAGCATGTACACAGAAAAAACCCTTTATTGGGTCCTTTTTTCTGGCATTTTCTATGTAATGGCTCAGCACTAGATGTTCTTTTAAGGATGAGCCTCTCCTGTAAGTGATCAATGGTGAATATGACAATTATATTGTCAAATTTTAAAATGCGCCAATTTCTTCTGAAAATTTGATAGATTTCTGATGCACTCTATGTGTAGTCAGTGATCATTCTTACAGTACCTTTGCTCTGCATTTCTTCTGTTTTTACTTTCTTTTTCGGCTCCCTATTGAGGAGTAGTTGGCCTCTGGGTAGTAGCTCACTCTTTAATTTCCGTTTTGTTCAACACTCCTTTGGAGTATCCTCTCTATGGAAATCTACCTATTGCACTTATCTTAGATTTATTGTATTCACTAGGAGAAGAGCAGTTCTGTTTTATTCGTAATAGCTCTCCATATGGAATTTTGTCAATTACACTCCATGGATGACAACTTCCCACATGAAGTATGGAATTCCCTGCCGTTGGTTTGCCGTATAGAGTTGTATGTAGTGTGTTGTTTTCTATGAACACTGTCAGATCTAAGTATACTACATGTTTCTCGCTGATGCAGCTCGTGAACTGTAAGTTCAAATCATTCTCATTTAGAGCCTTTATATATTTTTCTGCTTCATTGTGTGGGCCCTTCCAGATGATAAACAAATCATCTATGTAGCGGGCCCATAAGGCCATGTTACCCATCCAGTCCTCATTATCCCCTGCCCAGGCCACGTGCTTCTCCCACCAGCCCAAGAGAGATTCGTGTAGCTGGGGGCGAAGCACATGCCCATAGCGGTGCCTTGTTTTTGCAAATATAGTTGTCCTGAAAAATAAAAATATTGTTATTCAGGCAGAAGGAGATTAATTCAAGTGACATTTGGTTGTGTTTCTAGTACTTCAGTGATCTTTTTTCTAAAAAGAGTTTCATTGCATGGAGACCATTTTCATGTGTTATACACGTGTGCAAGCTTGTAATATCTAAAGTGATCAACAACATGTTCTCTTCCCATTGTATTCCTTCAATAATTCGAAGGAAGTCTTTAGTGTCCCTTACATAAGAGCTCAGGTCCTTTAGTAGGGGGAAAGGAAAAAGTCTATATACGTCGAAGTATTTTCCAACAAACTGTTTATGGAAGGAACGTAGGACGACCCGGGGGAAACTTAGGGTCCGATTCACAGAACTAACCTGAGACAAAATCCTAAACTTACTACTTTTTGTATTCACAGAAGGCACTTACGACTCCTAACTTTACGTCCGCACTCGGACCGGAATTTCCGCACCCGGAGCGGAAATCCCGCATTTGTGCTGGAATTTCTGCTCCCGGGCCGGAATCTCCGCTCCCGGGTCGGAATCTCCGCTTCCGGGCCGGAATCTCCGCTTCCGGGCCGGAATACCCGCATTTGGGCCTGATGATCATTTCAAGTGCCTACCATCCCCCACCATGCTCCAGCTGAAGTCAATTAACACTAACTTCAAGACCAGCACCACAAACCATATAAAAGCAGCACACATTCAAGGAACAGGTTTGGCCACAGAGTTCCTGTTTTCATTTGCTGTTCATCGCTAGAGGAAAATGTACCGAATGAGGAGGAAGAACTTCACAGCTGAGGAGACCACCATGAATGTGGAGTTCATTGTGAGGCACCACAAATGCCTATATGGTCTCCCACCTTACTGCACCAGTGGCACACAGAAGGCAGCTATATGGCAGCATTTAGCCACTGCTGTCACAGCATTGGCGGAGGATGTGCGCACAGTCTGTGACATCAAGAAAAGTGGCAGGACGAAAAGTTGAGGGTGAAGGAGAAGTACTCCAGGATCAAGTTGAACAAGATTCTCCCTGTCCCACAATCTGGAACACGCCTCCGTCTCACCCCACTTGAGGAGGATGTCCTCACTACAATCCACCCCCACATGCTCCATGGGCTGCCTATGAGTGATGTCCGCAACGTGGTACCAGGTAAATGGGATGACAAGAATAAGTATATAAAAAGATTGTCTGTGTTGCACTGCCATTGTGAGTAAGGAAGTTGTCCAAAGTTTATATAAAAATATAGTCAGTCAGAGGCTCATGTGTTTTCCTCTGTATGTTGCACCACAAGTCCCAGAATCCTTTGTATTAGAAATGACAAATCCCTTTCCCAATATTTAAAACATGGGCCCAGTACTGCTGCTGTATCTACCTAACACTGTTAAGTAGCAATTGACAAAGTGCCCCTTCCACTTATCCAGACACGGCTGGGTCAGTCAAGAACGTAATGGGGTGGGGGTTGCTGTGCAGGGTAAAATCTACTGACAACGGAATATGGAAAATAAATCCAAATTAGCCAAAAATTAACTCACCTTGTGCCTGCCAAAATCACAAAGCAGAAGGTGAGAGAATCCTTATTTTAGAACATTTCATTCCCATATTCCGTTGTCTGTTTCCCACCCTGCCACGCCATTACATCCCCAACGCGCCACTGCTCCTACCAGCACCGGCCGTGGTAGTACTTCACAATACGTTAGCATGCAGAAAATATGAGGAAATGTCTGACAAGTTCCACATGTACATTTTCCATTTGTTGACTTTTCTCTCTTCTCACTTATTGACACATTCAGCCAGAGTACAGACAACCACAGTAGCAGAGGTCCCTGCATCTTCTGGGAGGAAACAGCATCATACAGAGCAAAGCATACCACCCTCACTAACTGGTAAGTCAAACTGGTCAGGAGATGGTCAAAATGCACACATTGTCAGCAGACAACAGAGGGACATATAGGGCCCAAATCTCAAAGGTAACCGGAGAGGAAAACCTAGCTTTACAACTATTGGAATTCTGAAAGGACATTTACCTTTAGCAAATGACATTTGTGAATAGCGAAAGACAAAATATATTATATCTAGGCTCATCATACCTTTGTGATTTCTGAACATTACATGTATTCCACCAACAGTTCCAGAACTGTGAACTCAATCCTGGAATCAAGCGCACAACAAGTCAAAAACGAGTCCCCACAGGGGTGGGCGGAATTTGCGTAGTCGCGTTACGCAAAGTTCCGCAAAATGGTAAAAAATCTCCGCGAGCACGCAAAAGTTCCACAAACATGCGGAATTGCTTGTTCCGCCCGTTCGCGATGCTTTTTTCCTGTTCGCGAACGCTGTTTGCGTGCTCGGGGGGAAATATCTCGCAAACACGCACGTTGAAAGCGCGAACAAGCAAAAAATTCCGCGAAGCCGCGGATCGCGGAATTTTTGGCAATTCCGCGTTCTCCGCGGAACGCGAAATTACCCAAATTCCGCAAATTCCGCGAGCGGAACGGAATTTAACGCCCAGGCCTACCCACTATATTGTAAATGTTTTTGTAGACTAAATCAAGAAATACATTGTTAACAAATATGACAATGATGAACAAGAAGTGAGATACAATTGTCAGGAGTAGTGCGAATGCATCCATTGTCCAACTAAGAATGTTTTTTCTATACATGAAATTGTCCAGTCCACCCAGCTGGTTATATATGTTATCATTGGATGGCATGTTTTTTGGCCATTAACAAAACACGATAGTGGACCTTACTTCAGGATTTGTTGTCATGTCAATTTGATAGACGTTGCTCCTAGGCAGTGGGGACATTATAAGTTGAATGTGGGATCACTCATGATATTTAGTGCTACACACTTCTGAAACGGTAGTGCCCACAACTGCTTGTGCTTATCCTTTGTGCCTGAAATTGAGTGCATCACATGTGGCAGCAGAAATGTAAAGTTGCAAACACACTTATCATTGTAGGTCCAATGATGTCCTCTCAGATTCCAAGACCCACAGTGACTTCTGCTACAAGGTTGGCTGTGACATCTGGTCAGGGACCACACACTGGGCAGGTGCGGGGCCATGGTAAGTAAACCCAAGAATAATGGACCTGAATGCTCATGAAATGTGCCTTTAATCTCCACTGTATGTTGTATGTGTTTTACATCACTGTTGTCCTGCATCACAATATGCCTACATATGGCATTTAACCACATACCAGATCACACCATGGTGGCTAGTGAAAGGATGACACAAAATGTATGACAAGTGAGTGCAGAATGGACATAAAATAGTATATAGTGTCATATGAAGTGTACTAGATGCAACTGGATTGTAATTCAATGATATGAAGACTCCCTAGCAAAATTCCAATGGACAAATCATATTGAAATTGGTGTGGATGAGGCTCGCACTGATGCCAGTTGGGTTCTTTTGAGGTGGGTGTATGGGCTGCTAAGGTGAATCCTCAGGAAGTGAATTTTTCTAATCACTTGGCTGAAAAGCACAACTCAAATCCAATGTAGGCGGCAACCATCAAAGCTTCTCAACTTACCCACAATGTGGGATCCTAGTCAAATCTTGCATTCTGCTTGCCTCCTCTTCTACTGTATACACCGATATAAGTGAGTGATTGACATATGAGGTTAGGATGTCTGCTGTACAAGACATCATCGGTTGTCAGCTAAGTACTACCATGATGTTGGAAATGGAGTATGGGAACAGAGGACACTCAAAGGATGGACACAACATTTGTGTGATCTCTCATTCCAAAAAGAGCCTTGTGACTTCATGGGTAGGGAAGCACAAATGACCCACAAAATGTACCTGACTATTGCACATCTCACACACGAACTCTGCATTGCAGTGTCAAAACTGATGTGCAAATGTGAAACTGGTCAGCCTGGTGATGTACACTCCTTTCGACTTGTCAACAGACATTATACTCATGAAACATGTTAGTCTTAATGGTGAAGGTGTAATCAATGTAATGCAGAGGAGTCCTGATTATTTATCCCCTTCCTTAAAAATCAGTAACCTTCTCATACAGGTTTGTCTGCTGATGTGTCATCTCATTGATGTCAGTGCTGTGTGGAGGTAACAGCTGACAATTGCTGCATGTGAGCAGGGGCCCACATGTAAAGTCCATGAGGTAAACATGCTGCACGTTGGCCATGAATATCCTGTCAATGGTCAATGAGAATGACTATACATGTTAGCTCATAGCTACCATCTGATGTACTGAAATATGGACATGTATGTCTCATCACAGCTGCTGACAGGATGACACCAGCGCAGCGTACAACCCCATCCCAAGGAATGCAAGACATCCTGGCTGCAGCAGTGAAACCCTCTCGCACCTGTCCATCAGGTAAGTGTGGCAGGAAGTGTTTCCCTATCATAGATTCAAAAACCCTGCCAAAAATCCAAATCCCCTTCTGCAAAGAATATGCAGTTGTTGTTTACAAAGTTACATACATACCATTTCATTTCCATAAGTGTCACATGTGCCTGTTTGTAAATTAGTATAGCAGATCATTGAGTATGTTGTCACTTCCCTCTCCAGCTGCTGGATCGGGGACTGCTTCATCAACTACACCTATGAGGAGCCAGGTTCAGCAGTTGACATCAGGGGGGATTGCAAAGGGACACAAAGCTGTGGCTGGAGCTGGTGAGTTTGCTTGTGCATTGTACATCTCCATTCAACACCTCAGTGCTATGGTGTGAGCTGTCACGTGTAGGGGTACCCAAACCAGGTCACATGTGCTTCACCTGTTGATGCAAAGTACAGTAGAACTAACCCTTGTGTTGTACCACATATTATACCAAGTCCATTACTTATCCTGGTGCAACCTCTGTGTTCCAGGGGATGATGACGATGAGGAGGACGGTCCTTCCACCAGTGTTGGGCGACGGGCAATCAAAGGGGAAAATCCACTGCTCCTCCAGGCAGTAATGTTGGCTGCAAGTACTGCGCAAGAGGAGGAGGAGGAGGAAGTACCTGAGGAGGCTGAAGGATTGGAAGATGATGGTGACTATCTGTCCATCCTCTCCGAGGATGACGATTCTGATGCCATGGACAGAAATTTACCAACACTGCCCAAATTTTGCAAGGCCTCACACCCTCCGCCCAGCAAGGTGTCTCAGCCTCCTCCAACATGAAAGATTGCCTGTCCCCAGCATAGAGCTAACCAGCTGCAGCTCACATGCACCCCAACACAGACATCACTCCCTCACAGCCCTCACAGCCAGGACAGATGTGGTGGTTCCCCTACACACTCCTCCCTATACAGTGTATCTCAGGCTTCCTCTCCACCATCTGAGGGAAGTACCAACCCTGTTGTGGTGCAGGTATCCCCTGGGCACCATTTTCCTGTCCATATGCTACCACCTGCCACCCCCCCCTGCTGTTGGACCTGCTGGTTGCATCCATGGCCGACCACTGCAGAGAGGACCTGCACCTGGCCATGGTGGCCAGTGGGAGCAGGACTTCTTCCAACAGCAGGCAGATGTGAGGCAGGACATTCGTGCCATAGGGGCTACCCTGTCAGACGTGTCTGAGGCCCTGCAGGACATGCGCCAAATCCCTCAGGTTGTGGACAGAATGGCCAATGTTTTGGATAGGATGAATAGATCTTGGCAAGGCATGTCCAAGAATATCAGAGACATAATATCCATCCAAAGGGGAGAGAGTTCAAGACACCATGCCTTGGCCATGAAGATGATGGAGGGCATGATGAAAGTGATCCAAAGTCTCCCTTCATGGTCAACGCAGGGAGGGGAGCCATCACCTCTGCCTGCAGCACATCACACCCACACACCTGTACCACAAACTGCACAGGACCACCGCAAGGGTATACACCCACAACCGTGCCCTGAACAGGCACTCCCACCACCTGCACAACCACCACCACCCCCTGACCAGGCACTCCCACCACCTGCACAACCACCAACACCCCCTGACCAGGTACTCCCACCACCTGCACAACCAACCCCTGTCCATGCACAAACACCAACTGTAAATACGCCATCTGCCCCTGCATATGAACTTCACCCTGTACAGGCACATGCACAACACCCACCTGCACGTAGGCGACAACCCAGACATGATCCCTCACAGCAATCCTCACCTCCGAAATTGCGAAGTCGCAAGCACGATCCCCATTGATAACATCCCAATAACTTTTTTACCACTGTGAATATGTGTAAATAAAAAGAAATTCTCTTCACAAGTCAAGACTCTGTTGCGTATCATGCCCTGATGGGCAAATGTATAGCAATTTTGGTGGCCTAGAGATGTGAGGATGTATGTGTGTGTGTGACACATGTACAAGTGTAACCCCATCTTTGCAACAAGCCATAATGTGCAGAGCAGATGACTCCCAAAATACATGACCATATTTTGTACAAGACATTCACAATGAAGTTAAACAAGATAGAGAAAGTCTGAATCAAAAATAGATTTTATGTAAATAAAAGTGTGGGTTTTGAAAAACAACAACAGTCTGTTTGGAAGGGAGAAAGGAAAACAAATGATGTTCTTACTACAGAAGGAGAAGGGAACTTGGATTGGGGTGGGGCAACAAAAATATAACACGTCAGGGAGCGTCAGGGGAACCAGTCTATTTACAAGGGGAAAAGTAAATAATTTTCCACAAAGAAAATTATGTCCAACAGGTCAAGTGTCCTTCTGGTCATCCTCTAGTATCACAATGTCCAGATTCTCTGAGTCCGATGCGGGCTCCTGGCTGGCTGGTGCAGGAACAGGCACCACACAGGGTCGGGACACACGAGGAGTATGGGGGGAAACAGTATGAGGCAACAGACAGGGGGAGACATTGACGGTGGTGTGGGAAGGAGGTTGGGTTACAAAAGACGACATGGCTGCAGACAAGGAATTGACACTGGCAGTGAGGGTGGCCAGAGCTCGTGCAATTTCTTCTCGCATCATGCACATCTCTAGACCCATCTGCAGCGTGATGCGAGAGGACATGTCTGGCTGACCCTCACATGCCCACATCAAGTCCTCTGGTACAGCCACAGAAGGAAAAACACAGGGAGGGGTTTCGGTTGAACATGAGGGGTGTGGCGCTCAGGTTCGGAGCCAATGTTGGTGTCGATCTGGCAGTTACGATGAGGAGGACAGGTTGCAGGGGATGCTGCTGGAGGCCCCGATGGAATGGGGGCCTCTAGAGTTAAGGAGGGGGTGATGGCAGGCCCAGGTTGGGAGTGGCATACCCCAGGGACACCTCGCCAAAACAAACTGGTGAATGGTCCGGGGGAGAGAAGCTCTCCACCCCCCCTGGCCAGAGGTGTCCAGTTCTTCCCCCCACTTCAATGTCCACAGCCTCCACCCGGTCCGTAGCACCAGAGTTGTCTTCCTGGTCAGTCCGGGTGGGCGCAATCCCCCTGCCTCCTGATGTTGAGGGTCCCGCCTCATCCTCTTCTTCCTCACTTGTTGAAAGAGGTCGTAGCCGCCGGCGCACCAAAGATGTCCTGCTCCGAACCGTGTCCTGCTGATGTTCCATTTGGCCAGCTGAGCCCACTGAAATGTAAGACAAATCATTATGTAGTGGTTGTACACGTCAGGACAAGACACATACCTAGATGAGCCAAGTTCAGACTTTGTTCTCCTCTGATCACACTATACAGTTGTCAGTGTTTATGAGCTTAAATTACGTGTATGTTCACTATCATCTCCTGATTTGAGTCTGGCATGGACATCTCATGAGATTTTTGGTGGCTTACACATCTGTACTGGCCAACTCTCAACTTTGGCATTCTTGTGATCTATGTGTACTGTCACTCCTACATGGGTAGGTTCCAAATCCAGTCTACAAAAGGAGATCAGATAGAGTCCAGATGGTATTGAAAATGGCCTGTGATATGGAGTCTCAGCACTTTTGCGTCTGGACAAATGTTATCTGCTGGGTGGGATTGTATGAGACAAGACAAATGCTGTTTGGGGGTCACATATCCATATAGGGTCTGGGCTATTCGGTTTGCTAAGTTACAAGTCTAACCTTTTGATATTCCCTCACAAAAGCTGACAATCCAGTGCCACATATTGGCTTCGGAGACTGATCAGGTAGTGCTGTGCACTGGTGAACAGTAGTGGCTCTTTGTTACAGCTACCTGTACATGAAAAATGGCATACAAGCCACTGAGGGTAAGACGTGTGTCTGTGGACACACTTGGCAAAATTGGAAACACTTAAGAGTGACTCCATGGCACATGATGATGTGTCTCAATCAGAACCCAAACTCACCGAATGCAATGCAAGTCACAGCATCCATTAGCCATTGGCCTCTCATACACACACTGGACAGTGTCTGTACCACCATTCCCCATCCAATGCACACATCAGTTATGATTCCCTTGGTTCACTGTTAGTGGTGCTGGCAGTGCAGATTTCTGTACAAATGCACGTGTGGCTCAATTCCCCAGTTGTCATGAAGAAACTACAACTCCCAGAATGCACTTTGCCCTGTACAATCAATGTGCTACAGTGAGCCTTGTGCTTTATGATGACTGCTGCATAGACACCGAATAAGTGAATGGAGGCATGGGACACACAATGGTACAGCTCTGTCTTCACTCACATCACACTTCCAGACACATATTGCATATAATGCACTTACCAGGTCTCTGCTGCTCTCTGCTGCTCATGCTCCTCCAGCTGAGCATGGAAGGTCGGCCAAGCTGCACGTAGGAACCTCCTGTACAGTCCGAGAGGTGGGGATGATGCACATGGTGCTGGGAAGATTGGCCCAGGAGCTCCTCGGCCTTGTGCCGGGTCCAACGTTTTAGGTCCTACCAGAACTTGCGGCATGCCCTCGCCTTCCTGGAGTAAATGCCCACTGCACTGCAGTGCTCACCAATGTCGGCCCATAGTATGGCCCACGCTGCATTGCTCAGCTGGTACTCTGGCCCCCCATATAGCTGAGGATATTTGGTCAGCACCCCCTCAGCTAAAATGTCTAATTCCCTTTCAGTGAAAGGGGGTGCTTTCTCCTCATAACCCTAAGCCATTTTGGGGGGAAATAAAGTTGAAAAGAGCAGCAGGATGGCAGAGGATCTGATCTGTGAGAGAGGATGACTCAGAATGAACAAAAAATGGCTGTCAACAACGTCCTGTGATGTATTTCCTGTCTCCTACTTCCTGTATTTCATTTCCTGTATGAAATAATGGGTTCCGGTTTAATTTCGGAGATTACAGCCCAAAAATGTAATTTCCAGTTCCGGAGCGTCGGGTCCGCATGTGAGGACATTCACCATTGTGAACTTATCCAATAGACCACTGACACTACTTGAAAAAAGAACACTCTGTCTAGGGCTTTCTTTCTGCCCTTCAGGCCACTTTAGTTATCCAGAGACTAGAATAGATGTCTTTAAATTTATCAGAAAGCTAAAACTGAAGAAATGCCACTACCTTAAAAACTCCAGAACTCCCAGTGACACTGAAAGAGAAGACAACATAAGGGAGGAACAAATACAACTGAACTCAGGGTGAAAGATCTCCCAGCACTGCTAGCATTACAGGAACTACTGGTAGAAACCGGAGTAGAGGAGAGCGCCTCAATGGTCAACATGAATATCAACCTAGACCACCCGGCCTGTACCGATTTTAAACCTAAGTCCACCTTTATGCCCAACACTGGCCATGATAACATCAACACTTTCCACGATACTGTCACACACGATCTGATCCAAGTTAGACAACGGAAAAACAATAAGAATACTTTCAACAATCTTTCCTTGGCCCAGAGACATATTATTCAATCATTGGCAGATGACGAATCACTGGTCATAAGGCCTGCTGACAAGGGCGGGAATGTTGTGCTGTGGGACAAAAAAAAGTATAGAACTGAAGCAGCTGCACAACTCGAGGACAAGAGATTCTACACTAAGATAGACACGCAGGAATATAATAACCGCATCCTCAGTATTTGGAACAATTTAGAACAATGGAAAGATAAAGGCATCCTGCTCTGGGAAGAATGTTGTTACCTGAAACAAGACTATCCCAAACTTCGCATTTTTTATCTTCTACTTAGATTCACAGAAATGCTCTTAAACCTCCAGGGAGACCTATAGTGTCTTCAATCAGTAGTGTGTCAGAAAGAATTTCCAAGTATGTGGATCATTTCTTGAGACAGTACATGGGTACACTCCCTTCATACATCAACGACACGAAGGACTTCCTGTGTAAACTCAATAACATCACATGGGAGGATAACTTCCTGTTAAACACGATGGATGTTAATTCATTGTACACTGTTATTGATCATGGTCTAGGAATTAGCGCATGCAGACACTTCTTGGAGAACAGACCCATGAAATACCTATAACATACTAATGTCATTGCGGAGATGATGAATTTCTGCCTCCGAAAAATATTTTTATGTTTGACGGTGTTCTGTATAAACAAATACTTGGAACCGCGATGGGCACGTGTTTCGCTCCCAGTTTTGCGAATCTGTTTCTGGGAGCGTGGGAGGAAGAAATCAGAAAAGACAAAACCCTTAAGCCCATGTTTATCCAAGTGGCAGTCTGGCTTCGGTACATAGACAACCTTTTTGTCATTTAGAAAGGCAGTGAAGAGAGTGCTAGAGACTTCATCACCAAACTTAATGACAACAAATGTAACCTTACATTGACACATACTATGGATAGAAGTTCTATCGAATTTTTTGATGTTGTGGTTGAGGTAGACAAGAACACCATGAAGCTACAGACCAAACTTCATCGCAAAACCACAGCTGGCAACAGTTTACTCCATGCCCTCAGTAGTCATCCTGAGACTCTGAAGTGGAGTATCCCCTTTGCGGAGCTACTGAGGGCAAGGAGAAACTGCAGTACAGAAATTCTATATGAAGAAGAGCGGAGGTGCATGATTGAAAGATTCAGAGAAAGAGGATATCCCATGTGGGTCCTTAACAAAGCAGTGAGGAGAGTACAAACAGTTCAGAGGGAGGAGACCCTACAAGAAAAAAACAGCGGGGGTGATCTCAATGAGGAACAAAACACCACGAGGGTCATCCTCACATATAATTCAGAATCCAACAAAATTAAAAAGATACTAGCTAAAAACTGGAATATCTTAGAGAGCGACCCCATCATAGGGAGAGAGTTACCTAGACGCCCCATGATTACGTACAAAAGAGGGAGGAACCTCAGAGGCCTACTCATGAAAGGGGACATAACCAAGAAACAAGAGAGTTCACAACACACCTTACAGGGATTCTTCCAGTGTGGACACTGTAAGGCTTGTATAATAGTCACAGTAGAAAAACGTACCCTACCCCCGACAGTGAGAGAAACATAAAACAATTCCTCACCTGCAGCTCTAAGTATGTAGTTTACGCTCTAGAATGCCCATGTAACCTGTGATATATAGGTACAAAAGCATGGAATGTGTGGTGGAATAAATACCTGTATCATTTTATATCATTTTGTACAAATACAATCACCCCTACGCTTAAACCTTGTCTTGGTTCATGTGCAAAGCACAATAAACTTCCTGATATACTATCCTCGTTGTTTCCTGAGAGTGCATTACTTTTGCGCTGCGAAACGGTTTGGGGAATTTGTTTACCGGGTGCTCTCCCGGTGCATGTACCACCCTCTACGGGTCCGTGGTCTCGACAAGAGCAGTTGAAATTGGATGCGTAAGGAGACCATAACAAGGACCGGGCGCTGCAACCAAGAAGGATTTTCCAGTGGCAAGGATTGATGGCGGTACAAGGAAAAACACGTCCCAGAGGTGAGGCGCGAGGGTCGGGCTGGCAGGGAAGAGGGTTGACGCACGGAGAGACTGTGTGCCATCTCTGATCTTTGTAGGTCAGATCGGTTGCTCCTTCACATCTCGGGGGGTGGGCAACCTCTTATCTCTCACCACTTTGGCAAACCGCTTAAAGGACAATACTTGTACACTATTACAGTGGCAGAGGGAACCTGAGATCACTCAGGTGGACGCAACGACATACTATGAAATAAATAATTCAGGAAAGAAACATATACTTTAAAGTGATCTTACTTACTGCCTGCATGGAGGAAGAAAGCGAGAGAAGGGCTGCAGTCCAATCGCTATTTGCTAGAGCACCGGGAGTGAACGTCAAGGTGACCACCACAACCAGTAGGGACGCAACCAATGAAGACAAACTGAAAAAACTAGAGAAATTATACAAATCGGAAGTATCCAAATGGTGGGAGGCCATATCCTTGCAGGACTACATAGACAAGGATATGGTCCCAAGAGGTCTGAGGATATACACCATCCCATCTTATGAGAATCCCAATCCCAAGATGCTGGAAGAATGGGCACAGAACTCAGCCCTTAGCTCAAAACGGATGCTAGAAATTCTAGTAAAGTATGCGTGGTCTGATAGGGAAAAACTATTGGAGGAGATCAAAAAATACACGGATGACCTTGCTACAAATATGGACTCTTCTGCACACAGCAAGGCAATGGATGAAATCAAGAGCAGGATCAAAAAACATGAAGCAGACATCAAAGAGCGCAAACAGTGGAAACTCCACAGAGATTGTGAGGACTATGAGCACGGCCGTATACTAACATTCAGCAGAAAATACGATCATATCTACAAAAATCAAATGCCAGGCACAAGTCCAGCCACAAGAATATCAGAGAGCTCTGTAATGGAAGAAACGTCCATGAGTGGCAACGAGACGGATAACTCAGCTGCATCAAGCAATGCATCAGTAGAAAGAGGAATGGGCAACCGTCCGGCAACTTTTTTAGACGAGTACAGGAATCTACGGAGGGGCCGCAAAACCCCAAGAGGACCATCCACAACCAAGCCGAAAGTACAAAGAGGATGCGGAAGAGGAAGAGGCGTAACAAGGAAAGACGAAAACGAATCCAACAGAGGTGGAAGAAGAGGCAGAGGAAGGGGGCACATGGGACAACAGGCAAAAAGCTCCACACCAGCGGAATAATGGATATGGACACTGTGAATAAAACTATCATTAACCTGTCCAAGAGAAACATCAATGACAAGGAGAAAAGAACACTCTGTCTGGGTATGTCATTCTGCCCATCACTTCCCTTCAACTATGCAGAAACCCGCATTGACTTATTCAAGTTTGTCCGTAAACTAAAATTTAAAAAATGGCATTTGCTCAAGCCCAGTAGATCCCGAGAACATACAGGAGGGGGGAATGAAGAAAACACTTTGGACTTGAATATAAGTGATGTTGATACTCGTGTCATGCTGCACCAGCTTGAATCCAATACAGAAGGCGTAGACACTATGCCTAACAATGTAATTGACAATATATTGGATGAGTTGGATATAACATACAACCAAACAGCCATGACACAATTCAAACCATGCTCTACATTCTATCCACCACTGGGACATGACAACATTGATACGTTCCAAGATGTAGTCAACACACACTTAGTTAAATTCAGGCATAAAAAGTGGTTCAAGATACAACAAACACATAACCTTACTCTATCCCAAAAGGAAGCCTTACTCTCCCTATCGGAGGATCACGATATTGTCATCCGCCCTGCGGACAAGGGTGGGAATGTGGTGATCCTGGATAGAGAGAAATACATTGCAGAAGCTCTAAGACAACTGAAAGATCACGAATTCTACATAGAAGTGAATAGGGAGACATATTCCAACAGTGTCGAATGTATCTGGGAGAAATTAAAAACTGGAAAGATCTAGGGATACTAGAGTGGGAAGAATACTGTTATCTCAAACGAGATTATCCCATTCTCCCGGTACTTTACCTTCTACCAAAGGTACACAAGGACCAGACAAATCCCCCGGGGAGACCCATAGTTTCCTCCAAAGGGAGTGTCACCGAAAACATCTCAAAGTGTGTAGATTTTTTTCTAAGGGAATATGTTAGCAAACTCCTGTCCCATGTCAGGGACACGAAGGATTTCCTTGGCAAAGTGGAGGGCATACACTGGGAAGAAGGGTTTCTACTTGTCACTCTGGATGTCAGCTCACTCTACACCATAATCAAACATGAGCATGGTGTAGAGGCGTGCAAGCGGTTTCTACAGACCAGACATATCAGATTCAAATCCCATACCAACATGGTTCTTGAAATGATGGAATTTTGCCTTACAAACAATATCTTTATGTTTGACGGCACTCTATACAAACAGGTGACCGGCACCACGATGGGCACTTGTTTTGCCCCAAGTTTTGCGAACCTGTTTTTGGGCAAATGGGAGGAGGAGACCCTAGGGGATACTTCCATCTTTCCTGAGGTCAAGAGGGTGGAACTTTGGCTTCGCTACATCGATGATATTTTCATGGTGTGGAGGGGTGATGAACTGGAGGCCACTGAATTCATCAAAAAACTCAATAACAACAACTATAACATCATGCTTACCAGTACTATGAGTAGAAGCTCAGTAGAATTCTTGGACACCAGAGTAGAGATAGTCGGTGACACCATCCAAACGAAACTCTTTCGTAAAGATACAGCAGGGAACACCTTACTACATGCCCTCAGCAGTCACCCGGACCCCTTAAAATGGATTATAACGTTTGGGGAATTGCTGAGGGCAAAACAGAATTGTAGTACTGAGGCCGGCTTCAAGGCAGAATCTGCCATTATGACAGAAAGGTTCAAAGCCAGAGGGTATCCAATTTGGGTGCTCAACAAAGCCCTTCGCAAAGTAGAACAAATTCAGAGAACAGATACTTTACAGATGAGAACAGATAGTGAACCGACAACCATGGAACAGGATAGTCAACCTAGAATCATTCTGACATACAACAGGAATGCCAAAGACATCAGGAACATTCTCACTAAACACTGGGACATTCTCAAAAGTGACTTCAACATAGGTCCCATTGTAAGTGAAAAACCCTGCATCACTTATAGGAAAGGATACAGTTTCAGAGACAGAATGGTACACAGTGATATCACAATCTATAACACTATGCAAACCAAGGTCTCAAAGGTTTCTTCCCTTGAGGGCACTGTAAGGCCTGCAAGAACAGCCTCATGAAGAAAGAATTCCCAGATGGGGAAGGTAGAATGAAAACCATCTCCCAATTCCTTACTTGTGGGACCCCATTTGTGAGTTACTGTCTGGTGTGTCCGTGTAAATTGAAATACATAGGCAGCACTGTTCATCCGGTGAAAAAACGGGTGTTAGAACATCTGCGGGCAATCACCAACCAGGACCAACAGTATCCCGTAGCCCGCCATTTCCAACAATACCACTTTTCCAACAGTGCCCTGCTCAGCTATTATGCAATGGAACACATCCCACGATCCCCCAGGGGAGGGAATAGAGCATTAAAACTCAGACAAAGGGAATCCATGTATATCATTGATCTCCAGACCAAATCCCCGGGTGGGTTAAACCTTGACGAGGAGCTAATAATACACTTGTATAAAATGTAATGGTTCCTTCCAGCTCTCATGCCTGCTTTCTTCCTGTTGCTTCTTTAGGGAGCATGTAAATGTAATAGCCAATGCGTATACATGATTTGTATCATAGGTTTTATTTATGTTCATGTATATCAATAATTGTTTCTATCTTTGTTTTCTTTCTCCCTTTCACTACAGGAGGAAAGGAAGGGACCCACACTACTTCGGTAGTTCCACATCACGGGTTCCCTAACCTTTTTTCTAGAGGCACTTGGCAACACTGTATCCGTCAATCAAGATTGGTCACCTGTGGTTTGATCTTTTTTCTTTTCTTTTCTTGTCACTTCTTTGCCTCCCATGCTGTACTAGCTACGAGAATTTGAGAAATTAGGGCACAGGCCTGGGATTGATGTAACATGAGTACAATATGAGAGTAACATGTTTTCGGACACTGGCCCAGTATTTTGCACATGAACCAAGACAAGGTTTAAGCGTAGGGGTGATTGTATTTGTACAAAATGATACAGGTATTTATTCCACCACACATTCCCTGCTTTTGTAACATGACCACCATGTGTGAGTAACATGGTTGTGGGCATTGGCCCAGTATCTTGCACATAGACCTAGGCAAGGTTTCTTTCTTTCTCTCAATGACAACTGTGCTTGTGCCATTCAAGGTTTTGTTATTACGCACTGCCGGGATACCTAACAATTATTATGGCAGTAGTTAGCACAAATGTTTACATTGTGTCTTTCAGCAGTACAATCTGTATAATGTTTCAAGGCATAGAGGTGTTTGTACATATTTCAATCTACTTAACTTTATTGACACATGGGCTGCTGCACATATCACGTGACCGCCATGTCCAGGTATCAACTTAGCATCTCATACATTTTAGACGTACGGACGTAGCAATGAAACCACATATCACTAATTGATTTTATGCGTCTCTCTCTAATCGTATAAACAATGTGGTACTACCATTAAGCAATGCATATAATCCGTGATGTAATTATTTTCGTATATGTTTAATCCATATTTGATTATATAATTCCTGGTACACAGTGTCATAATTTCGTGGTACACCTACATAAGCTGTATACATGTATAATATCCGAAACATGCATCCCACCAGTGGATCACAACCAGTTCCAATATGGCCGCTGAATATCATGACTATGATGGTTTTGCATTTTGCAAGTCCTCTATCTATTGCAACATTGTACGTGGGAGTCATTTTGTATTTATTTGGTGACTTTAATCTCACTTCCATCGTGTGAGCAAGGCATAATTGCCGAAACGCGTAGCGTGGAAGCACAATAAACTTCCTGATATACTATCCTCGTTGTTTCCTGAGAGTGCATTACTTTCGCGTTGCGAAACGGATTTGGGGAATTTGTTTACCGGGTGCTCTCCCGGTGTATGCACCACCCTCTACGGGTCCGTGATCTTGACAAGAGCAGTTGAAATTGGATATATATATATATATATATATATATATATATATATATATATATATATATATATAATAAAACCTACTGGCAGGTGCCAGTAGGTACTTATTGTAAGGACCTCGTTTCCGTAGGAAAAGCATTTTTTGACTTGCCCATAACTTTGACATTGTTTGGCAAATTTACCATGAAATTTCCCAAAAAAGTGTCAAGGTAGTTTCTGGTTGTCATGGAAAGTTTGAGGGTGGTCCGTGCAGTGGGGACCGAGAATTTGGGACAGGAAATAAGGGTGCGTTTGTAATGTTAATTCACAAATGAACCTTTAGCCACACCCCCAACCCGAACCACTGAACGGACTTACACCAAATTTGACAGGGAGGTAGATGTTGGTTCAAGGAAATTTAAGCTGAAAATTATAGTGATATCTCTGACCGTGGATATTTTACGACGATTTCGTGATTAATCGCGAATGCACGCGCCATCAAGAATGCTCCGATTGGCTGGATGGAACCTGAACAGAAAGTTGCAGCTGCCATTTTATGGATCGGGAACAGTTCACAGGGCTGAACATTTCTGAAAAAGCTAACATAAGGGGTCAGAATAGAGGTACTCTTAAAACCATGTTTGAGAAATCGGGGTTTAGTGATATAAGTCCAAATGTTTGTGACATAAGTCCAATTTTTTATTTTTATTGTGCTCGATATTCACGATGATTCCGCGACTGCCAGTGCGCCCCCCGTGTTCCATCGCGGGGACGTCAGGCCTACAGACTTCGTTCTGAAGATAAATGTTTTATAGAGTTATTTATATAGTGAGTTATCCTCTGTGATGGTTAAAATTAATTATATAGTTATCATTTTTTTAATCTGGTGGTGGCTATTGATTTCCTTGTTTTGTTTTTCCTTTTTACGTGACGTGTCTGGGGGTCGCGATTACCAACGTAATTGAATCACCGTAGTCACTGTGAAAATATAAAATAGGTTTTAGAGATTTGGGGAGAGAATGTGGCCTAACGGCTAGGGTGGTCGACCTCGGAGCTATGGGACCGGGTTCGAGTCTCGGGAGGGACGCTCAACATTCTGTGAATCTGGGCAAATCACTTAATCTCCCAGTGCAGAACAAAAATGAATGTGTCTGTCTGTAACGTAACTGGTGCTCATGTAAGGCACTCTGATACCTTTGGGTCTAGTTTGCGCTATATAAAACTCCACAAAAAAGAGATGTTTTTTATAAAAACACTCTAGAAAAACATGACTTTAGAGAACACTATAAGAAACCCTTAGCTTGTAAAATACTGTAGTATGTGTGGAAATATGTGTTTCAGACTTTATGGAAAAGGCGCAATTGTCATGTTTAACAACATCATCGCCAAGTCCCGAATAACCGTGAAAACAGAAAATAGGTCTGAAAGATGGTTTTTAAAGAAACTTAGTATAAAAATATGAGTTTAAACATGCTTTGAAAGAAGTACGTATCAAGTAATAAGTGTAGTGCAATGTTCAGAATGGACTTTTTTACATATTATTTTTGGATGTGTTGATGGTCATTAAATGTCTGCTTTTGTTTACCATTTTGATGTTGTGTCCGCGGGGATTGCGACGTCGCCACAAAGATCCCCAAAAACTAAAGAAAAAAAACCCTTTTGAAAAAAACATCACAATATTTTGAGTACTAGGGTGGCTCTGACAAGAGCCATTGCGTTGGTTGTGTGTATATGGCTGATACACATAAGACTGGATGCAGAGTTTCAGGTTACTTAGAAACACCCTGTTGCCTTCATCTGTAAAGTGCACTCCATCATTTCTATAAATTCCATGCATGTCAAAACGCAGATTGTTGTTATAGATATAGCTCATGCGATGGTTTCTGAGGAACGCAGAAACTGTTTTATTAATACGTTTCCTGGCTTTTCAATCTGTGGACAGAATTGATTTGACCACTTCCATTTCTGTCTTCGGTATATATTAGAGTACACAAAGACAATGTGAGGGAAAAGCGACATCAGTTCTGCAAAGGTTTCTTTCATTAGGATTTCCTGCCCTAGCCCAGTCAATGTGCCTAGGCCATTGCCACCACAGTGCACAATTATGAGGTGAGGAGCTTGGGAATCCACAACGGATTTAACCAAAGCCAGCAATTGATGAAACTTTAGCCCTTTCTGACCAAACCAAGTAATCAGCACATTTGGCAATCCCACCTCCCTGTCAATACCTCTCTTTTTTGCAACCTATGTAGCCCAATAGATATAGCTGTGGCCCACACTCTAAGCATTTTGAAGTGAAGGAGCAATAGTAGTCAGGAGAAGGCTGGAGCTGAATGAGGTAGTTTTCCAAAGGAAAAGCAGTTAAAATTGAGTTTTTTTAAAGATATATTTCATTGGATGCTGTCAGCATGAAAGTGCATAATATTAGGTAGTGTGTTGGATCCCTTAGCAAGAAGTCATATAATTGGATGTTGTTTAAGAAAAGAAATGCAATACAGACATGGATATGCTTTTGAATCTGTGGAGTAAAGCACACCTGCTGTATCTTATTTGGAAGTAGCATGTTCCTTCTATAATGTGCTATGAACTTGTGACCTACTGGTTCCACTGGGTTGCTAGGTACACTGAGCTAAGAGTATATTGTGGGGAAGGGTGTTTAAGAGACAGAATTTTTTTTTTTAAAGTTGAGGAATGAAGACACAATTTAAGTAACGGGAAGCTTTAATTTCCAACTCAGGACTATGTAATAACCTGTTGTATGGTATTTAAATGTTTGTGATTTATCTGCGATCATCGCGAATACATCAAAAATCACATAGATAGGAATCTCTTTTTGAAAGAGAGGGAAAGGGTTAACAGATACTAACCATTCACAAGTGGAGATAGTGTAGTCTAAAATCAAAGACATGATTTCATTTACTGCCTTTCTCATGATCACAGAATGCAAAGTTGAAGAGGTTGCCATTTTATGGTTGCTTTGTATGAGAGTGGTGTACCATTCTTGTGCTTAGTTTTTACCAATCCTATCAATGTCAAAACTATCCACAAAGAGCTAAAACAACAATATAATTTGCAAACTGAATTCACTGGAATGTATATTACTTTTAAATCCTTTATGAAAATTATATTAGAAATGAATATGTTTACAGAAATTTGAAAAAAAGATTATCACAGTGATATTAAGAAATGTCCCTGATTAACTGTATCCATTAGAGGGTATGTGTTTAAGAGGTTAGTGGTGAATGTTTAGGGAAGTATTACATTGTGTACTTTATTGAAAAATAATAGTATAGTATTGTGAAAAGTTGCAATGAGGAACCAAGAATGCCTTCAATGTCTAAACATCATGTGCAGAATAGATACATTTGTTATTTGCATTCTGGAAGTTGTAGTACTTTTAGTAACATTATTAAACAGGAGTAGTATAGTCACAACTAAAAGATGAGAACATGTTGTCTGCCTGTATATGAATTAGAAAGAAGTAATAATTGTATTGGGAAGTGTTTGTCAATGTGTTTTTTAACTTATATGACCGCTTTGCATATGCTTAGATGGTGAGATATGGTTCTTGTGGTTATACATAGCTATGTATATGGTAGGACTTTTGAGTTTACTTAAAGATGCTGAGAGGTATATATATTTGGAAAGATGGCTTGAAGGTGTACGTCTATTAAGAAATTGCTTATGTTTTTACATGGTGATCTATGTTTAGTAAGGCTGATGAAAAGTTCATGTATATGGTGAAGGTGGTGTTTTTTCTTGAAACGTTTTTTTTTTTTTTAAATTGAGGAGGATTAATAGGGCAGAATGCCTCGAGAGTTCTTGTGCTAGCTTCATTTGGAGTGTAAATTTTGTTTTAGAAATGCTGAATATATGTCTTAGAAGCAGAATAAGTATTTGAGAAATGATGTAGGTATGCCATTCACAAAAGAATTTGTGCTTTGAAAAATTTCAAAATGTTGTTTTCCATTTTAGAAACTTACTGATGCATGTGCATGCTCAGTTACAAAGCAAAGTATGCTTCTAGAGAGCCATGTATGCAATTATATATCAAGTGTGATATCTAGACTTCACTCACACATAGCTCAGTAGAAAAGCATATATACAGTAATACAGGTAGGTTGATACTGATAGAAGGAGATAACCAATGAGTCAGAGATATAGTCACAACTGTTATGTATCTAACAGCAATGAAGGTACTTTTACAGTCAGTCAGGCAGTATTCAGGCACTCATCAAATCAGTGATTCACTATCTGGAGTTATTCAATTACCTAGACACTACACATGTACTCTTGCAATCAGGCAGGAAGAAATTATGTTCTCATTCTACTATGCAGGCACTTCCTATACATTCATCTAATTACCCAGACACTAACCATTTACTTATGCAAATAACAAGACTTTAAGTATGCAGTCATTAAAATGCTTGTGCAGAACCTATGCAGTCATCTAGACACCCACTTATAACCCATGCAATCATTGAAATACTGAGGCACACGCGTCGACTCATGCAAACACTCCGGCACTACTCATGCACTCATCTAATTATGAAGAGAGTACCATTGTAGTAAACCTATCATCCATCCAGTACCTATGCACTAATTTAATTACTGAGGCAACACACTTGCACTAATACTATCACCCCAGAAGTACACTTACTTTCATCCAATCGCTCAAGCTTTAACAATGGAGTCATGCAATCACACAGACACTAGTCATGCACTCATCTAATCAGCCAGGCACTACTGATGCACTCACTGAAATATACAGGCATTACCCATGTAGTTATCTAAACACCCAGGCACTATCTGTTCACTGAAGCAAAAACACATGGGCAGCAGCATATAGTAATTCAATCACTGAAACACTACTCATGCACTCATCCAATTTGCTAGCCTCTATGAATGTACTCAAACAATCATGTATGCACTGTCCATGCACTCTATAAAACACCTATATACTATCTATGCACTCCTGCAATCACCCAGGCACTAGAGTTACACTAATTTAATCATCCAACCACTATCTATGTATGTATTGAATTATTGAGCCATTAGTCATCCACTGATCTAATCATTCAGGTAATACTCATGCTCTCATTCAAACACCCAGATCGTGGTGATATACGAATGCAAACACGCAGGCAGTAACTATGCAGATATGGAATGATCCATGGAGTTCTCATATACTTAGGGAATCATCCAGGCACTACCTGCATCCTCAGTGAATCACCTGGGCACTACCTATGCATCAATTGAGTAATTCAGGGAGTATTCATGTATTCAACCACAAACACATGTTTTTACAAGTTTTACTGAGGAATATGTAGCTTTTTGGAACCATTTGGTGATTTATATATGCAAGCTGTGACACTTTGCATGAACGTGGAAGAATTAGTGAGCTATATACTTTGATAGAGATTAAAGTGCAGATTGTTATATGCACGGTTTCCCAAAATTTAAATCTGATACATTTAAGTAGAACAGTACTAAGATACTAAATACACCAGTGACACAGTGGTAGAGAGGCATGCAAATAGCTCTTACGTTGTGTTTTCGGATTTGCAGTGTTGAGACACTGTATGTACTTGTACATTTGGGGCTAAATTTACAAGAAAGTAATGCATTGCGGAGCCACAAGCTATTTGGCTGTGCTGTGCTACATGACCTTCAAAGCACAAGGATGTGTCATATTTACAACAATATGATGGATACCTATGCTCTCCCCTGTGCTGGTGCACAACTGGCTGCCATGGGCCAACGGAGGCACCCTTGCACCATGGTACAAGGGTGCCTGTGTAGTGAGGATGATTGTTTTGTGCAGGAAGGGACACCTTCCTGTACAAAAACAATCACAAGATGTATTTTACTCTTTTTATGTGTGCTGCAGAATGCAGCATGCATAGCAAGAGGAAAAAATGAGGAGAAATGAAAGTATTTCTCCTCATTGCACCTCCCTACAACTTCCCTGAGGAGGCGTAGGATTCTGACGCACTCCAAAGTTAAAAGAATTGTTGTAAATTTAGCAGAATCTATTGGTGTTGTGTGAGAACACCCATAGCAACACCCATGGCATGGTCCTTTTACGCAAAGTGCTGCATAAAAAGGGCCCGTATTTATAACGCCATGAAAAGCCACGCAGGGTGACTTTACATGGCCTTGTAAATATGGAGCATCACATTACGCCGCTGGTGTGTCAAAAAAAGTGACGCACCTTAAAATTCATGGGGCTTGTAAATACGCCCCCTTGGCTTGATGTTCATTTTAAAATTTACTACAGAAGGGATAAACTGTTCTTTCACCATATATAAGTGAGAAGTGAGATATGGCGCAGCTGTGTTGTATGACAGGGTGGTAAAATGTTAAAAGGTAACTAATAAATAAAGTTTTGTGTTTTGCTTTGGGTTTGTTTTATTGAAGTAAGTGCATGTAGTAATAGATCTAGCTTCATCTGTAGATTTAAAATTGCAACATTACATGAAAACAGTTTTTGTATTATGTGTAAGTCAATAGTAAAGTAGTTGGTACATTGGCTAAGATAAAAAGTAAAATATACTTGTTTATTTTTACTGAACAATATCTACATAAGTCCACACAGTTAGATGCCTACAAAAGCTCAGATGGAAAAGCAACAAAAACAACTACAGTATGTTTGAAGAAATGAGTTACAAAAAGGGCAAAATGCTGAAAAAGTGGTGAAAGAAGAAAAAAGAGGACAAAGTCATTTCTTAAAAATATATGTGAACATTTGCAAAGATTCCAAATAAAGAAAATGAAATTATGACTATGAGAAACAATAAGAGTGGACAACGCGTACATTGCAAGGACAGAAAAGATTGTAAAAAGATGGACACACCTAAACCAGGAGACAGAAGCAGTATAAGGAAATCTGAGCCAGGATGTTTCATAGTAGAGTGTTTGTAAATCTACTGAGAAATTGGAAAAAGTACAGAAGAAGGAGATATGCACTGAAACAGAAAGAATGAGTTGAAAGAGTAGTTGATAAGGCCTTTGCTTTGAAGAGGAAGCTTTTCATTTTGATTCAAAATAGAATGAAGACTCTTGATAAAATAGTGTTGTGCATGAGGAGACAAAACCAGAAGAAAGGATTAGTGAATATAAGTAATTTTTATACAGTTTTTAGTAGAGAATGGATACATACGTCTAGTGCAGATCCCTTCTTTAATCAAGAAAGCTATCTCCAAGATAACAGATTAGTTCATGCTATTGATGAAACAGGACGATTTTATGAAATGAAGAATGGCAGTCCTATTTCAAAAGATGTTATGGTTCCATAGAAAAGTAGAAGAATTTATTGCACAAGAGGTACAAGGGAGGCGTAGTCACGCCCCTGTATACCAATGGAATTGTAGTAGTGTTTGTAGTATTATACAGCAATCCATTGATATAATAAGAAAATTCCTACGTATATTTCCAAGGCGAAGTTTAAAACACAAAATAAGTTCTTTACAAGATTTCGATCCTTGCAAGCTGCGAAAGCATGCACATTTGCAGGGACACTCATTAGCTTGTTTATCAAAGAAACTGTGCCTAAACACCTTTCATCATTTTAGGATGTTAGCTGTACACCACTCAACAATGCAAACTTTAGTTAGGAGGGTGTACAATGTTTAAACTCCTGCTTTATGTTTGGGAGAAATGAATAGGGCACTTTTGCATGGTACTGTGGCAGAGATGGAAAAGGTTTGTGATGATGTGCAGTTTTATTTCTTTGGTCCAGAACAAGACTGAAGGAAATTTGAAGAGTTGATAACAGGAGGAGTTTCAGAACAGGACACAGGTTCTACAATTGATAGTTTTGAAGAAGAGATTACAAACGTTAAGACTGTATGTTCTGAAAAACCAGAGTATATTTGTATATGTTGTTGACGCACTTACTACAACAATCAAACATGGACTGTTGTCTTATATTTAAAAAGTGAAAAAGAGAATAATGATAACTGGCAAAAGTTTGCACTGTACTTATTTGTAGAAGAATGATTGGACTTGTCTACATGACAAGTTATATGTAAGTACTGCTACAATAAATTAGAGGATAATAAAATGCCTGCTAGAGCTGTGCATAACAAGTTAGAACTGGTTCCCATTCCAGAAGCACTTCAAGGTTTAAATATTTATGAGTCCATTCTTATCCAAACTATACATCCATTTCAGGCTATAGTATGTATGGAGCCAAAGACAGGCAAGTTACCCCAACAGAGCTGCAGAAGGATCTAAAAGGTAGAGTAGTGTATTTGCCATTAGATGTCAAGAAAAACATTGAAACGGTGGGGGTAGATAGAGATTTAGAGGAAGGACTAGTAATTCTTGTAAATGGTGTGCCTACCAAGAACATGAATATATGGCAGGAGTTCGTAGATGTTACCAAAGTTAAAATAGTAACTTTATATCTGGTACAAAACAATGTTTACTATAGAAATGTGGAAAGCCTTCAAGATATCACACATATGGAGGATCAGACATTTCCATCAACAGGTCAGATTAAGAAGGTGGATCAGTCCAGTAGGAAATAAATAATTATGAACATTATAGCATCTACCCTTTGCATTCTATGGGTGAGTTTAGGGCTTGCTAATACTCGTAACAGAGTACTGAAGTCTTTTCTTGAAATTAAATATCTTGCAGAATTTGAGCCACACAGTACAGATATTCTGAAGTGTAACATACTGGATACGTACTATCCAAGAAGTAGTCCTCATCTGGAAAGGATGTGTCTCAATGAATTACTTCAACATTATACTTTCAGAAGTAATGTCGGTGAAAACATAGATGAAGGTAAATTTGCTGTGGCTGGATGTCAAGGGTGTTTGGTGAGACATAACAAAGGAAATTGAATCAACCATCAAAAGCTAAGTTGCCAAAATGCAGACAAAAAAGAGTTTTTATATTCATCCTTGTTACACTTGTTTAAGCCATGGCAAAATGAAAATGAGCTACTTGGAGAATTTGACTGTTATGAAGACTCATTGAATGCTGTGAAAGACAGCATTGAGTGCTCTTCGTTTCCAGTGTATCTTCAAGTGTTGAGATAAGAGATTGAACAAGAAGAAACAACTGCTACTGAGACAGCAAGAGAGAGTTCTCAGAGTAGTCAAAGTTCAGCACCTGGAAGTCAAGATTCTCTTAGACAGCCAATCATTGAAAATGAAGCTTCAATAGCTATGAATGAGGTGGAGAATGCAATGCAGCAAGTAAGATGGGAAACTGTGGATCTAAAACTACTAATACAGCAATTGAATGCAGATCAGAAAGAAATCTTTGAAGAGGTAAAAGTGAAGTAGAACATGGATTTCCCCATGAGAAAAAAAGTGTTCATGTTGTACATATAAACTTGTCCTATTGTACATAAGTGGTCAAGCTGGAATTGGAAAAAGCTTCTTGATTAAAGTACTGACAAGTTACCTACAGAAGACAACAGATTTCATTTTGTCGAGTTTAGTCACTGCACCAACAGGCTTAGCTGCTCATAATGTTAAAGGAGTTACCCTTCATGGATTATTAATGCTGCCTGTTGAACATGACAATAAATGACAAGGAGCACACCGGAATACTGAAGGATACACAGGTCACTGTACTGGCTCAGGAGTACTCTCATCATTGTTGCGTGACTCACAGCACCTTTCATATTTCCAAATTTGATTGGTTGCCACTATTCGTGTAATTAGGTTACTGCACCTCTCCATACCAGTACCCTCAATTGGAATTGCCCCAATCCCACCCTACCTCCTTTGCTATGCGCCAAGATGCTCGAGTGATCTAACGCACCTCCGTGCAACTGCAGTAATCCCTTCCTTGCCTCATTGCTTGCCCCCTGCTATTACGCTTGGCTAAAATTCCCTCAGGCATGTAATTTTTACGCCCTGATGATGATCCCAATATTGTTTCTACGGGATCAAAACGTCGTCGACCTTATATGCACCGTAAACGCAATTGAATCAATTACTGCTGTGCAACGGTGTCTCTACATATTGTTTGCTTGTTGCATTTCTTTATTCAAGTTACAAGCATTTTTTGTCCTGCCTGAGCCTTTTTCTGAATTTGTGAATTTCTGTTAATTTGTGTCTTTGTTATATATGTTGCGTTGGACGCAGGATTGTGTCCCACTTTATGCTTGTGTTTTATGTGATTTGATACATTATTACATTTTCTGACCGGCTGGACAGCTTTAATATAGCACTGATTTCAGGCCTATATTCATTGTTTTCTGTGTGAATCTCCCCTGTCAGGGACTATTTTGAAATTGTAAAATAAATTACAATACAGCAAATTATCTGGTGATTCTTGTCATGAAGTGGCAAGATTATTAAAGGAATTAAAGCTACTAATTATTGCTGAAGTCGGCATGGTATCGAACCTAATGCTAGCTTTTATACATTTAAGAATGCAGCAAATATTAAAAACTGGCTACGATGTACTTTTTGGAGGAAAACATTTAATTGTCTTTGGGACCTGCTACAACTAACTCCCGTAAAAGGACAACTTGTATTCAAGAACCTGCTATATAATGAAACAAGGAATTCACTAGGAAGTATTGGAAATTTAAACATTTGGGAAAACTTTCAATACAAAGAGTTAATTCAAAATATCCGACAAGTATCAGGTATGCAGTATGGCGATATATACTAATGGACAAAAGAGTGGGAGTCCTCACAAAAGAGCAAAAGACGGTATTACAAATCTGTCTTATCAAAAATGTGTTTCCAAGTACTGTTTCAGCTGCTGAAGTAATGCATAATTTTGTTAAGGAAGAGAAGTCTACTGTTTGTTTGATGCCAACTCCTGAGGAGTTTAGTAAATTCAATGAACAATTATTGCAACTGGAAAAAGAAGAGGTTGTCGAAATTAGAGCAAATGATAAAATAGAACATCAAGGAGTTACAGTGCTACTAAGAGAAAAACTGCAATCAAAACTGGATAGTTTAGAAAAGCCTTTGTTGAAAACTGCAGGATTAGAAAAACAGTTACGTACCTGTAAAAATTGTTGTGTATTCTTACGTTGTAATTTAAATGTTGAAGAAGTGCTAGTGAATGGCGCAATGGGTAACGTAATGAAATTTATTAATTATCCAAACAGAAATGATGTGGAATACTTAGCCATTAAATTTGATGATATTGCTGAACTTAAGCAGATTGGTAGATGCATTGTACGTTTCCTACTTGTGAAAGACTTGTATGTCCAGTGAAAGCAGTTACCAGTGTATTTAGCGTATGCAGCAACTATTCACAAATCGCAAGGTTTAAGTGCAGATACAGGTCTTGTTAATATTGGTAGTAGTGTATTCAAAGAAGGAATGTCATATGTTGCTTTGTCGCGAATTAGAACATTGTATGGTTTATTTCTGATTGATTTTGATGAGAAGAAAGTAAGTGCTGATGTGAGCTATGTAACGGAGAATAATCGGTTAAGAGCTCAATATGCTCCTTATGTAGGCCAGTATCTTGTGGTTCAAAAAGCAATACTGTCCAAAGCAGAAAATATCAAAGTAGTCTATCAGAGTTGAACAGAAAGATGAACAAAAAGAAAAACAAGAAGGAGGAAAGAAAAGAAAACTACAGCACAATCAGGAAATAAAAGTGTATCTTTTGTATAACAAATCTGGAGTGAACTGTTATTCTAATGTACTGTTAAATGCAGTATACAACTTACCTCATTTCACAAATTCTATTAAATAAAATGTAGATAAAAGAATGTCTTCAGAACTGTATAGTTTACTTGAAGAATTAAGAAGTGACAGAAATATTAAACATTCTGCAACTGGAATAGGAAAACTTACCGATGATTGTACTGGATCAGTAGTGTTCTCTCAAAATCTTCAGCAGGATGCTCTAGAATTTTTAATGGTAATGTTAGCACTATTAGATGAAGAAGCTGTGAATATCAATGAATTATTTGGTTTAACTTATAAGTAGGCCTGGGCGTAGTTCGCGTAGTAGCGCTACGCGTAGCTACGCGAAGTGCACTTGCACTACGCGAGATACGCGTTGCTACGCGAACTGCGTAGTGCACTGTGCAAAATGCTGTTCGCACTGATTGCACAGTGCCGGATGCTTGTCCGCACTGTGCAATCAGTGCAAACCGCATCTTGCACAGTGCAAGCGGTCGTTTTCTGCCGCTCGAGTAGATTTCTACTCGAGCTGCAGCTTTCTCAACGCGGACTGGTAGTTTCTCATCGCGAGCGGTCGCGAGCATACGCGACCACTCGCAATGAGAAACCTGACCTCCCCGCGTTGAGAAGCTCGCCGGGAGGTTTATTTTCCACGCTCGCGATCGGCAACTTGATGTTGCTGATCGCGAACGAGGAAAAAGTCTCGCCGGGATGTCATTTTGCTTGCTCGCGGTCGCCAACTTGACGTTGAGGACCGCGAGCAAGCAAAAAATGACCGCTACGCTACGTTACGCGTGTTTGCACTGTGCTACGTGCAATTCGCGAAGTAGCGCAAACTACGCAAGCGTAGCGTAGTACTTCGCCCAGGGTTACTTATAAGTGGGCCCATAACTGTGGAGATTGTAAATTTATGTCTATCACTGAAATCAATTCAGAATGATTTCTCTACTTGACATTACCAGATTGTAAAGATGGCCTTTTGAAAATGTAATTGCAAACACCCATCAAGATATGACCTGTCCAAACTGCAGATCAGAACTTAGGTCAGTATTGCTCCTACAAAGGTTTGTAAATAATGGCATAGTCATGCTACAATGATGCAGAGTGGATGGTACTAAATTAGGAACTGAAATTACAAACTTTAAAGCTGCACAAATTTCCATCTCATAAAGAACTTTCACAACTATGGCAATCATATTTCATGAAGGAGTTAATATAACATCTGGACACTACATAATATATTTAGGATGTCAAAGAGGATGGACAGAGTGCAATGACAAACAAGTGACATTCAAATCAAGACTACCTAAAATGTTACCAAACTCATATCTGTTATTTCTAGAACTGAAGTTCTAAGGAGAATCTAGGATATGAAAATGTGTTATTGTGTTGCATATATGTGGATTATGTGTTTCTGAGACATTATTCGGCCTATTAGGGGTATTGTCTACAGCAAGCTGTTAGAAATGAAGGACTCTTTTTAACTGCGAGAAAGGAATGTATAAAACATTTGAGGACTACATTGTGTTACTACAGATAAAAACTAAATGGAGGTACTGTAATACCAGTAGCCTTAAGTTGCATGTGAAAAGTGTCTTCACCACTAAAAACAATTTCCACTTTTGTTTCTGCTATAGCAACTTCTACGTAGTACTGTGCGTTATGTTTTTTTCGTAGAAGGATTAAGAACTTTTTAGACATAATTTGGCCTAAGGGTGATGATGTTTACAAAAGGATTGTTGGACATTTTGTACCAGATAGAAAAATATCAGAAACAGTTTTAATATATAGTTGCTTTCATTAAGGTAGTAACCTATCAGCAGAACAGTATTAAAAAACTTGTAGTGAGTGCAGTGAGCAGTATGAAATAGATGTAATGATGTACTGTGCACAATTCTTTTTGTTTTACAATCCATTGATTGTTTTTTCCCACTGTTGGGATGATGATGCTTCATACAAAGCACTGTTGAAAGTGAAGAAGTATGAAAGCTGAAAACAGTAAAAAAATAGTAAAACATTTGTCTATGCTGAATTCAAGTTTTGGTTAAAAATAGTGCATGTTGTTTGGTTGATTAGTGTTCAAAATTAAATTCCAATACATTTTTGTCATTTTATATTTTTTCACAGTGGTTGGAGGTTGAGATATATTACATGTGTCAAATCACTAATCTATTGATGGATTCATCGAGTCACTACTCATATACTCATTGCATCTCCCAGGCACAACAGTTGCACTCGTCCAATCACCCAGACAATACCTAGGCAGTCATCCAATCACTCAGATGCTGCACTTCAATTTATATAATCTCCCAGCCACTACTCAGGCACTCATCCAATCACCCAGGCATTACCCATGGAGTCATCCCTTCAATTAGTCACTACTAATGCAGTTATGGAATCACCTAGGCACTACACTTGCACTCTTTCATTAATGCAGGAACTCCACTTGCGGTCATCCATTCACCCAGGCACTACACTTGCAGTCATCCGGGCAGTACCCATAGAGTCAAGCATTCAGTCAAGCAGTACCTATGCAGTCATGCAATCACCCAAGCACCTCGACACTACACTTGCACTTATCCATTTGCCAAGGCACTACCCATACATACATCCAATCACCCAGGCACTACCCTCGTGCTTATCCATTGACTCGGGTACTACCCATGCACTCATCCAATCCCCCAGGCACTACCCATGCACTCATTCATTCACTCAGGCACTACCTTTGCACTCATCCATTCACTCAGGCACTACTCATGCACTCATCCAATCACCCAGCTCCTACCCACATAGTCATTAATTCACTCGGGCACTACTCATGCAGTGATCCATTCACTCAAGCACTATCCATGCACTTATCCAATGACCCAGGCAGTACCCTCGCACTCATGCATTCACTGATATACTACTCATCCATTCACCCAGGCACTACTGATGCATTAATCCATTCACCCAGGCACTACTCATACACTCATCCATTCACTCAGGCACTACCCATGCACTCATGCAATTAACCAGGCACTACCCATACACATATCAACTCACCCAGGCACTAACCTTGCACTTATCCATTCACTCAGGCACTACGCATGCTCTCATGCAATCACCCAGACACTATGCATGCACTCATCTAATCACTCAGGTACTACCCATGCACTCATGCAATCAACCTTGCACTACTCATGCACACATACAATCACCTAGGCGCTACCCATACACCCATACAGTCACCCAGGCACTACCCATGCACTCATCAATCGCCCAGGCACTACTCATGTACTCATGCAATCACCCAGGCCCTAATCATGCACTCATTAATACCCAGGTACTACCCATGCACTCATTCAATCACCCAGCCATTATCCATGCACTCATCCATTCACTCAGGCACTACCCTTGCACTCATCCATTCACGGAGGCACTACCCATGCACTCCTCCATTCCCTCAGGCACTACCCATGCACTCCTCCATTCACTTAACCAATACCCATGCACTCCTTCATTCACTCAGGCACTATCCATGCACTCATCCAATCTCCCAGGCACTACTCTTGCACTTATCCAGTCACCCAGGTGCTACCCACGTACTCATACAATCAACCAGACACTACCCATGTACAAATCCAATCACCCAAGCAGTACCCATGCAATTATCCATTCACTCAGGCACTACCCATGCAGTAATGTAATCAACCAGCCACTCCCATGTACTCATCCAGGCAGTACCCATGCACTCATCCAATCACTCAGGCACTACCCTTGCATCCATCCATTCACTCATGATCTACTCATAAACTCATCCATTCACTCAGGCACTACTCATGCACTCATTGAATCACCCAGCCGCTACCCATACAGTCATCCATTCACTCAGGCACTACTCATGCACTCATCCAATCACCCAGGCAGAACCCATGCACTCATGCAATCACCCAGGCATTACCCATGCACTCATGCAATCAACCAGGCACTACCCATACACACATCCAATCACCCAGGCACTACCTTTTCACTCATCGCTCCACTCAGGCACTACCCATCCACTCATGCAATCACCCAGACACTATGCATGCACTCATGCAATCACCCTTGCACTACTCATGCACACAGACAATCAACTAGGTGCTACCCATATACTCATACAGTCACCCAGGCACAGCCCATGCATTCATCAATCACCCAGGCACTACCCGTGCACTCCTCCAATAACCTGAGTACTATCCATGCACTCATATAATCACCCAGGTACTACCCATGCACTCATTAATCAACCAAGTACTACCTATGCACTCATCTAATCACCCAGCCATTATCCATGCAATGCACTCATCCATTCACTGAGGCACTACCCTTGCATTCATCCATTCACTGAGGCACTACCCATGCACTCCTCCATTCACTCAGGCACTATCCATGCACTCATCCAATCACCCAGGTACTACCATTGTACTCATCCATTCAATGAGGTGCTACCTATGCACTCATCCCATCACACAGGCACTACTCTTCCACTTATCCAGTCACCTAGGTGCTACCCATACACTCATACAATAAACCAGACACTACCCATGCACTAATCCAATCACCCAAGCATTACCCATGCGCTCATCCATTCACTCAGGCACTATCCATGTAGTCATGCAGTCAATCAGGCACTACCCATGCACTTATTCAATCACCCAGGCAGTACCCATGCACTCATTCAATCACTCAGGCACTACCCTTGCACTCATCTATTCCCTCAGACACTACTCATGCACTCATCCAATCAATCAGGCACTACCCATGCACCCATCCAATCACCCAGGCAGTACCCATGCACTCCTTCAATCACTCAGGCACTACCCTTGCACTCATCCATTCACTCAGACACTATTCATGCACTCATCCAATCAATCAGGCACTACCTATGCACTCATCCAATCACCCCGGCACTATCCATGCACTCATCCGATCACCCATCACTCAATCATAAATGATTACTATTTAATAAGTGTTATGGAATGTTTGTTATTTATGGATCATCAGTGTCTAAGGCATAATTCGGCCTACCAGGGGTGATGTATTCAAAACGGACTCCAAAATTCCAATCTGCTTCACATCTATTTAGAGGAATAGACTACTTCCAATATGTAAAAAAAAAAAAATCCCCATGTTTCTTAAAATTAATGAATAGTTCAGTAGCTATAACTAAAACAATTTACTAATTATTTGTAGTTAGTGCAATGCATAGTATCACTGAATTAGAGTGTGATACTGTGCAGTTCTGCTTTTTTGTACAAGCTATTTGATTGTTTTTTCCCCGCTGTTCAAGGAGGAAGCTCCATGCAGTACATTGTTCACAGTGTACAAGTATGAGAGCTGAGAACAGCTAAAATGGGAAAATGAGACCTTCAAATTTAATGTATAATTGCATTACAATGTTTTTACTGTTTGATGTTTCAATATTAGCATGAACACTTTTATTGCAGATATTAAAAAATATTTTTCCAAATTTCGAATGTCGCAATTACTTATATTTATGTTTTCTCTCTTTTACCACAGATCAATGGACCCATTTATTGGAGCAATGTAGGTGACTAATTAAATTTTTCCCTTTTACAATGCATTAAATAGATGAGGATGACAGACATTGTTGCATTTAGTCACAAACTCAAGCACACACTGATAGAAAAACAGACGCATCCATGCACACACTGAAGGTATATATTGATATAGTGAACCTCACACTTATGTATACACTGACACATCCACACAGAGTGAAAGATAGACTTGCACACCCAGTAACACACTTATGCATACACTTTTGCACCCAGGTACACACTAATTCATTGACTGAGGCACCCAGGCACACACTGATGCATAGAGTAACACATCCAGGCACACACTGATGTATATAGTTATACATCCAGGTAAACACTGTTGTATGCACTGAAACACCCAGGTATACACTTATGCACCCTGCCACATGCTCATACATATACTGACACACCTCTACACACACTGGTACAGTTACTGAGTCACTTTCACACTCAGTGATAGATACAGCCAGACACACAGGACACACTCATACATATAGTTAAGACAGCCAAACATATACACTGATGGGTTCACTATATCAGTCAGTCACTTACTGATGCACACACTGAAGCATCCTGAAACATAATCATATGTATATAGACTTAACCAAAGACACACTAACGCATTCACTGATGTACTCAGACAGTCACTGATACGTAAACTCAGATACCCTGGGTTACAATCATACATGTACAGACACACCTATGTACACACTGATACATAAACTGATGTGCCTAGACACTCAGTGATACATACACTGAAACACCCCTGGACACACTCATACATATACTGACCTAGTCAAGCAAATACACTAATGTATTCACTGTATCACTCAGACACTCACACATACATACACTCCTGGGACACACTCATACATATACTGAGACACCCAAACAGACTTTGATGCAATAACTAACATATTCACTCAGTCATACAGACTCTGAAAAATACGAGGACTCACTAACACATACACTGACACACCCATGGACACACTGATGCATTAACTGACATACTCACTTACTCACTCATATACTTTCTGACACACCCTAAAACTCACTAATACATACACTGACACACCCAAGGACACACCAATCCATTCACTAATGTATTGACACACTCATTCATACACACCCTAAAACACAGTAGGACTCACTGATAAATACACTGACACACCCATGCATAAACTAATGGATTCACTTACACACTTACTCATACCCACTCTGTGACACCCTAGTACTCACTAATTCATACACTGACACACCCATGGGCACATTGATTCATTAACTGACTTACTCAGACACTCACTCATAAACACTCTGACATACCCTAGGAAACACTGATACATACACTGAGACACTCATGCATTCACTGACATAATCACCCACTTACTAATACACACACTGAGACACTCTGGAACTCACTCATACATACACGGACACACCCATGGGCATGCCAATCCATTCACTAACACATTCATACACTCACTCACACACACCCTCTAAGATACCACTGTACTCACTGATACATACACTCACACACTCATGGACACACTGATGTACTCAGTGAAATATTCACTCACACACTCATACACAAACTCCAACACACAAAGGAATCAGTTATACATACATTGACACACCAATGGACACAATCATGCATTAACACACATATTCGCATACTTACTCATACATACTGTGAGATACCCTAGGACTCACTGAAGCATACGACACACCCATATAGTCACTCATACATACAATCATGCACCATGAGAATCACGGATACACATACTAACACACCCAAAGACACCTATTAACAGACACAGGAAAGTACACGAAAATAATAAAGAGTTAGACACAGCCCTTTATTTGAGAAAACGGTGGTTCTAAAAAGAACCATTTTTTAAAGTTTTTTTTTTTTTTGTTGCTTTTTATGCTTCAAAAACTTTCAAACTTGTAAAAAACTAAATGAATGAACTTTGCATCTTCAGCACACAATGCTGTTGTAGAACGGGATGTAGGAAAAGAAAAAGAAATACAATTAACAACAGTGTATCATCACCTGAACAAAAAAGTTAGGGACATCTTTCACCTTTGCAGCAACAAGTTTGTGGCCGGTGGTGCAGTGAGTTACCATGCCCCTAAATTCTTGGCATGTAGCTCGCATTCTGATTTCTGCAGGAGCCGATTTTCCATGGGCGGCATCTCTAGAAGCAGCCTCTCTTTTCCTAATCAACTGGATGTACACTCTCTCGTGAATAGTGCAGAGATGCTTCCATATACCAGAGGTTCTGTGACTGTATTTCTATGCGGTGCCACAGGAGAGCTCTTTGGTGCATAGTTTGCATTTTACAAACCTCGCAGACACCTTTTTTTGGCCAATCGATATTGTAAAAAATTGGCACACCTCACTTTCTTTTTTGGAAGTTCTTGGCATTTCTTCCTCCTCTTCTTCATCTTCAATGATGGAAGGTTCTGCTTGTTCTGCAGAAAGGTACTCCAGCCATTGTACAAATGTGCATTGCAGTAAAGATAAACAAAGAGATGTTTCTCTCAAAACAGCCAGAAGAACTGTAACTGTTTTGGGAGTGGTCCTAATCAAAAATGGGTGTGGTTCAATATTAACCAATAGAATGAGAGAGTTTCCTCTTCATATCTAGTGGCACCGCAAGTACAGATCCGCAGATTCATAGGTCTATGTAAATCTTAAAAGTGTTTTTTTAATTAATGCCAAATTTATAGGTGGTACTTTGGCCTTTGAAATATGTCCAACCTTATAGTAAATTTAATAACCATGCCCCAATGTACATTAAAAATGTATTTGGAATTTTGACGAATCCGCGGATCGGACCGACAGATGGGGAGTACCCTTTTAAGATTTAAGCTTGGACAAACCTACCGAAATCAGGGTTTTCTTATTTAATCTAAAGGAAGGAACCAGTATTACAACAAACATCTCCATTTATTTGTAGTAATTCTTTTTTTTTTTTTTTTTGTTATCAAAAACTTTTCAAGAATGCAGGTAATTCAAGCAATGCTGATGTTGGGTGCCAATGCATCACACCATCAGGATGCCATGAGGCTTTTTCATTGCACTACATGCAAGGGACTACCAATCTGATGAAGGATTACATATCATATGGATTGAAAGAAAATATGACATACTTAGAATTATATAGGTGAAATAATGTTTGAAACAATAAATGAATGTATACTAAGTAAGAAAAATATAAGTAGAACAGTATCTAATGCCCTGAAGAAGTCCAGGTGTTTCTGGGATGAATGCATTGGCTGTGTTTTCTTTTATATTGAAATTAGAAGAATTAATTAAATACTATCATATCTTCTATGAATTGTCTTCGTATATTTGGACTGCAGTAATGTACTACTCAACACATGTGGAATAACTTTTCTTGTTTCTTGCTTTCGAAGCGCATCTGAAATTTGGAATAATTGTTGGGTAAAATCTGTTTTATTATTTATAAAGCAGGATAACATCAAACAAATGTGCCATCTGCTCAGGCATATTGGGGTCGAAAGAGCCCGGGCTCTATTACATGGCAATACACCGCACAAAAAGATCAGGAAAACAAACATGGAGCATCAAAACTCTCCCCCAAACCCCCCTGCCTCCCATACTCGTATGTAGTTTATGGTGAAAAACGGTGTGCCCCGGAACATGCACTGGCATACTTAGTTAGTTTAGCAGTGATCCCCCTTCCAGCTATCAGATCCGCAGAGGAGTTCTTTCTGGATCACAGGTCTGCTCACTAGGAATAGGATGGAGGACTTGGAGGTATTTATGACAAGTCAATTCGTTAAATGTTTTTGAGAGCAATAAGATGAAGGGGCTCCACAGTTTCTGAAATGACTCTGATCGGTGTTCAACAACCAAGGTAAGATTTCCATGCCTAGGGTACACCACAATCTATGTAGCCATGCTGTATATGTGGTGATTGTAGGGCTACCCCAAAATGCAAGAACTCTATCTAGCGCCCCCTCCTAAATTTTAACTGGTATATCAGGGGGATTGGGTAGGCCCAGAATGGTGTATACTGGAAACTTGGGTAGTTGCATGTGTGTTAATGTCCACTTAAATATCTTTCCCGTACTGGGTCAGTTTAGGGTAGGACTACAGAAGGTGTAGTAGTGTGCCCAGTGCTCCATAACCTCACCAGCAAGACTCACTACATGTGGGGCTCATCCTATGGAGCCTAGTGGGGGTGAGGTACCAATATGAGGAGACTTTGGTTGCAATTTCGGTGCTCGCAATGCTATGTGCTGTGTGCGGTAGTATATTTCCTCTCATTCTTTAAGTGTGAGGAGATGGCTGATCTCACGTTCCCAGCGTAGTAGGGCTGGACTTCTCATTCATGGGGACTCTCAAGAGGAGGCTGTAAAGTTCTGTTATTAGACATTTAATGCCGCTTTTCAACACAAGTTATTTCTGAAAAGTAGTAAATGCCCTTTGCGCACCACTCCTCACGGATGGCTGCATAACCCAATGTCAAACCTGAGGGTAGCAGAAACATTCAGACTCCAGGAAGCCATAGGCTGCCTTAAGGCCATCAAATGGGATGATCCCATCCTCATCGAAGAACTGCCCTATCGATTTACAGCTAGCTTGCTGCCAGGCAGCAAAGACTGTGGGGTGTAGGGCCTGGATGAAATCTGAATTGCCCAATATGCAGGTCATTGGTGATGGAAAAGTCTAACATTGTGAGCATGGTCCCTGCGTCTGGGGATGCATAGAGTCCAACTGCCCTGGCTTTTTTTTGGGGCAACCAGGGGGTCTTCCTTATATGTATCCCAACTATGGCAAGATCCATAAAACACCAGTGTTTCTTCATCTTGCTCCAATGCCATTCCACAAGAAAGCGATGCTGCGTGGCCTGATAATGCAAATTCAGTTTGGGGATTCCCATACCGCCCTTTACCATGGGATGAGAAGCTAGTGTTCTGTGCATGGGAGGACGTTTGCCATTCCATGCAAAGTGCAAAAGCTCCACCTGAATGGTTTTGAGGGTGCCCTGTGGGAGAGTAAGTGGGAGTGCTTGGAATAGGTAAAGGGCCCTAGGGAGCCCTGTCATCTTCAGGGCACCAATGCAGCCTAGCTGGGAGAGGGTGTCATGTTTCCATTGGGATAAATCGGAATTTCTCTGGTAGAGTAGCATGCAGTAGTTAAGTGTGACTGTGCTGCAATCAAAGGAGCTAGTTAACCCCCTAAGTAAGATATAGAAGATGTGGACCAAGCCAGTGGGTATTGGTAGCCAATTGCAATTGGAGAGCTGGTGGGAAAGAGATATTGGGTGCCTATGTTTCCTGTAGGTTCATTCTAAACCCCAAATTTCTCCTAAAGAGGTGACGTTCCTTCAGAACACTTGGCAGGAAGTGTGTAGGGTCGTCAAGAGCAACCAAGATATCATCTGAGTACAAGTTGATAGTATGTGTGCCTGCAACAAAGGGAACCCCATTGATCTGTGGGTCATCTCAGACTCTCTGCACCATTGGTTCCATGTGGAGAGCAAACAGTAGTGGGGACAGCGGGCACCCTCACTAGTTCCCCTGCGAATAGTAAAGAGGTCTGATTTGCATCAGCCATTGACTCTCACCAAAAACCTGCATTGCACTATAGCCACTTTTTATCCAGGTAAGGAATCTGTACCCAAAACCAAAGTGTCACAGGGTGGTGAGAAGGTATTTTCAATGCACAGAGTTAAAGGCCTTCTCTGTGTCGACCGCCAAGAGCATTATATCTCACCTGGATCGTTTGTCATTGTCGAGGATGTGAAGTGCTCTCTTAGTATTATCCACTCATTGCCTGTGGGTAACGAAGCCTGCTTGGTCAGGGTCTATTAGGGACTGCATTGGATAGTTAAGGCATGCAGCTTAAATACCTGTGAAAAGTTTTGCATTGATGTTTATCAAGGAAATGGGCCGATATGAGCTGCTTTGTTGATTGTCCTCGCTCGGTTTTGGGAGGATTGTTATGGATGCCTGAAGCATAGATCGCTGTAAGGTCCCCACATCGGCAAGGGAGTTAAACAGCCTGGTAAGTATAGGAGCCAGTACTTGGCAGATTTATAAAATAAGAATCTGAAGTCATTCGGACCTGGAGATTTGAATGGCTTCATGCGAGCAATAACAGATATAACTTCCTCTATTCTTCAGCTTACGAGGCGGTCAATTTTAAGGAGTGTGTGCCGTGAAAGTATTCTAGGTAGGGGTAAGCAGAACTCACAAAGAGTCTTAAAAAATCTGTGAAATTCAACAAAGTTCCATCCGCCACTATTAAAGCAGCCTAATAAAGCATGTGCACATCTGGGAGACTGCCTGGCATTCTGGTAGGCCCCAGCTGTCTTGGACTGACATGCACGCTGCATCCGGAGCTCCGCATTAGACATCTCTACATCTCTTTCAGCTTCCCTCAAAAAAACCAGCAGCATCCCCTGGGTACTGTGGCCCCCTGCTGAGGAGCAGCTTTTTTGGGCCAATTTGAAATAAAAGGTAGTCCAACGGAGGTATTGTGCCGAACGCACTGGAGCGCTTTAAGCCTGAGACGCTGCATGAAAACAAGGAAAGATGAGCGAAAATAGACACAAAGATATACATAGCCCTGTGCCACCTGTCATACCTCACCGCCTAACTAAAGGCAGGACCAATCAATCACTCACACCCTTACGAGTTTTATCGGAATACAAAATTTACCACACAATACTACCCAATTCCCACCTTAACCCCATGGGTGCTGGTGGCAAGAGGCTAACTGAAGCAGAGGAGGGTGCAGGGGCTGTTGACAGCGAGGCAGGACAGTCCCAAGGCCCTGCATACTTTACTAATTCACCTTCAAGCTTTGCCCGTGCTACAATAACATAGCATGCATAAAACAGAAGTTTTCACCCGGAAACTCTCAGCCATTATCGACCCAGGCACCCCCCTGAGAGTGTAGGCTGCGAGCAGTACACCCTTCAACCGCCAATGTTGCACTTCCGGCGCACACTGCCTGTCACAGGAGGAACTAACAGTGAAGTGTGCGTTCCAAGCTTCATTACCATCCCCAGACACAAAGGTATTTATTTTTTGGGCGTTTTGGTAATCCTGAGTCCCGTTGCAGGAAGAGCTCAATATCCCCCAAACAGTGAGCCTTTACTCTGCTCCACCTGCGAAGCTCACAGTTTTTTTGCCAAACTCCGCACTCCAAGCAGAGCGTGGAGTAGCAAAACTCTGTGAACTCCATGGGCGGAGCGGAGTTTACCACCCACCACTGATTTTAGGCCATCTACCTCCCTAAGATCTTGGAAGTCATAGAGAGTCTTATATTAGTCCCTAAAGAAGGCGTGTCATCACTGTCTGCTGTCACTTTAGAGCATCTTGTTGGTGGAGTGCCTTGGCCCTCTCTGCCTGGTGCTTGACTAGTAATCTGTGAGCTAGCAGTCTGCCACATCTATCCCCCCGGTTTAGAATTTGTGCTTGTGGCGGAGGAGGGCGCATTCACCCTATCCATGTCCAGCTGCTGCAGTTGTGATTTTGCAGTTTCTAACTGCCTCCAAAACTGCAGTACGCTTGTGCATTTGGGGATAGTTTCTAATTCCTTAACCTGCTCCTCCAGTCCCACCCTTTTTTCTTTTCACAGTTTATTGTCAGCTGCGGAGATAGCAATGAACTCTCCTTTCATCGCTACCTTCATTGTTTAAAAAAAGAGTAACCAAGGGCGTTTCTCCAGAGTCATTGGTGGCCAGGAAGTCGTCATGGTATGCTTCTGTTTTTGGACTGTATCAGGCTAGTGTAAGATAGAGTCTCAAAGCCTCCAAGGGCCTGCCGGCCTACCAAGGATCCCTAAGTGGAGAGAAAGGACTGCTAGGGCATGATCAGAAAGCACCCAGGGTTCTATGGAGACCTCTTGGACTCTAGATTGTACCGCCATGGAGCCCAATAAATAATCAATGTGGGCATAGATTCTGTGAGCAGAGGAGTGGAATGTATCTTGTGTTTGAGTGTGCCACACTCCACAGGTCACCAAACCCCACCTCTTGTAACCATTCTTTACCCTCCCAGGCTAGAGCCCGAGTTTGGCCAAAGCACTGCCCAGATCTGTCTAGATCATTATTGATTACTAGGTTGAGGTCCACACCTATGAGGATTACTTGGCATTGAGTTTCCATTATGTCCAGGACCACCTGTTTCAGGAACTGTTCCTGGTGATCATTCAGGGCATAGGTAGTCGCTATGAATAGCAGAAGCGCGTCAAGCCCGTCTCTGCCACTTTGGTCTTTATCATTACGAAGAAGGAGCTTGAAAACAGGATGGCCTCGCCCCCTTCTTGGTAAGGACAGAGGAAACATATTTATGTGAGAAGTGTTGTCTTCTCATCCTGTGCCAGTCCTGTGCAACCAAATGAGTTTCCCGGATAAGACAGATCTCACCCTCCACCTGCTCCAGCATAGAAATGCCCATCTCTTTGTGGGATTAAAGTCCTGCACAGTGAGGCTAGTGAGTTTGAAGGTCATGTGTGTGTAGGGGTGTAAGATCATATGTGCCAAAAGCCCAGACCCTGGGGGTGCTGTGGGGCTCCACTTAACCTGCTATGTCGAGCTGGCCAGTGGTCAAGAATAAAAGTCAGTAGCAGTGGCCTATAAGGATCATTGCTAGGTGTGAGTGCGGTCCCTCCTTTCTCAATTCAAACCATACAGCCATGAAAACAACCAAGTAGTACAATCAACATTGGTCGAGAAATGTGTAATGTCCAAGAGTGGAGCTAATGGTGATGGCGAGCCAAGCACAGTCCTGGTAGCCGTCAGTGGCACGGACTCCTCCGCCACCCGCCATCATCCCTGCTGGTCTGGAGGAAATGCAGAGAAAGCAGGGAGCCCCCTGGCCTGAGTGCAGGGGCGCCCAAAGTCACTCGGAGCAATCTGTGTATCCCATGATGCAATTAATGACTGCTTGTCACTCCTGAGCTATGGTTTAGGGGTCAGGGCTCAAATCTGATTGGGTGCTCAGCACTCAATTCCATCTGTATTCACATCTGTTGGCTGTTCTTTTGGACTGCTTGGGTGATTGTTCTGGGTTGTTGTCAGGAATATGAAGGAGGCATTGCATGTCCTTTATTGACCTGATCTGGTAAAGCTTATCCTCCCAGCGGCTTTTACTATACGTCACCCACTATTCCTGATGAATTCCATGATCTGATAGAACCCTTTGTGTTTCTGATGAGTCATTGCTGAGAGGTCTTGGTAGAGTGTCAGTTTCTGTCCCTCAAAAAGCTGAGCATCCCTTGTGGTGCACATAATGTTCTCTTTGAACTGGAAGTCATGGTTAGAATGTCTTTGGGGAGTGCTCCATACCTGCTGGCCTGGCCTGGCCTAACCTGTGTGTGCAGTCTAGTTGTATGGTCATCTTTCCACACCCAGGATATGGCAAAAGAGTGCCTGAACCTATTGCACTATATCAAAGCCTTCTGCCCCAATGGTGATCCCTTTCTGCAGAAGTTAATCCTGCAGGAGCAGTTCTTGAGGTCCTTAGCATGGGCCTGAAGAATGGCCTGATGCTCCCACAGGCAGAGGACCTCCTGCTGTAACTGCGCCATATCTTCACCTTGAGGTGTGGTGCTATCTTCCACCACTGAGACTCTGCCTCTTATTACCTCCATTTCCTGCTGCACCTCTTGGATATCATAGGAGAGGTCTTGCTTGAGGCTTGGCGTCCCCCCCTGCAGGGAGGAAAACAGCAATTCTATAAAGAAGCATGTGAGTGGCACATCATCTTTAGTGTCTGGGCCTGGGAGGAACTCTGTAGGACCTGTTGGCTGTCATTGCGATGTGCAGGAGTGGGGCGGGCCAGTAAGTAATTGAGATTTGGGTATTTCTTGTCCCGTGCCGCTGCCATGGCCAGATCTCTCCTTAGTAGCATGGCCCCTAGATATCCCACTCGAGCCAGGCAGCCAGGATGCCGATGTCGTAAAGGGGCGCCCGGGCTGCAGAGAATGCCAGGGGGGTTTGTCAGGAGGCTCTCCCAGTGGGTCAGGAACCTGGACAATTGCTACCCACCCCCCCCCCCAGCTCCTCACCAGCAAATCAGTGTCGCTGCATAAGCCCTATTGGGCAACTCACCAGTTTAGCCCAGGTGGCAGCCAGTGGAGGCCGCTATCCTGTGATCTATGGACATTCAGGGGTGCACAGGAGTTGCACCGGTGTGTGGGGCTGGGTGGGGGTCAGTGAATGTTCTGCCACGTGGTGCTGTTCCCAGCATTAGCATTCTGAAGGCCACTCTCCCCCTAGGCTCCACCTCGCCTCTAGGCCCACTAGATCAGTCAGAAGGCCTTTGATCTCCCTCATGAGGCACTAGATCCTATGCAATGATCAGCAGACAGAACCGAAGAGGCCGGCAGTGAGAAAAGGCTTCTTTTCTGTGGCCTGCGGAGTCCAGGGGGCTGCTCCACTGCTGGTGCGGTCCTGGAGGCTGCCACCAGCCAGCCTGCCACAATCAGCCCCCGGGCTCCCGCAGTGCCATAACCATCTCTCCACATGGCGTTTCAGTGACCAGGCAAGCCCCGCACTTCACCAGCAATCACCCGACTCTGGGCCTGCCTCCCTCTGCGAGGTGTGTCGTGTTCACTATATGGCCCTGATCTGGCACCACAGGGGGAAACCACTGGTCCCACACTTATCTCCAGCATCTAGAACTGACATGGAATGCTAAGCAATGCCTGGCCAAAGGCAACTTAACTGCAGCGCTGTTGAGGCCCCAGAGTAATCCCGACTGAGGCTGGTTTGCAGGTAACCGGAGTGACCTCTGGCATGATAGTTCCATTGAAACGCTTACAAGGGTCATATCAGCAAGATACAAGAGGCATTTCCTGTAATTGCCTAACTGACCATTTCATACTTGACCCCTCCTGGACCCTAATGGTCGCCTACGGTTGAGTGAATCCTAACCCCAAGGGCTGTTTCTGTTGGCACGGAACCCTTGGCTGGGTCTGAGTGGTATTCACCTACCACCTCTTGAAACCTGAAACTTAGGGCCTTATTACAATTTTGATGGTCCAACCTCTGTAAGAAGGCGTCCACCCCTGCCAGCAGCCAACAGAGCTCCACAGGTCGGTGGTGTGGTGTGGAGGCGGTGATTTTGCAGCAGTGGTGAGTTTTTTCACAAATATTATGATGCCTGTGTGTGCATTTTGACTGCATATGTGTCGGATGCACACATATGCATGATATATGTGGAAAAATGTCATATAACCATTACTGGGGTTCAGCCCATATATGGGCAGTCCTGGCAATGGGTATATGGCTCAAAAAGGACTCCTCTGAAGATCGCTGCAAACAGGGTTGTAATCCTCGGGGTGAAGATCCTACTGTTAAAGGGGACCTTGAGAAAGGGATCCACGTTGGAATCTGCCTGGAAGAAGAAAAAAGGGGTTACAATCCTTTGTCACCTCCAACCTGAAACAGGCGGTCTGACCTCTGCGGTTTGCTTGTGGAACAGGCAACTCTTAATACGGACGCCGGTGCAGCACCCCTGTACCGCCCTATGGTGGCTAACTTTCCCCGATGGCGAACCCGGCAGTCAGTGGTCTGTTGCCACTTTTGGCGGTCCAGTGGTGGCTTCGCAAAGCTGATCCACCCAACTCGGAATACGCTGGTTGGACTGCCGAGCTCACTGTGCTCAGATCGCCACCTCTGATACAGCGGTCAATGGAGCTTCCAAACCCGTTATATGGCCCTTAGTGTCAGTTCCTCATTAATTATCTAAATGAGTGTGTCAGTCCCTATTTGACTGTGTCTTTCCATTTTTTTAAGAGAGTATGTTGGGATATGAGTGGCTCTCTTACTGACTCTATGCATCTTTAAATGTGTATGGAAGGAGCTGCATGAGTTGGTAATTGGGTGTGTTACAGAGCTTTAGAGTATGTAACTCTCTGTGCAACTGTATTCATGTGGCCTACTTACATAAGGGCTGTGTGTGTGTCTGCGAGTGAATGTGGAAGTGCCTCCGTGCATGTCTGATTGGATGTGTGAAAGGCTGTATCCTTTTGGAGATAGCTATGTGAGGTGCAGTACAGGTTTGAGACTGAATGTATAACTAGACATATCAGTCTGTAATTGCAGATTTGAGTCACTGAAAGTACAAAGTATACATCTTATGTTTTAAGGACATATGTCACTGCCTAAGCCTTTCCCCGACCGAGACCCCTGTGGTCTGCTGGCGGTCTCTGCAGTCCAGCGGCAGTCTTCGCAAAGCTGATCCACACAACTCATAATATGGTGGTTGGACCGCCAAGCTCACTTCGCTCGGTCCACTACCGCGGGCATGGTGGTCCACGGGACTGCCAAACTCATAATAAGGCCTTTACAATCTTTTTGGAAATGTACTAAAAAAATGTCAGGCCTGTGATGAATCTCATACATGCCGGTTATTAAGCTCGGGATAAGCTCATAGCATCCTTCATGCTCAAGTCTTCTTTAATTCTTTTTATAATACGCAATTTAAGTAAATGCCAGCAATCATTTTAAGCAAACTATATTAATTTAAACCATTACTTGTGTGTTCTTGACAAATAAGATTGTGAATGCCTTCTAAAATGTGATGTTTGGATATTTGTCTTTCAAAAAGAATTTTCTAAATATTTGACTTTATTGATATACCTGTTTTATGAACTTGCGTTTTCAAAAACAAAAGTGAATAAATGTGTACCTTGTAAGACAATATTAGAAATGTTTAGATGTTTGTGGCCAGTTACTTTTATATGAACGCACTATTCTGTTAAAACTCCATGAAACACGAATTTATCCGTATTGTTGCTTGATCTGATTCTCCTCCCATTTTAAATTACCTTCTAATAAAAGTTGATTATTACGTCTTGTGAAGTTATTCAGACAGTGGGGGGAGGGGGCATTTTGTGTCCCATCTCAGGCTTGTAAAACATATATATACATATAGTTTGATAATTAAACTTTTCTTATTGCATGTCTGCTTTCAAAAGTTTGCAAAAATGCGTCCCTTTAATTAAGTGCTAATCCCCTCAGCGCTACATAACTCGCAAAGAAATTCAGGCGTTCATGAAATATGCTAATATGACATGCATTCAAGCATAACATTTCTTTAGCACACTAATTACTGGATATATAATTGCAAATACCGGAAATATGTTTATTTCAAACACATAAACTCTAGGAACAACAAATATTTTGAAATCAATGAGTTCAGCAATTATGGAAATTCTCAAGGGGCTTGGTTTGGATATATCTGTCAAAATTTAATTTCTCAGTCTTGAGTAAGTTTCATATCAGTTTATTTAGAGAGGACAGTCATAAAAACAGAACATTTGGCTAAAGATGTGACATTTCCGAAACAGACCCCCAGGTAACACCTGTGTGAATGTAATAAAGTACTGACATTATATGTGTCTTAGAATATAATGCCGTCAGATAAGCAACTTCCATTTAATTTGTATATGAGATGTTTAAATAGCTTTCAACAGTATGACTAGCTTGCCTTGAAATTTAAATGAGCGCCTTATATAGCGTTTTTATTGTTAGAGCTTTAGGGGCATTTGTACAAGGGGATTGTGCAACCGGAACTTCCTTTTTACCGACGTTCCTGTGTCGTAATGCCCTGCTCCATATTTACAAAGTGCTGTTAAACCACTTTTTTGCAGCTTAACACCGCTTTGTAAATATGGTACCCTTTCATGCAGATATCTGCGTGAAAGGGACATGCCATGGGTGTTGCTGTGGGCGTTCCACCACAACACCCATTGGGGGATATTCTCAAGAACGTGTGTTAACTATCGCCAAATTCGCTTAACGCAACTTCTCACATCGCAGTCTATCGCGGGAAAATAACACTGTGTTAACACAATATTCCCAACCCGGCGGCACCATGCGATAGTCTCACGATAACGCGACAAATGCCCGCGTTAAAATTAACGTGACGCCGAAAAAATGCGAAACACAAACGTGAAAAAAGTGGCGATGTCCCCAATGGCGATACAAAAATCTGCGAAAACCAGCGACAGGCCTGCGATTCCCACGTGTCATGCGTGAGAATGCACTATAAAAGCAGAGAAAAAAAAATGTAACTGCGTAGCACCATGGACGCACCCGGACCGAGTGCAGAGGACAACGCGAACCCCACAAGCCCCACAGACGACCAGAAAGGAACCCCGGGCCGGGGAAGGGCAAGGAGAAGAGGAAGACGGGGTTCAGTCTACAGGAAAACCGGATCATCGTCACGGAGGTGACAGAACACTACCAACAACTGTTCGTCACCTCCACTGTGTCATCGCTAACACAAACGGAAATATGGCAGTCCATCGTGAACAACGTGAATGCAGTCAGAGTGTTGAGGAGGTCAATGGAGGAGGTCAAGAGGCGCTGGCATGATGTGAAAAGCCAAACCAAGCAGAAACTCGCTGCCAACCGGAAGGCAGCAACGGCGACTGGAGGTGGGAGTCCTGCGCCACAGGAGGAGCTGGATGAGCTGGAGGAAATGGTGGCCACAGTCATCAGTGCGGAGACGGTGCAAGGAGTTGGGGGTCCGGACACTGCTTGATATGACCTGACCCAACAGCAACAGGGTGAGTAACGACCAGGGACTGGGGGATGGGGGAGACGGGCACAATGGCACACATGCACAATTATGTGTAGCACACTGCACACCCACAATGACTGTGGAACATGTCCCTGATGGCCTTGGGACACTGCAGCACACATAGAAACACCAAGTAGGCCCCCGTCCACCATGTGCACAAATGCCCCCCCCTCACCAATCTCACAACCCACCCATGCACATGTGCTGAACCCAGCAAAGCAGCGGCTCTGTGAGCCACACTGACAATGCAAGTGACACAGCATGACCAATAGCATGGCTGCAGTCAAAATACATGACATGGTGCACGCCACGACACGGAGGTGGCCCAGTGTGGATAACATCCTCAAAGGAGCAGGTCACACCCTGACACATCCACGTGCACATACAACCCCTGACGTCAACAACACATCTGCAGACAAACAATGCACAAGAGTCCAAAATCCGTCCAAGAGCACAAATGACCCAAGTCGCCAACATCTCAGCACCGTAAAAGCACACAAGTCAAAGGCACACCGCCTCAAAGGGATAAGGGGCCGCTAAATCAGAGCTGCTGAACACACACATAGCAATCACAGCACATCAACATTGACGACAATGTGGTACAAAGTGCTACACCTACACCACAGAACAGAGGACACAACTGGTGCTGCATGTGCGTAGAAACTGGCCAACCACATCAGGCATAGCAGGAAACTGTCAGATGATAATGTACGAGTACAACCTCACATCTGTCATGTCTGTCGAAATGTCCACTGTCTCCCATCAAATACCCAGCTCCTCCAAAACAGTCACAATGTACATTGTCATGCAGTCTGTATGTAAACATGTACAATGCGTGCACATACATGGAACACACTGTTAACCTGCATCTCCCCTTCACATTGCAGAGGGACAATCAACACCTCCTGCAGAGCAGACCAGACATCTCTTCAGTGATGATGAGGAGGACCCCTGGCCATCTGCTCCGACACCCTCCAACGGCTCATGGACAGCCTCCACACCCCACCTCCAGGAGCAGGGCAGCCCAGCTGCATTGAGGTGATTCCACCCCCTGCGCAGACCACACAGCAGGAAGCACCCACCACCACGGCTGGCTCCCAACACCTCACCGAAGAACACATGGCATTCCAACGCCGTGTGTCAGACTGCCAGAGGGGGCTGGCTGAACAGGTGCGGGTGGGTTTCGACATCATGGCAGCCAAACTAGATGCCATATGTGGGTGTCTTAGTCCCATCAGGGACCACTTACAGTCCCTAACGGACACCCACAGTCCACTCCATGCCCTACAACAATCCTTGGCTGACCTCGCTGGAGCCATTACTCGGATACAAGAACTGTCTAGTCAGAGAGGCTGCAGCGATGACAGCACAGAGTTGGCACAGATGCGCAGTACAATGGAGAACATGGAGCGGATGCAGGCAGGAAGGATGGCTGCCACGGCTGAACACCAGCGAGATGTAGCTGGGATCTACCATGCCCTGCAGATCCTCATCTTACCATTGCTGCCACAGAGCATGTCCCAGATGACTGCTGCAGGAACTTCGACACACACATCTCCGCCCCCTGATGTGTCAGTGGCACACAGTGATGCAGCCATACCACCTCCGCCCCCTGATGTGTCAGTGGCACACAGTGATGCAGCCATACCACCTCCGCCCCCTGATGTGTCAGTGGCACACAGTGATGCAGCCATAACACCATCACACACACCTGGCACACCTGACACAGAAGACATATCAGAGGACGAAGATGTGGATGTTAATGACTCTGTGTCAAAAATGAGGTTGTAGCATTCATCCCCCACCATATGGCCTGTTTCTGCTTGGTACAGCCCTCTGCATCATGCCCTGGTATAACACCTTCCACTGTCCCACGGAACACTCTTCGACATTCACCTGGACCCCGACATGGACTGCCATATCTGCTCTGGTTACCAATGACACAGCAAATAGGCTGCGGACTCAACCCTTCCTCTACCGATTAACTTGTCCTCCCCTAAAGGACTCTGTTTGGACCTCCACTGGGCAACCATGTAATGTGGGGTGTGCATGGCCATGTACTGCTCCAGCTCCGACACTCCACAGGATGTGAATAAAACATTCCTAATCACACAAATGTGTCATGTCTATGTTCAATCAAGTATAACAGTATGGATGACTGTAGGGACATTGATTGCACAAAAAGGTACACCCTGGGAAATGACATCAATGCGCATGTTTGATCGTGACACACATGGCCAATTAGATGACTGTGAAGGTGTGGACTAGCTGTGGCCTCATTGATCATGAACAACAATCTTGCAACCCCCCAACGTAGCCCCACGTCCATGTATTAAATAGGGCTGTGTTTTCAAAAATGTCAAAGTCGGTAGGAGGCCTAAAGTAGTGTCCCACATCACATGTGACAACAGAACATCTCTTCGCATACCTACACACACTCAACTGTGTGGACACAGCCTGGTTTGATGGAACACATTGATCCACATGGCAAGAAGTTGGACACCATACTCACATTGCTGAAGACACGTAAGCGCACAGGTCTACCAGCAACTCTCCCAACCACAATGTCTGGCTCACAGAGGTGGAGCTGGCAATAGGGACCCACCCCTAAGTGAAATGCGTCAGTCAGTCCCTCCCTGTGTATGGACAATGCTCATTGAGGCACACGATTTGGCATGCTAATCAACACTCATCACAGTTGAACACTAGTGAAGTTGTGTACACTTTATTAGCATGTGCATGTCAGTACGGGCAAGACAAGGGCCACAACATGCAGACCAATGCATCATACACTAACAGGCAGCAAAGGAACATGTAGAGGTGCAAGACATGGGGAGGCACAAATGAAACCAATCATTACGGATGCCAACGGTCTCAGCCCACCTTGCCTTGCTGGACGAGTCATGTGGTGTTTGACGAATGCTCATTGCACCGTGTCAGGGGACACCACTCACAGCCCATGGGATCTGCATAGTCCTGTACCACCGGACTGCGCTGACTGTCTGCTCTGCTAACAGTGAGCAGGTGAAGGAGTCCAACAAGGTCACATGTAGTACTACATTGCCATGTTTGTACTCTCCCTCCAGCGGTGTGTCAGGTTGAGGAACGTTGCCAGGCGCCGCTGTCCACTCACCTTCCACAGGTGTGTGTCAACCCGCAGTCTTGCACGCACATGCATTCTGAGTCCAGGCGAATGCAGCCATGTCCACTGTTATGGTGGGATATGTGTCCATTTCTCCAAGATGCAAAAGGGTGTTGGGACCTGTGCTATGGGTTACAATCTTTTGTGGCTGCAGGAACGTAGTTACTCGTCCTTGAAAGTGAGCGCAGCTTCATGGGCAATCAGTTCCAAGAGTACGTCGTTGTCGACTTCAATGAACACGGGGGCGAGCCAATCCATTAGCTGGTCCGGACAGATGTGCTCCGTCCACGCCGTTTCACCAATCTGCAACACAGCCCAATAGGGGAGCGCTTCGATGTGGTCACTGCACACGAGGAATTGTGAAATCTCACATGCCCAACTGCCAGCACATACGCCAGATACCAAGGCATCCCATGAACGGGTATCACGGTTACACTCCTGGTCGTGGTCCAAAAGGGGGCGCACACACATGTCATAATCCAGTTCAGCTACCGTTGTGTTGGATAGGCAGACATCCATGGGCCACTCAAATATGCATGATCGACAGTGGAACCAGGGCTGGACGCAGGTGACGTACGCAAGACGGAAGCTCAGACGGGAACTGATGCGCAACACTGCCAGTGGCAGTGCCCCCAACAAATGCAGCATACGGTTAAGGTACAGTTCCACGTGACAGGCGTTGTGCATGCGCCCGGGATGTTCTGACGTTGCGTTGTTCGCTCCCGTAGAACCGGCACTCTTCTGACCTGCGGCTGTTATGTGGATGATATACCACAGCTCGGAGCAATGAGTCATATGAGTGTGCAGAGTTTGGACGTATGGGTTGTCCTGTACGTAAGTGTCAAGGCCATTCCATGCAGGAGTACCTCGAGCAAGGACTTCTGTGTGTGGGGTGTGGATACGTTGATCTTTCATTAGCGCTGTGTGTAGTGTGGGAGTCGTCATCATCTGCCATGGTATCTCTCTCAGGGGGTGCCTGCCGCATGCAATTCCAAGGTCGGAGGTGCAGATATCCTTCCGCCTTCTGTATTGAGACAAAGGGGCTTTCATCCCTAATGTTAGTCTGACTACTGCTTGTATCCTGGGAATGTGATGTGGCTTTCGCGCTGCAATTGAGGCTAGGCCTTGGGCTTATGGTGCACGAAAAGCAATGAACACACACAACAGTTGGCATGTATGAGCCAAGACCCAGAGCGGCCTTGCGCTCCTTGTACAATCCCTTAGTGCGCAGACGCCCTCCGGGTGCATGCAACATTGCAATATTGTCGATTGCGGGCAGTGTGGCGCAGACACAGCAACAGAGACACACACATCAGTTGGTTTCCTGTGCAGCCCAGATATGAACCACGCCCAGAAGCCAGGGATATTTGTTCACATCCCTACGCTGGCCTGGCGTACGCGGAGCCAGCCCACTCTGCTTAGGTATAAAGGGGGGGGACGATGACGCAACGTGTCCCAGTTCTTCCCCACTGCCTGAGGTGACATGGCTGCGTCCGCCTGCCATATGACGAGGCTCAATCATATAGGGTCCATGACTTGCGTTGCACGGAGTCGGTGGCACCGGTTACACTGCAGCCGGCACGGGCCTACTGCCACAGGACGGTGACTTTCTGTGCACTGAGGTGGGGGCACCTGAAGTGCTGAGCGGGTGTGCAGCCTGCGATGATGCCGTGTGCACTGTTATGGTCTCTGCCTTTGCAATATCAAGACCCAGAATCAAGTGTGCGACCTGGTGGACCGCAGTGTAGGCCTGAGCCAGTGGGCAGCGCGGGCCTACCGCCACGTGGCGTTGCCTCGCGGTTCACAGAGTTAGTGGCACCTATAGAGCTGAGCGGGTGTGCAGCCTGCGATGAGGACGTGTGCACTGATATGATCTCTGCCATTGCAAAATCAAGACCCAGAATCAAGTGTGCGACCTGGTGGACCGCGGTGCGGGATGCGTGATGTGGAGGCTGCCAAGGTCGCCGGCCCCGGGCTTGGAGCTTGCACCGGCACGTGGTGGGCCCTCTTGGAGACACGCCGGTGGCGGAAGGTGAGCAGTGAGGCCTGGGTGCGCAGGGGCGGGCAATCCCCGCTGGGGTGCAGCAGCCTGTGTGCGCAGGGGCGGCCAAGCGATGTTGCCATGTGCAATGATATGTACTCTGCCATCATTGGCTGTGGACTCTGTTTCAGATGAGGGACCTGGTGGACTGCAGTGTATACCGGCACGTGGTTGGAGACACACCGGTGGCAGCAGGTGAGCTGTGAGGCCTGGGTGCGCAGTGTCGGCACTGTCTCTCCCTGTCCCTCTCTTCCTTTCACTGTCTCTCTCTCTCCCTATCTTTCTCTCTCTCTCTATTTCTTTCACTGTCTCTCTCTCTCCCTCTCTTTCTCTATCTTTCTCTCTCTTTCTCTCTCTCAGTCTCCCTCTCTTTCTTTCACTGTCTCTCTCTCCCTCTGTTGCTCTCTCTCTCCTTCTCCCTCTCTCCCCCTTTCTCTCTCTTTCTCTCTCTCCCTCTCTTTCACTCTCTCTCTCTCTCTCTCTCTCTCTCCATTTCTTTCTCTCTCTATTTCTCTCTCTCTCTGTCCTTCGTTGAGCGCATGACGCACCTTCTTATCTTCAATATTGTCTTGCAGGTTTTGACTTGCAGATTGTCCAGAGAAGACCCGCCATGACTCTTCCACTTATTAGTGTTGAGTTAAATTTGAATAAAATAATTATTTTTGAAATTCTAAGATGTATGAATGTTTTTCCTTTTTCTGACCACACATGAATGTTAATTGTTGTACTTGTGCGACATCAGGTGAATTGTTGTGTTCATGAATTTGTAAGGTAGATGTGACATTTCTTTGTCCGGGGGGGTGCCCGGGGTAGGGCCCCAGGGGGGGGCCTGGGTGTAGTGGCAGTGGGTGTTGTGGCCCTCTTGGGGCTCTGAGCTGCATGATCAGTGGCTCTATGGCATCTGTTGTTCTTCAGGTGTGGCTCTGGGCTGGGCTCCCTTTCATGGTGCAGGTTGTCGTCCGACTTAACACCAGGTAGGAGCAGGTGTTAAATCCCTGCTGCTAACGCGCCTTATCGCATGTTTTTGATTCTTATCGCCGATCTGGCTGGTCGTTGAGAATGTTGCGCAGTGGTGTTTCCGCGGCTTTTTGCACGGGAACGCCTACTCTGCATCTCATTAGCGTTAGTTGCTGGTGTCAACCGTGGCGATGTTTTTTGCGGCTGCTATCACAGGAAAACTGGTGATATCGGCTGTTAGCACCAGCTTGTGAATGGTGCGATGAATTTATCGCCACTTTGGCTGCGATAAAGTGCCGCTAACTCGGCGATAAGTCCTTGAGAATATGCCCCATTGTTTTTTGATGATGCCCCAGATTTAAAAAGATTTGTAAATCTGAGGCAGCGCCAAAATCTAATAACATGAAAAAGCAGGAGTTAGATTGGCACAACAAGGAGTTAACTTTTATTTCTCCTTCTTTTTGCTTTTTCTACGTGTACTGTACTCTGCAGCACACATAGAAAGAGCAAAACATCATTAATTATTGTTCTTGTGCATGCACAAAAACAATTATTAAAGAATGTCGATTTGTTACTTTCATGTGTGCTACAGAATGCAGCACACATAGCAAAAAATAATTTTTGATTGTTTATGTGCAGGAAGGGACACCTTTGTACACATAAACAATCATCCATCCCTGCAACTCAGGCACCCTTGGACAATGGCGCATGGGTGTCTGTATTGGCGCTAGGCAGCTATTTTTTGCGCCAGTGCTAGGGAAAAAACAGGGGTGCACCATATTCTTGTTAATAGGGTGTATCCCTGCGTTTTGGAAATGGCGCTGCAAAATTTCCTTGTACATATGCCCCTTAGTTACTTCGAGAATGTGAGGCACATAGCCCTCATAATGTAAGTCCTATTACGAGCAGGCACAATATTTTCCAGACTATGGGGCTTATATACAAGCCCTTTGCGCTGCCAGTACGTCGCTTTTTAGTATTGTCTTTAAAACTTACACTACCCCCTTACTTCCACCTAGTGCTTAATGTGTAATAGAATGAGTGCCAGTGCTGTGAAACTAGTGGCCGGTGCAATTAAAATGCCAAAGAACGGAATACCAAGGCTGCATACTCTTTAATCCACCTCATGTTTCTTTTTTTATTCAAATTTGTTTATTGCATTTTTTAAAATGTTATGCATTTGAACAAATTAACATAGGCAATCATATGCACATTTACATTGGTGAAACAAATCATATAGCATACAATATCATCCTGACATTTGCAGAATTGGGATTTGCGTATGCATAGCATACAAGGTGCCTAAGCAAACAGTGTTAACTGTGTATAAAAAAACGCAAATGTAAAGTCCCATTGGTTTGACATGATAAGACAGCTTCTTTTGTTAGCTGTGGCATATCGCCGCCATCTTCGATCCGCCCCGCCTCCCCCACTGCTCCTTAATTGTATATTACCCATGTGTGACGCCATACCTTACTGCTTGAATGATCTAGCTGTGGCTTGGACATATGCATGAGGTGCACAATGTTTAAAGCCCTGCAGGTTCATTTGTTAACAGCCTCCCCCTTGACGATGTCTGTTTTACTCTATGTTGTCAGCTGGCTCTGGTGTCTCACCTGCCCCTGAGGGAGCACCCTATGGTTCCGTATACTCCTACCAGGAGCCACTGAAGTCTGCCAGTATTGCATCCCATGCTGCCGCCAGCTGCAGTGCGCGCAGCCCCATTGTATCTTCGCGATGAAGCGCCACGCTTTCTGCCTGCGCCCAACATAGCAGGGATTGGAACCAGGCCTTCGCAGCCGGGGGTTCAGGGGACTTCCAACGCCTGCAGAGTAACCGCTTGGCCACGATGAGTCCCAGGTCTATAAATCGAGTTGTGACCTTATGCTTTTTAGACCTTTGGTAGAGTCCCAGAAGACATACCTCCCAGGTCCACTCCAACGTGCGATCTGTGCACTGGGCTAAGTTCTTAGTGACCATTTCCCAGTAAGTCACAATAGCAGTGCAGGCCCACAACATGTGTAAGAGGTCTCCTCCCACTAGCCCACACCTGGGCATTGGACATCGTTGCGGCCAAAGTATCAATTGACCTTGGCTGGTGTCATGTAGGCTCTGTGCGTTATGAAATATTGGATGAGGCGGAATCTGGCGTTCCGAGGAATGCATGTGGGTCCCTCTAATATGGCCGTCCATTCGCGCTCTGTGCTCGATCGCTGTAGATCTGTGTCCCAGTGGGCCCTGAGTGATGTCAGTGGAGATACTGCGTGCGCACAGAGGGATTCTGGCAACCACTTGGTGAGAGGCCGGCCTGTGCCTAGTTCTTGTAAATATTGGAGTGTTAATTGGTTTGCAGGCTCTTGTGCTTATGTTTCCCCATAAATCATGCAGCGTTTGTGTCAATGCAGCATGCAGCGGGAATTGTCCCTGCGGCAGGTTGAATTCTTCGGCAAGTATATCGAACGGCATCAACTGCTTATCTCGATATAAGTCCCCTAGGGTTTGGATTCCCGCCTCCTCCCAAAAGTGGAGTTCTGCTCCGGTGGTTTTTAGGCGTTGTCTAGGTGTGCCAAGCACTGGTAGAGATGGTGCGTATGGGGTGACTGCTCTCGTGATTCTTAGGCTGCGGCGATAACAGGAGTAGGCTACTCTCATCAACAGCTGGGCGGGCGACGCTCCTGCCATGCCAGGATGAAATAGTGTTCCTATTTGAGGGTGGGTGCAGCCCGGCCGCTGCGGTTAGTTGGGAGATTTAGTTTGGCTAGTGCTACCCTGCAACGCGTTCCATGTCATATAAACTGTTGCATGTCTCGCTCGAACATGCGGAAGAATGCTGGCCTGACATAAAGGGGTAAGTTTGTGAAGTGATAAAGGAGCCTTGGGAGTACCACCATTTTCAGGAGCGCAATGCGGCCCATGACAGCTAATGGAAGGGTGCGACAGAATTCCATTTGTGATCTAACTGCTGTAGTGGCACTCCTGAGGTTACCCTCCAATAGGTCCGTTGGTTCCCCATAGATGCGGATCCCAAGGTATCGGATCGCTGTCTGCTGCCAGCGTACCAACGTATTGTTAATCGACAGCATTGGGTCGGGGGTTGACTCGGCAAAGGGGTACAGGCACGACTTCTCCCAGTTTACTCGAAGTCCTGATAGGGAGGCAAAGTCCAGCAGAGCCTTCTAAATTGTTCCGCATGGTGACTTGACAACTCGAATATATATTAACAGGTCATCTACGTATAGAGAGACTGCATGTGTACTGTGTCCTAAGGGGATACCCCACTCTTCCTGTGTCCTGCGCAGGGATTCAGCTAGCGGCTCAATGGCCAGGGGGAACAATAAGGGGAAGAGCGGGCAGCCCAGTCGTGTGCCGCGTTCGATTGGAATCTGATGAGATATGTATGGGCCTGTCTTAACTATGGCGGTAGGTTGAGTATAAAGCAATTTGATGAGACTTAGGAAGTTGGCGTCTAGGGCGTACTTGTGTAAAGCAGCGTATAAAAAGTCCCACTCCAGCGTGTCAAATGCTTTCTCTAAGTCGAGCACTAGACATCCCAAATGCGCCCAACATTCCTTCGAGTAGAGAGCTACTCTAAAGAAGCGTCTCAGATTTAGTGATGTGCAGCGGGCGGGTACAAACCCATTTTGGTCTGTGTGTACCTGATGCGGTACCAATGGGGCCACCCTGCTTGCCAGTATTTTGGCTAGTTTCTTATAGTCCATATTCAATAATACTAACGGATGATGCGAGCCTATCATTTCCGCATTTCTATCGGGCTTAGGCAACGATACGAGTAGGGATTCGCAGAGCGTCTCCGGTAATATGGATGCTTCCTGTGAGCTGCGGTATAGCAAGAGTAATTGTGGGGCTAGAGCTAACTGGTATGCTTTGTAGTTTGGCTGGCAGTCTGTCTGGTCCCAGCGCTTTACCGGTGGCCAGTGCCCTTATCGCCTGTTGTACCTCTAGGAGCGTGGTTGGCTCATCTAGCTCAGCTCTCTGCTCCACAGATACGCAAGGCATAGTGAGCGGGGCTAGGAAGGATTCTAGTGCTGTCAGTTTTACGCGGATTACTGACTTATACACTCTGGTGTAGTGGGCGGTGAACTCACAGTGAATGTCATATTGGCGAGTCAGTGGCTGCCCTAACCTGGATCGCAACCGCAGTATCGGTTGTTGTGTGTGCTGTTGCCTGATCAATAGCGCTAGTAATCTGCCTGCCCACTCTGCTGCTGTGTGCATGTGGAATAAACACAATGGGGGAACCCTGTGTCCCTCAGAACCTGGGTACGTATATGTGAAGCTACAGTGGTTCTGTTGGGTAAGAGACAATTTCTTAGCAAGTAGTAAAAAAGAATAGAAACAGGTAGCTTAATACAAACTGTACAGATTAGTTGCAATTGCTTCAGTTAAATCATAGCACCTAAATACGATGTTGGAACACAAACAGAGCAAAACACTGACTAGTAAATGTTTGCAAAATTATTATTTTATATGAATTATAGTATCCACGTATATTTACAAAAATTCAAGTTTTCCAAGGGCGTCACAAGGAGATACAATAATGAGGAGACATGTATTTAAAGTGACCTTAAGTGCTCAGTGATGGTGGTGCAGTGCATATATATAAAGTGCAATTATATACAGGTGGATCAAAGGGGAAAGAATGGTCAGAAAAGAGCAACGAAAACAATGTCTCTGGTCAATAGCGCATTTGCTTATTGGTTCGAACCACGAGACTAGTTAGAGCTGAGCCATATATTGTTGTTGACGTTTCGACCCTGACGAGGCGCTATTGTGGTCTCATGGCGGGTCTACTTCAGGACAAGGAGAGAATGACAGCCTAAACAAAGGAGGTACTTAATCAAATTGTGTTCCAAAGACAAGGGCCAGGGTGAAGTCAAGGGTAGATTGGCCAAGTACTCACCCAAAAGGCGCCCCTCGTTGAGTGAAGGCAGCCAAAGGATCTATCAAAATTATAGACCACATTAAGTGAGGTGGTATACCCCGAAGATTGGGGCTGGGAGATAGAAGGCGTGCAGACAAGAGTCTTACCTGCAAAGGTCAGGGGAGGGCAGGGGTATCAAGGTACTTCAAAGGTTACAGTCTTTTAAATCTAAAGAATAAATATATACATGGGAATTGTGGTAAATCTATACAAGGATATAAACAAGATAGTGGTACTAACTTAGAAAGGCAACCAAGTGAGGCTTACCTAATTGGCGGGGATCAGGGCCTGTTATATGAATAATCAGCCAGTTGAGAGACACAAACTTAATACGGTTGTTGTGTAAATGATGCCAAAAAGAAGTCTGAACAAAGAGCGATTTGGAAAAAGAAATAAATGTCCAAAAGCAGCTCCGCTGGAAACTCCAAAAGTAGGCTTAGATAAAAATGAACTTCACGTCCGGAAATGTTCATAGTAAAAACGCCCGTAAATGAATTTGGAAAGAGAAATCCAAAATCCACACGCAGGTCCGCAGGGTGATGCTGTAGAATCCTCTGTCGCCAAATTGTTGTGTAAATGACGAAGTCCAGATGAAGGAATCAAAGTAGTTTATTCCAATAAATATACAACATCACCAGAGGGCGTCCAGTGTCATCAATCTCCAACATCCAACTGACTACAAGAGCACGGCACGGACCAAACACTCTAGAATGAATGGAGAATGAAAGGTCCGTGCCGAGTTACATAGCAACCATGTACATAACAACGGTCCACAGGGAAGCCAGTTAATGATCCTGTGAGTAAAGCGTAAAGGAATTAGACGCTTGACATCTCATAAATAAACAAAAAGTGGTGGCTAGAGAGATTAGTCTGCTCACCTAGACTTCCTCGCACGCTACGTCGCAGTCTTAAATGGGGCTGCTACACTCGCGGTAATGAACAGGCGCCCCCCCGCGCCTAGGGGAGGGGTACCCTTAGTAGCGCCACAGGGCTGAGCCTCCTCCAGGGCCCTGGACAAGGAAGGGGTTGGCTGGCTGAGGTGATGTCATCGTGAGGCACGGAGAAATGAAACCTAGCAGAAACGAAACTTAGTGGGTATATAAGGCCGTGCCCTGGGGGGTTTCGTTCTCTTTGTCCCCTCGGACCACAGCCTGGCCACAGGAGCGTCGTCAATGTGGAGAAAGGTTCCGGTTGGCGGCGGGCGGAGGTGGCGGGCTGAGTTGGAGGGGGCCGTGGCGTAGTGTAATTTCTAGTTAGGTTTATATATTATTTTATTGGTATTTCTTTCGAATGTGTTCCGGGGCGCGCAACGGCTTTGTTGGGGTGGTTCGCTGTGCCGGGGTCGCGGCAGGAGTCTGATCGGATTGCGTGGCTGCTGCGTTTCTTGGACGAGGGCGCGCCCGTATGTTGTGATCGTTTTTCGAGATTGAGCCATTTTGAATAGGGAAGTGTCTCGGATTCGCTGTGCCATGGATGCCAGCACAACGCACCATGTTTTCCCAGAAGGAGCAATTTGACTCAGACAGTAATATCTTAAAATCGCTTGCTGAAAGTCAGGCGTGGGGTAAAACCCTACTAACAATATAACTGAAAGACAAGAAGGCAACATGAACAGGCATAGAGCGTGAGAGGAAAGCAGAACAATAGAGCGTGACAGGCTGTTGGCTAATTCTATTTTTGCGTTACTGTGTGTTTGGGTGCACGTGCGTGCATGCATGCATGATTGGTTGTGTGGACCTTTAATTGTTTACCAATTCTCTGTCTGCTTTCTGGGCCTAGAGGTGACAGCCGTTCCAAGGTCATGCAGTTGCGTTTCGCTTGCGCAGCGTCGTTATCGTGCATTGGGAAGGTACAGTTGCTGGGCGGAGGCCTTCAGTCCTGGCACCGGTGCTTTGGTGTTGAACAGGTCGATACGTTGGCAAATTTAATTTGCGAGTCGGGGGCTCGCACATTTCCTCACAGGGGCACAATGTTGGAAGCTGCAACTGATTAACAGTTGACGAGCTGTGGTCATAATGTGAACAATGCATTTTCAGGAATGCATCTCGCGGCCCAGCGGGTCTTATACACGGCCAGTGGCTCCTAGTGCCAGGCGGTGTTGCCGGTGGACTGCAGGGGGCGTGGCTGGGGCGGCGGAGCATTCGGCTGTTCCAAATTGATTATCTGTTCTTTTTCTCAGACTCGTGCGATATGTAGCCCTTAAATGGTCCGATGTTACTAATGTTAATAAGGCTGTTGGGTGTAAATGAAGATTAAAGAAAGCATAATCCTCGCCTCTACCTAGGTGTGTGATAATGTTGAATATAGGGCATATCTGTGCTGCGTTGCATGTTTGTGTACATGTGCAATGTTCTGTTTAAAGTGTACTCTTGGATGAGTTGTACATATAGTATGTGTTTAAAGAAGCACTGCTGCGTGATTACAGTGATACTCACGTGTGTGGAATATCGGTACTTTGATGTATGTGCGTGCAGTGCTCTAATGTGTCCTGTTGAGTCTGGGTGTTTTTGTCAGTGTTGATTAGTTGTTCTGGGAAAGCAAGAGTATAGCTGGAGACCAACCAACAAAATTAAGTACGGGTTTGCATAAACCAAGCAAATTCTTTTTAGAAATGTATCAGCAAATTATTGATGATTTTTGCCTTCATTTCCCATTGTGTATGCCCCTCTGTGCGTGCTCCCTGCCCTCTTCATGGGTACTATTGGGTATATGAAGACAGATAATGGCGGGGGCGGCAGAGCATTCGGCTTGTTCCAAGGGCTTCACGCAACTAACAAAAAATCCGAAATTCACTTCAAGTATTTTCAGTTTAATGGAAAATTCTCTTGGGCAAATTAGGATGTTCTGCCTGTATTTTCACGAACCGAATGTATTGTCTTGGTACATTCTCACGCAAGGCACACCGTTTTCATAGTTTGCCTTTGTTGTTACATACATGACATAGCGTGTATTTGTAAAACGCTCATTCACCCGTGGGCGTCGTGGCGCTCAATGGCAGATGTTTGTTTTTGCCCAACTCCATGGCTTACTTTGTCGACCTCAGAGGGATGTGGGGCTGAGTGGACCCGCCAGGTTTTGAACGGGTGTCCTTGAGGTCGAGCGCAGATCTATGCTGTAGACGCATTGTCAACTGACCAGGCAAACTACTTATCAATATAAAATACACAGGTGTACAGGTGTCTTCCTGCTGGCGAAAACTGTCCAAGGGCCCCGAAGCAGGCACATCTCGCTAAATGCAGACAACATTTCCCAGCAGCTATAATAGCAGCCCCTCAGTCGTGTGAAGAAGGACGGCATGTCGGAAAGGTGGGGCCAACATCAGTGTGATGCTCGTTGGCAGCTTTCACGGAGGCTGTCCCGGTATGTATATGCCCTAGAAGTCCGCTAGGTTCAGCTGGGAACATGTTTTCATGCCTGGCCTGTGCGGAGCCAGGTGGTACCTCTCCTTGCACACAAGGTGGGGGAAACATAACAGCCATTCTTTATGATTTACTTAAGTTCCTTCATATGGGCGGGAACAGGACTAGGATGTATGTTCTGCCACTCTGTATGACACGTGAGCGGACAATGCTGGGGAGGTAGAGCTAGTGGAGGCTTGCTTCCAGAGTTGATTTCTAACTTTTAAGTATGGTTTGTCCCAATACTCCCGCCAGTGGCAATGGTGGTTAATTCACTCAACAAATAAAGAATATTAAACATGAATTAGAACAATAACAACAGGCATTCTGCTCATTCATTTAAGTTCCGGTTCATATGGGCAGGGACAGGACTGGGGTGTTTGGTTTGCCACGTTGAGTAACTTCCAATCGGACCATACTGTGGGAGGTTGATCCATTGGAGGCTTGCTTACTGATTTGATATTTCTAGCAGGGCTGTCCGCCTTGGCAATTCTGAGATCAGCTGTTGGTCACTGTTAACAAGGTCCGGTTAGAGAAGTGAGCCTTAGTTCTTCCGCTCAGGTTATTGCGCTCGAGTGGAAATGCTTGCTTTACCAAGCTTACATCTAAAATTCCCGGCATTGACAGATAGCTTCATATTGGTTTTTCATGGTACTACTAATCGGTCTTCAGAGCTGGTATGGGATCCTTTTAACAGTTATTATTCCAAAGTTGGGACAAGCAGTTTGCGACCATGAAGTAGTGCACTAGCGCAGCAGCGGGACCAATTACTGAGGTCATGGTAAACTCCAAGGTATTGTTTGTTAAGCTGTATTAGTGCCTCGAACAATGGCAACACAAGCTTTACTTAGTGTTGGACACTTAAGTGAGCCAACAGGTATAAGCTTAGGGGACTTAAACGCAAACTCGAACAATGACAACACAAGCTTTACTTTTAGTGTTGGGCACTTAAGTTGAGCCAACAGGTATAAGCTTAGTTCTTCCGCTCAAGTTATTGCGCTCGAGTGGAAATGCTTGCTTTACCATGCTTACATCTAAAATTCCCAGCATTGACAGATAGCTTCGTATTGATTTTTCATGGTACTACTAATCGGTCTTCAGAGCTGGTATGGGATCCTTTTAACAGTTATTATTCCAAAGTTGGGACAAGCAGTTTGCGACCATGAAGTAGTGCACTAGCGCAGCAGCGGGACCAATTACTGAGGTCATGGTAAACTCCAAGGTATTGTTTGTTAAGCTGTATTAGTGCCTCGAACAATGGCAACACAAGCTTTACTTAGTGTTGGGCACGTAAGTTGAGCCAACAGGTATAAGCTTAGGGGACTTAAACGCAAGCTCGAACAATGGCAACACAAGCTTTACTTAGTGTTGGGCACTTAAGTTGAGCCAACAGGTGTAAGCTTAGGGGACTTAAACGCACACTCCGAGTGTGAAGTGGTCCCTCCAGATACCATAAAAAGTACAGTACGTTGGCTATTCTGCAATGATTCATGCATTATACAGGAGGGTATGCATATCTCTCTGTGCCAAGGTGCAGGATGCCCATCTGCACAATACATATTATCTTGGTGTAGGCTTATTACCTTGGATATTATGCAAGCTTTCACAGCCTCTGCTTGACTAGGGGAACGCCCAAATACATAAGAACCCTTGCCGCTTAGGTGATGGGGTCACTGCAGGAAGCTGGGGTGTGGGGGCCCAAAAGTCTTTTGGGGTACTTACCACGGAAAGCGCGAATGATGGTAGTGAGGCCAAGGGGTCTACACCGGGAGCCTCCACAGGGAACTGGGGTGTAAGGGCCCAGAACTCTTTTGGGGATAATTCACAGGGAAACATCGAGTAAATAGTGGTGTTTGGTACCAGGGGCCTGGTACATCTGTAATCCTTGTGGCCGGCAGTGCTTATCTGAGTTGTAGTGGTGTTTTAGTTTCTTCCCTGGAATGTTGCTCTGCTACCAAACGAACCTTGTCTGCTCCACCTTAAGTATGGCAAGCAGTACAGGTTCCAGAAGTGAGGTTCACAAGTTGGCTATAAGTGAACAGCGGCCTTTAATAAGTAATTAAGGAACAAACAGTTCTTCTCCGAGTCCCGGCCTTTATCACCTTCTTCCTGCATGCGCTAATTAAACTTGCGGCATGCGCTAGTTAAACACACCGGTTTTTTATAAAGGCTACAGCAACTTTTATCCAGGCAACAGGTGCATACTATCTTGTTTTGCTGCTAGCAGACATTTAGGACAGTTGTTTCATGCTCTGATTAAACACACCAGTTCTAATCATGGGCAGTAGCATGACTGGGTGCTTCAACATGGCTCATGGCTGGCACCTACCGCCGTTTATTCTGTTATGGATCGGCGGTGAAGCCAGGGGCTGGGTTGGGGCTCCATGCAGTGCTGACTGATGTCCAGCAGGTGAAATAATTCGTTGGCGATCTATGCAACCCTAAAGGGGCCGCTTTTGCATCTGAATGTTTCTCCTCTATTTTCTTACTTTCGGTGGTTCTCTTGGCGTGATTTACGGGGCTCACAGGCCCATGTAGGTGGGATTAATAAAACGTCTACTACCAATTTCACTGTTATATCAAACTGCCCAAACCCACAAAGTATGGACTGAATAGAATCTTGGGGAGGCTGCCTGTGTTCCGGTTCCCCGGTGGGCCAGTGCGGTATGCGGTGCCCTGGATGTCAAGTGGTGCAACTGTTGGCTGTAGCGCGTTGGGGCCTGCCGGCACAATATGCGCAGCAGAGTGGAACATTGGTGGCCGAGACTGCCAAGTTCAAATATACGGCCAAGTTCTAGTGTATGGCCAAGTGAAAAAGTTAGCCCACTTTTTCTTCTGCTCCAAAGCCCACTATTCTACATAGGTGCTGAACGTTTCTCCTCTATTTTCTTACTTTCGGTGGGTCTCTTGGCATGATTTACGGGGCTCACAGGCCCATGTAGGTGGGATTAATAAAACGTCTACTACCAATTTCACTGTTATATCAAACTGCCCTAACCCACAAAGTATGGACTGAATAGAATCTTGGGGAGGCTGCCTGTGTTCCGGTTCCCCGGTGGGCCAGTGCGGTATGCGGTGCCCTGGATGTCAAGTGGTGCAACTGTTGGCTGTAGCGCGTTGGGGCCTGCCGGCACAATATGCGCAGCAGAGTGGAACATTGGTGGCCGAGACTGCCAAGTTCAAATATACGGCCAAGTTCTAGTGTATGGCCAAGTGAAAAAGTTAGCCCACTTTTTCTTCTGCTCCAAAGCCCACTATTCTAACATAGGTGCTGCTCCATGTGAATAACTCAGTGCACAGTATGGGCTCTTACTAACACCAATTAAAACTCCCAAAGGGCCAATGCGGTATTCAGTGCCCATAGTTGGTGCAGTTGGCAGACTCATTGTTCAGCAAACTTCCTGCAGAAACGGGCAGGTATGCCTCGGGTGGAACCTAGGAAAATCGGTTGCAAGGCTGTGCCTGCAGGCACGCCGCGCACAGCGGAGGTCGCAAGAAGTATGTTCTCCACTGATGGTGGTAGATATGGACATGTGGAAGTTAAGCCGCATATTTTAACTGCTTGCCATTTATAAACGGGCAGCGGTGTCCTGATGGGAACCTGGGAAAGATGGTTGCAAAGCGGGGCCTACTGGCACGCGGCGCTCAGCAAATATCACATTAATATGTGCTGGATGGTCCGAAAATGGAATTAGTGATAGTTCTCTTGGGTTTTCTGCTTCTAGCTTGGGGGCTAATAATACCAGCTGTATGGGCTGGGGGGGCTCCAGTCCAAGCGGAACAATTAACAACTTGGTCAAAATAATTTAGCAACTCCAACAATAGGCACAATTTGGCTCAACTCGTCTAGTCAGGAATTAGGCATTGTTCTGTAAAAATAAAACAGGCAGGTGTTGTGGAGCACCGTCAGCATCTGGGGGGGAGGGTGAGTACGGCGGGGAGCTTCTCACCCTGTGGCGAGCGCTAACAGTTAACGACAAAGAGGGATGCACAACAATGGAGGTGCAGCCATTCGATGGACCCCAGGAGGGGGTAGATTCCACGTGTGCAGTGGGTCGGCGGGGAGGAGGAACTGACCTGCCGGTAGTCCTAGACTCTACTGCCCTAACACACAACGTATGAACTAAGTAGAATCTTGGGGAGGCTGCCTATATTCAGGTACCCCGGTGCGCCGGTGCGGTATGCAGTGCCCTGGATGTCAAGTAGTGCATCTGTTGGCTGTAGCGCGTTGGGGCCTGCCGGCACAATGTGCGCAGCAGAGTGGAACATTGGTGGCCGAGACGGCCAAGTTCAAATGTACAGCCAAGTTCTAGTGTACGGCCGAGTTAAAGAGTTAAAGTATAAAGTTCAAATATACGGCCAAGTTGTTCTAGTGTATGGCCGAGTTAAAATTAAAGTGTAATGTCGTGCTTAATTCCCTTACTGCCGTTGACATGTTGATGCAACTAAAGTGTGATGCTGTGAATACTTCTTATGTATCCAAGAAGGATACTTTCTTTGGTAATGGTCTGTGGAAAATTACTTGGTTTGATGTAAATAAAAGGCTACGCCGAGGACAACATACCCTGATTCTGAGAATTCTTGGGCGTAGCGGGCGGTAAGGTCACGGAATTTGGGGAGGAGGGAATGTCACGTTGTGCGCATACTATGAACATGCGCCCCCCGCGCCTAGTGGAGGGGCGCCCTTAGTAGCGCCATGGGGCTGAGCCTCCTCCGGGGCCCTGGACAAGGAAGGGGTTGGCTGGCTGAGGTGATGTCATCGTGAGGCACGGAGAAATGAAACCTAGCAGAAACTAAACTTAGTGGGTATTTAAGGCAGTGCCCTGGGGGGTTTAGTTCTCTTTGTCCCCTCGGACCGCAGCCTGGCCACAGGAGCGTCATCGACCACCCACCCACCCGGCAGAAGAGCAAGGCTGCACGGAGGCGGAGCGCTGACAGTTAACAACAAAGAGGGATGCACAACAATGGAGGTGCAGCCATTCGATGGACCCCAGGAGGGGGTAGATTCCACGTGTGCAGTGGGTCGGCGGGGAGGAGGGACTGACCTGCCAGTAGTCCTAGAATCTACTGCCCTAACCCACAACGTATGGACTAAGTAGAATCTTGGGGAGGCTGCCTGTGTTCAGGTACCCCGGTGGGCCGGTGCGGTATGTGGTGCCCTGGATGTCAAGTAGTGCATCTGTTGGCTGTAGCGCGTTGGGGCCTGCCGGCACAATGTGCACAGCAGAGTGGAACATTGGTGGCCGAGACGGCCAAGTTCAAATGTACGGCCAAGTTCTAGTGTACGGCCGAGTTAAAGAGTTAAAGTATAAAGTTCAAATGTACGGCCAAGTTGTTCTAGTGTATGGCCGAGTTAAAATTAAAGTGTAATGTCATGCTTAATTCCCTTACTGCCGTTGACATGTTGATGCAACTAAAGTGTGATGCTGTGAATAATTCTTATGTATCCAAGAAGGATACTTTCTTTGGTAATGGTCTGTGGAAAATTACTTGGTTTGATGTAACTAAAAGGCTACGGCGGACAACAGACCCTGATTCTGAGAATTCTTGGGCGTAGCGGGCGGTAAGGTCACGGAATTTGGGGAGGAGGGAATGTCACGTTGTGCGCATACTATGAACATGCGCCCCCCGGGTTAATCCGCGGTCAGGATTACAAATGGCATCGGGGAGATGCACATAACCACGGGTTAATTGTGCAGGTAATGGGAAGTAAATATGACACATCGAGGTGGGTTGAAGAGACAAAACTGCTCAAAAAGACAGGGAGAAATCCGCATGTCAGAATACCTAACACTGACGTACAATGCCTAGAATGAGACCGGTGATTCAACGGTCACTGTGCTGAATGGCTCGTGAATGGAAGTCACATTGAAAGACCAAAACCTGGAATTCAGCAGACAATGTTTGACACATAAGAACAAGTAAAAGTATAATTAGTAAAGTCAGTGCAAATAATGTTAAAATGTCGCATGAATACCAATAGAATTAGTATGAGAAAGCAGGTGACAAGAACAGTACATAATTTGTGCATCAACTGAGATAACAGTTAAGCAAATAAGTATGGTGGGCCTTTTGGCTTTAGAAAACACAAATATATGGCATGGACCATTTAAGTAAAGTGAGTTACACGCGAGTAGAATAGTCAGACAAGCGAATAATTTAAACCTTTTGAAACAATGCACATATATGTCAGGTATGTCGCATCAGATGGATGGGACAAAGGGACCAATCAATTAGAACATAATACACACAACAGTACAACTTGTCATTTGTGCGAGAAAGGGTAGTGCATTAAGTCAATACACACAACAGTACAATTGGTCATTTGTGCGAGAAAGGGTAGTGCATTAAGTCAAAAATCAATGAAGTAAGGCATATTACAGTCATCTAGACGGAAAACAAGATGGTGCCCAAGACCACTTGATTAAAGGTAGTTACAGAAGTCAGAGAAACCAGGTGATAGAGGGTGAGAGGCAGGCAGCCATCAAAATCTAAACACATGGCGCCACACAGATAGCATGAGGCTTGTGTAGGTTTTATCACAATTGGCCCATTTGCCTAGAGGTCTCCTCTAGTTCATTCAAACCATTGCCCACCGTGTTAAGAGAGCATGCCGGCTGCGTGTGCTGCAAAAGTTTAAGCAGCGCAGCCGCTCCATCACCTCAGCGTGTTTTTGTCTCTGGTTGCCCTGAGCCTGTTGAGTACCAGTGCTGTGTGGTAAGTCAGTCTCTAACTGGGCAAGGGTGTCTTCAATGCACTTCGTCTCCTGGTCTAGCTGGTGACGGATACTCCAGCTAAGTCCTAAACACTGCCCTCTGATTATGGCTTTGCCTGCATCCCATAGCACGCCGGCATCAGGGACCGAGCCCGCGTTGGTTTCAAAGTAGGTGTCTCAAGCCACTCCCACCGTGGCTCTAAAGGGGGGGTCTTCCAATGCCAGGGGTTGCAGTCTCCACAATGGCGTGGCGCGCTCTACGCTGTCATTGTGCAGTTGTAGTGTATGAGGGTTATGGTCCGAATGTGTACGGCCTAAATAATCTGCGCTGGAACAGTCTGGTAGCAGTGTTGCATTCCCTACAAATCGGTCTATGTGGACATGCTATCCGTGTGGGTGGGAGTAGTGTGAGTAGAGGTGTGCCTGCGGATTTAGGGTTCTCCACACATCTACCAGACCCCAATGACATAACCATGCCTCTAGGACCTTCGCATTAGATGTGGATGCAGTTTGCTGCAGGGGTGGGAAGGACCTGTATAGGTTGGTGTCTAGCACCGCGTTAAGTCCCCCCTAATAACCAGGGACTATCACACCAGCGCGATAATAGTTCAGACAGTGTTCGCCACAAAGCTTCTTGTTCCGTGTTCGGGGCGTATATGGAGCCTAGTACTATTTGTCTCCCATTCAGACGGCCTTTAGTCAATATGAAGTGGCCATACATATCCACCTCTGTCTCTTCAGGTGTGTATAGGGTCCCTCGGTGGACCCATATGAGAGCCTCCCCTAGCATACGAGGAATATCCTGTGGCGAACATTTCCCCCACTGGTGGTACGTCAAAGAGCCTACATAAAGGACACAACAGCTATGATAAATAAAATTGAGAAATTACCATACAATGTGGACTCCCAGTGGTTAGTCACCTTGGATATAGAGGCCCTCTATACTAACATACCACAGGACGACACCATTAGTATGCTAGAGGTCCTCTTAGCGAATGACACAGGCGATCTTTCTGCACACTCCTTATTCATAGTCGAGTGTGTTGAAGTCATTCTGAAGAACAATATATTTTTTATTCAGAACTGACTACTATAAACAGATCAAGGGGACCAGCATGGGAGCGACCTGCGCTCCCAGTCTGGCCTGCCTGTATGTAGCGGCCTTTGAAGACAGACACATATTCAATACAACGGCACCATTTTATGAAAACATCTCATGTTGGTCTCGCTACATCGATGATGTTTTCTTCATGTGGAAGGGGGCGAAAGCGTTCCTTATGGAGTCTATAGAGTGGTTAAACTTAGGAGACATTAATTTAAAATTTACATCCACTATAAACAAAGAGAGTTGTGATTTCTTAGACATTAAGATAAAACACAATGCTGGGACATTGCAAGTAGAACTCTTTACCAAGCCCACAGACCGTAACACCATGCTTCATTATCAAAGCAATCATCCGGCCTGCCAAAAGGACAACATTCCTTTTGGACAGTATCTAAGGATTAGACGTAACTGCACGGATATCAAAGATTTTAACCGACATGCAGATGTCTTAACTAGAAAACTCCTGGACAGGGGTTTCCCGAAGAGACTTATTAGAAAAGGCGTACAAAAGAGCAAAATATTACGATAGAGAATCATTGTTTATCACTTAAGATCCAGAAGCAACCGCACAGGACCTTCCTTTGATCTTTGTTACAAATTTCAGCAGTGTTAGCAATAAGGTTAAAAATATCATAAATAGAAACTGGGAACTGCTGAATGATAAAAACAATGTAAGACTTTCTAAACCTATGTTCTCTTTTAGACGAAACCGTACCATTCGAAACTGACTGGTACACACATATAGGGAAGAAACAGTATGCAAACAACGCAGTATCAGTAACGCCCCTTTCCCTGTAGGTAATTTTCCTTGTAATTCCTGCAAGAATTGCAGTAATATCATGAAAGGTAGTGTGATTAACCATAATGGAGTCACACATAACGTTAAGAATTTCATTAATTGTAGGACTAACAACATGATTTACCTAATTGTTTGCCCTTGTAACAAGGGATACATTGGGAGACGTCCCCAGAAATAAGAGTCAGGATTACTGAACATAAATCAGCGATTAGGACAAAGAAAAGGACAGCTCCCTTAGTGGAACATTGTATTGAACGAAACCACACAGTTGAAGAATTGAAATGGAGTGATATTGAAGTAATTCAGCTTAGCGCTCATGGAGGAGATCATATGTGTAAAAGAAAAAAACGTGAACAATTTTACATGTCACGTTTTAACACCTTCAAAAATGGCCTTAATAATTAAGAGGAGTGGGAAAGATTAATATAATTTGGCCAGTTAATTAGGTAGTAGACTAGGGATTGATTATTTATAGTCTAAACAAGCATGTACTATGGGTTTGATCAGAGGGTAATAATAGACCCCTGGGGACATGTATTTTCACCAGTAAATAACATTTTTGAGAAGGTAAAAATTATAATAAACATCATTTCTTTCCCATATGTAGTCTCTACCTCTTATTGGCCGCCAGTGAGGAATACGCATGAAACACGATTGGGACATCGCATTCCATGTATTACACCCTTTTATATACAAAAATGTCAGTGGAATGCAAAATCTCGAAAGCCCAGTGTTTTCTATGATACAAATTAAAAATAAGCTGTCAAAATGCATTTGCAACTCGTTTTTTAAAGAAACTTCGAGCTCCGTGCGGCAAAGTTTAACACTGTAAGATGGCCGCCATTCGTAGATGCCTGGAATGCGGGGTAGTTTTAATTAACTTTCATCGGTACAACGCAGTTTATTCATAGTACCTTTTAATATGTGAAAGTGTTAGGTATTTCGAATAACCCCATTATAGGTAAATATAAAAAAAGTGGTGTTTTCTAAAATTCGGATATATGAAGGTTGTAACTTCACCCACGTGGGTGCTGCCGAGGAACATAAATAGGTCGGGACCCTGGAAGCACTACACATCTTGATTCCGGAAGCCCGTTAGAGCAGGGAGGCCGCAAGTTCCCGATCTGGTGAGTAGGCGAGTAGAGAGCTACTTTGAGCTTTAACTTTGATTCTATCTTATTTTGAAACACACCGTATTTAAGTATCAAGCGGTATTGACAAGACAAGGAGAAGATTTTTCCTCTCGTTCCTGAGAGTAATATGAGCTTGTAAATTTAAATATACGCGGGTCTAATACCCTTACATATGAGTTTAAAACATCAATAGAGCATAAGTTGACTTTATTTCTTTCTATTTTAGATAACACAAGGCGGTTTAATTAATTATTAACTCTGACCGCCCCATTAGATAGCACGAGTTTGTAGTTAAACGCGTTCTCAATAATGTTGTGATGTAAAACTTTATTTAGATCGTAGAATAAGTGTTATTAACACATGGGTCAAGTGAATACTAATATAGCAAATAGGGATCATTAAGAAGCGCTACAGATACCAGCATAGTGAGTAGCGCTAGCATAGTTTAAACTAATCATTATTAAAATGTGAAAATTAGATAGTTGTAGGTTTTTATTTACACTCTGGGAACCTACAGTTGATGCTACATGCTATGATTAACTCATAAAACACTGGCATAATTCTGAATGTAGTGTTTAGATGTAGACGTCAATATTAAGGCATTGAATAATCTCAAGAAAGGACCCTTCTATTTTTTCTTATAGATTTTTTATTGAACTGCCAACAAATGATCATCAAAATCTTAGTATGGTATCGCCAATGTTAAAACGCCGATGCCTGTTCCCAAAATATATGTAATCTACACGGGACGGTACATTTGTTGATGTGAATAGGTAAGCAGCGCTTTTCCTGGAGAACGAGATGTATTTGCGAAATATTAAAAATCAGCACCTTTTGAGTATAGTAATTTGTTCCAATCATGTCTCGTCTTTATAGAGAAGTAGCCAGACAGAGATCTGTGCCGAGTTTTATCTTCAAACTCCCTCATCCCCAATAGTACGGTGGCTCTAACGGACACAGAGAAAGGATTTATTACTAAATTTGAAAGGTATGCAAATAGTTTTAATCGTGGTATAATATATACTACAGAGAAAGTGACACAAATAGGGTACAAGTGGTTTTAAATAAGTAACCGTGGAATTAATGATAAGAGATACAAAGACAATGAATGCTCTCTCTTTATTTGAAGGCTCTATCATTGTGGCCCTTGATGTGGCGAGAGGTTTTATCCCCCACAGATTATGTAATTGGAACATAATCTAACTCATAAGAAGGTATGGCACGATCACATATAGCAGTAGTAGTAAACAAATCCAGTATTGTATTTACTATGCTTGTCAAGATCTATAGTGGTTATGATGCGAGGAAAGTACTGGGGACTAAAAATAATGATATTAAAAATCATACATACTAACAGAATATGAGTGTACCATAATATAACCATGGGCACTTTAGAGATACTGGTGCATCCGACCTGTTTTTCATTAAAAGATTATTTAGATAATAGTTCACCAGAGATTCCCTATCAATGAAGACAGGATGAGAAGGGAATTTTGTAAAGAATATTTGAACAAAAAGTGGAAGATTAAATAAAAGTGTGATAAGAAGTATGCTATAGTTTTAAATGTAACTCTGGGGGACCGAGTGTCAAGAAATAGCGGTTGATGTATAGAACAGAAACGTCAAATGTGGGAGAATAAATGTCTAGCATATTGGGTGATAGGCTGAAAACATCATAGCACATTGTTAGAAATAAAGAATTGGATTGTATAGCACGACTAGCTTGTGGAATGTATATATGTCTAAACAAAGTATTTTTACCATTTAGATCTGATGAAAACTTTTGTAGTCCTGAGGAAGGTGAAAATATCGAGGTGTCACCGAAACGCTACGTCAACTGTTTTTAGAGTTTTTATCTATATGTGTAAAGAAATTAGATTGTAACCTATATTGGGAGGAATGTGAATAGATCCATCGAATAAACATGTGATAAATCATTTTAATAAATTCTTTTTAATATACTTTGTATTCTAAGTTGAGAAATTCTTGTGCAGTACATTTTTTATACTACATTGTATATGGGTGTAGATAGATATCCGATTTTCAGCGAGATATTAGTCTTTTTTAAGATAATAGCTTTATCTATGCTATAATAGTTCATACATCAAAATAGACACTTGGTCCAGGGTGAGGTATTTGTCCTCTTTTACATTAGAATATAGGGACGTCTGTGTCTTTGTCGAACATTTCCCCCTTCCATCTATACTGCAATCTGTGGATTTCTGGCTGCGCTATGTGCGTCTCTTACAATAGCGCTATGTGGGCCGCGTTTCTTTTGAGATACACATAGATTTCATAGCGGCGTGCCGGTGTGTGCATACCTCTGACATTCCCAGCAATTATGTTGGTGGGTGACATATGTCACTTGTATACACCAGCAGTATGTGCAGGAGGCGCAATGCATCGTGGGTGAGGTGGCGACCATATTTTTGCATGGCAAATGTATGCTGTAGCAGCGTTGCTTGCAATTGCATGCATGTGTCTTGTAAGGCATCTATTAGGGGAGGAAACAATGTGGTATTTAACTGGGGTAGAGCAGAGGAACAAAGTGTATCTGCCCAAACAGTAAACAACACCATATGGCAACTTATGGCTGTTTGCGCCGCATACCTCTTAGGGGGGGTTGCGAGTTGGGCCTACAAAGGGTGGGCTTGCGTTTTGGCCCTTTATTTGTGCATGATTGAGCACACTGTGCACCTACCAGCGTGTATTGTGACTCTGTCTCGCCCAGTACAGTCAGCGACCACATTCACGAGGACACAAGCTTATGTTGAGGCTGCATTCTCTGTGCGTACACTGTGGCGATGTGTAATGCATGTGTGTGTACGGTTATTCACTAGCACAGTAGGTAGACTCTGCGAGTTATCACATTAAATCGTCTGCTGTTTAGGGTGTCACTGCTGGAAGCTGTTGCGATTCTTTGTTATTGGGCCACACTGCGGAAGAACTGTCTTCACTGCTAGATCTTTCAGATGAGGCATCTGTACCTCTGAGGGTTTGGTAGCTCCGCATTGCAGCTGCTGTTTGTAGGGCAGCCCGCCACTCCTGTAGTACTTGCTCCAGGTTTGGTGTGGCCCAGGGCTGCATCGGGGTTCTCCCGGGCTGTATACGGTTTCTTCTCCTGTTTCTGCAGGCTCCTGTGTCAATGCCATTACTGTTGTGCCTCTTGCTCGGCGAGGTATGATATCCTGCTATTACCAGCCAACTCCACACCTCCTCCGCCGCATTGAAAAAATGAGTGGATCCATCCTTAATTACTCGCAAGCGGGCCGGAAATAGCAGGGAGTATTTGATGTCCAATTTCCGCATCGCTTCTTGACTGCTAGGAATGTGCTCTGTTGTTTTTGTACCCCCAGGGCATAGTCCGTGAAGAAAAGGACTAGTGAGTTATCTACCCTGACCTCTTCCATCTTTCGCACCTCCCTAAGGATTGCATCGCAGTCCTTGAAGTTCAGTAGGTGGAATAGGAAGGGCCGAGGTCCGGCTCCTGGTGGTGGGCAGCCTGATGGCACCCTGTGTGCTCTTTCCACTGTGAAGAAAGTGGAGAGCGTGCCCGTTGGCATCAGGGACTTCAGCCATTCCTCTGTGTACGCCACCACATCGTGATCCTCCTTCCCCTCAGGCAGACCTACCACTCTGACATTATTGCAGCGGGAGCACCCTTCAGCATCGTCCATTCTACACTCCAGTGAGCGCAGCCATGTTGTGAGTTCCAGCACCTCGGCAGTCGCAGCTTTGGTGGCAGGGTAATCTATTCCAGCTCCGCCTCTATCTCGTTGACTTTCCCTGCTAGTTTTCGGTGATCCGCGAGTAGTAGCGTGAAATCATATGTGATCTTGTCTAAGCACCCTTCCAGGGACGTGCGAGTTTGTGTCAGGGAGACACTGATCTGCGCCACTGCTTGGAGTACTGAATCTATTTTAGATTCCAACATGGGAGCCCTGGAGGAATCTGCCACTTCGCATACTTGACCTGACTGCTTAGAGGCTGCTTCTGGGTGTGTGGCTGTCATGCCGGGACCTGCCCACTGTCTGCCCATCTTGGGGGCTAGCGATGTGCAAATTGTGCGTGTCTCTTGTGTCAGTGTGGATCGCAGGGTTGGAGCACACTGCAGACTATTGAGGTATCTCACCTACTGAGCACACACGTTGCATCGGAGATGGGAGCGCACCGTGTGAGACACCTCTGCATGCGACTGTCTGGTCTATTCGCCTCCTCAATAGTGTCAGGGTTTGCAGGGTTGATCACACTCTATTTCAATTTTCGTTTGTTGTTGGAAGCCGCTCAATGGGCGGTGCATCCACCAGGCTTAGTTGTGGACATGGATGTCAGCTATCTCTGCGGGCCTCTGCCCTTCTGTTCTCGAATGCAGCATCTGCATCGGGGCCCAGGCCCAGGATAGCCACTGGATCACCTCTCACAAGACCCCCATGGTTGCTTTTCTCTGAGTTGTCACTGTGTGATACGCACTGTTGCTCGGTCCCCAGCTGCACGCCTTCTTGCCCGGGATCCCTTCTGCGAGGGGGGAAGCCACATATGGTCTGCGCGCTGCCCCCTTGGCTCTACCACTCTGCACTCGCCCGCGCCCCAGTTCTTGTCACCAATGGCCGATCCGGCAGGGCAGCTCCTGGGTGCTCATTATATTGTGGTGTGTATTGTGGAGCGCTGCAGCAGTGAATGGCTGCTCAAAACATTCCCCTCGGTTCATTGCTTCGGGCCTGCGCAGTGCAGGATGAGTGGTGTCGCTATGTGGTTGCCCGTTGCATTGTGCTCAGCGGCACGGTAATGGCCCACTAGTTCTGGTGCTCGGTTCTTTTCGGGCCTCCGGACCTGTCCCCCTGGGTGGCCTAGGCTCGACACAGCCCCCGGATCACTACAGGCAACCACCAGTGTAGCAGGACACGTCACCTGCTCACGCCCATTCCATGATGGCGCACCTCACACCACAGGGTCTCGCCTCTTGTTATAGGGCCCAGCCTCCAGCGGGGCGGTTGCTTCCCACTTCTCGCCTGTGCTTCGCCCCATGCCGAGTGTGTTACCAGGTGCTGGTGTAATTCACTTGCGCTTTGGGCCTAGGCTCGATACAGCCCCCGGGCTCTTGCTTGGCGCCCAACGCAGGAGCTGTGTGTGCCCTTGGCTGCGGGCTGCTTCAGCACAGACTTCGTCTCCTTTCCTCCTCCGAAACGTACCTGGCTCACATTTTCCTGCGCTTCTTACTGCTTAGCAGGTATTCGTGTGGCCGGCCTGTTGTCTGACCACCACCAGCTCCAGTGCCCGGCAGCTCCAGAGATGGGCAGCTCACTCCGTTTGATTCATGCCATCGCATCAAGATGGCCGTGGCCCACTGGATGTGCGGTTTTCAGAGGGGCGCTCTCACAGCGGCTGGGTTATCGTCCGCCGCTCCAAGGTTCGCCTCTCCGCAGCACGTCAACATCCGCTACATGGAGAGCCAGGTCAGCTGGTGGGATGGCATCAGTGGCCGTATTGCACTGGTGGATAATCGGGCAGCGACGCGGAGCCTCTTCAGACTGCGTCTGCCATTTTGGTTGGCTAGCCACGCCCCCAAATCCACCTCATGTCTCTTTAGTTGACTACCAGACACTGCCTGTCTCTTCATCTCACTCTTGAAGTCTCTTTCTTTCTCCCTTTGTGACAGGTTTTCCGTCTTTCATTCTGATGCAGAAAAATAAGTACTGATGCCCTCCACCAGCAACCACCAGCTCAAATTGAGCACTGCTTCAATCACGTTTTTGCAGGGGGAACTCAGCTGTACCCTACACACTGCTCATTTTGATGATCAATGCTTCCCGTTTGACATGCTCCTAAGGCTATGAAATGTTCTCTATAAAGAGTTCCTCTGCCTTTGGAGCTAAGAACACAGTAAAACACATAATAATCACAAAACCAACAAAAGAACAAATAATGTATATTATCATTTTTAGCATCATTATAATTGTCATTGTAATAATAATATCGATAATAATGATGAGAATAAGAATAAGAATAATCATCATATACACTGGGGGGATATTCTCAAGAACGTGTGATAATTATCGCAAAATTAGCTTAACGCAACTTTGCACATCGCAGTCCATTGCGGGAAAATAACACTGTGTTAACGTTGTATTCTCAACCCGGCGGCACCATGCGATAGTCTCACAATAACGCGCCAAATGACCGCGTTAAAATTAACGCGACGCCGAAAAAATGCAAAATACTAACGCGAAAAAAGTTGCGATTCCCCAAATCGCGATACAAAAATCAGCGATAACCAGCGACAGGCCTGCAATTCCCACGCGTCATGCGGGAAAATACACTATAAAAGCAGGAAAAAAAAAGTTAAAGTGCGTAGCACCATGGATGCACCCGGACCGAGTGCAGAGGACAACGGGAACCCCACAAGCCCCACAGACGACCAGCAAGGAACCTCGGGGCCGGGGAAGGCCAAGGAGAAGAGGAAGAGGAAGACGCGATTCAGTCCGCAGGAAAACAAGATCATCGTTACGGAGGTGATAGAACACTACCAACAACTGTTCGTCACCTCCAACGTGTCATTGGCAACAAAGACGCAAACATGGCAGACTATCTTGGACCATGTGAATGCAGTTGCAGAGTTGAGGAGGACAATGGAAGAGGTCAAGAGGCGCTGGAATGATGTGAAGGGCAAAACCAAGAAGAAACCCGATGCCAACATGAAAGCAGCAACTCGTATTGGAGGTGGGGGTCCAGCGGCACACCAGGAGCTGGATGACATGGAGAAAATGGGGGCACAGTCATCAGTCGGGATACGGTGCCAGGAGTAGTGGATCCGGACACTTCTCAACATGACCTGACACAACATCAACAGGGTGAGTACCGACCAGGGACTGGGGGGACGGGGAAGATGGGCACAATGGCACACATGCACAATTAAGTAGAGCACACTGCACACTCACAATGACTCTGGATCATGTCCCTGATCTACTTGTCATACTGCAGCACACATAGAAACAGCAAGTAGGCCCCCGTCGACAATGTGCCCGGAGGGGGCCCTCCCCACACATCACCAATCTCACAACAAACCCATACACATCTGCTGAACCCAGCAAAGCTGCGGGTCCGTGAGCCACACTGACAATGCAAGTGACACTGCATGACGATTAGCATGGCTGCAGTCCAATTATCATGACATGGTGCACGCCACGACACTGAGGTGACTGAGTGTGGACCACATCCGGAAAGGAGCAGGTCACACTCTGACACATCCACGTGCACAAAGAACCCCTGACGACAACAACACATCTGCGGACAAACCATGCCCAAGAGTCACAACTCGACCAAGAGCCCAATTTACCCAAGTCCGCAACATCTCAGCACTGTAGAAGCACAGAAGTCAAAGGCACACCACCTGAAAGGGATAAGTGGCAGCCAAATCAGAGCTGCAGGTGCGATTCACCCACAATGCAGCACACACACATAAGAATAAGAGCACCTCAACATTGACAACAATGTGGTACAAACTGCAACACTTTCACAACAGAACACAGGACACAACTGGTGCCGCATGTGTGTACAAAATGGCCAATCACATCTGGCATAGCAGGAAACTGTGAGATGACAATGTACGAGTACAACTTCACATCCGTGGTGTAGTACAAATGTCCACTGTCCCGCATCAAATAGGCATCTCCTCACAAACAGTCACAATGTACATTGTCATGCAGTCTGTATGTAAACTCCGCCAATGCATCAACATACATGGAACACAATGTGAAACTGCATCTCCCCTTTACATTGCAGAGGGACAATCAACACCTCCTGCAGAGCAGACCCTACATCACATCAGCGATGATGGAGACGACCCCCAGGACATCGACTATGACGAACTCCAATGGTTCATGGACAACCTCTGCACCCCACCTCCAGTATCAGGGCAGCCCAGCACCATCGAGGTGATCCCACTCCCTGCACAGACCACACAGCAGGAAGCACCCACCACCACGTCTGGCTCCCAGCACCTCACCGAAGAACACATGGCGTTCCAACACCGTGTGTTAGACTGCCAGAAGGAGCTGGCTGAACAGGTGCGGGTGGGGTTCAACCTCATGGCAGCCAAACTAGATGCCATACGTGGGTGTCTAAGTCCCATCAGGGACCACTTACACTCCCTAACGGGCACCCACAGTCCGCCCCATGCCCTCCAACAACCCATGGCTGGCGTCGCTGGAGTCATGACTCGGAGACAACAACAACTGTCTAGTCAGAGTGGCTACAGCGATGTCGTCCGTGATTTGGGAAACATGAGGAGGGTCATGGAGAACATGGAGTGGATGCAGGCGCAAAGAATGGCTACCACGGCTGCACACGAGAAAGCTGTAGATGGGATCTTCCATGCCCTGCAGATCCTCATCATGGGCGTGATGCCACAAGACATTGCGCAGATGAATGCTGCTGCTACTTCTACATCCACATCTCCGGCCCCTGATGTATCAGTGTCACACAGTGCTGCAAACCAAACACCACCACCCACATGTGAGGCACATGAAACGTCAGAGGACGAAGATGAGGATGAATCTGCCTCAGTTCTAAGGAGGAAGCAGTAGCATTAATCTTCGCCATATGGCTTGTTTCTGCTTGGGTCTGCCCTCTGCATCATGCCCTGGAATAACACCTTCCACTGTCCCACGACACACTCTGCGACACTAACCTTGGACCTCGACATGGACTGCCATATTTTGTATGCTCAACAATGACACAGCAATCAGCCTGCGGACTGGACTCTTCCCCTTCCGAGTAACTTGACAATCCCTAAAGGACTCTGGCTGGCCCTCCACGGGGCAACATTGTAAAGTGTTGTCTGCATGGCCCAGTACTAAGACAGCTTCAACACTCCACTGAACGTGAATAATACATTCTAATACACACAGATGTGTCATGTCTATGATTAATCAAGTATGAAAGCATGGACGAATGTAGGGGCAGTGATTCCCCCTTACGTCCATGTAGCTCATGTTGTGGGACTTGAGTCGCAGGGTGCATCCCTGCATCATGCTGGTACATATTTGACCCCAAAAGAAGCCCTGTTGTCAATTGTAGGTCACAAATGACAGCCTATATGTAATGATTTGTGACACATGTGAAACGCTGATGATTGGGATTCGGTACTATCTTTGACACACAGAAATGGCATTTCGAATACGTGACACCCTAAACAGCCTCTCTGTACAGAGGTGACACACCCACCATCTATTTCCAATTCATGAGATTGTTAGCACTACATGTTGCACTTACTCTTGTCAGAGTGATGTGCTTGTACAGAGGAGTAACATGCACACAGGGAATGTGTGTTGTAATGAGTTAATTTGCACATGCTGTGCCTGTGGTCATTTTGTACTCTCCCATGATTGCTAAGGACTGTGACAATGTGACGTGCACATGTGAAGAAATTGTCAATGATGGTGTTCCTACGGGCTATTCATGCTGCTGCTGCAGTGGGGTGTGGTCCACCTGCCTCATCTTCCTCATCATCGTCCGGTGCATCTGGCACTTGTAGCCATGGGGCATTGGTGCATACACATACGTTGTGCAACACACAACATGCAACGATCATCTTGCACACGATGCCTGGGCTGTACAGGAGCCTTCCACCTGTGATGTCCAGGCACCTGAAACGTGACTTCAACACGCCAAATGTGCGTTCCACGATGCCCCTGTTGCATATGTGGGTCGCATTGTACTGCCTCTGAACCTGTGTGTTCGGGGCTCGGAGGGGTGTCATCATCCAAGGGCAGAGTGCATATCCTTGATCACCTGTGACAGTGCAGAGAGACATGAGTCCAAAGTTGGTTCTGCATGATGTGTTGGCAGGCTCACTAGTTCATTGGTGTGTGATATGTGTGACTTAGTGATTCCTGTTTGACAGGTACTGCTTGTAGCAAATGAGCGGCATCAATGTGTATTACATAGCCTCACTGCTATTCCTCCCTCCCCCCGAGCCTATTTACTAGTGTGCGCAGCGCGGTTGCATCACTTGCACTCCTACGGCACACCATTGTCATGCCTGTCTGCGCATGTCCACAAGCCTGACAACGACACTGTGATGTTGTGCGTTGAAGGTGGGCGGCCATGTGTGTGTAGGCCTACGGTAAGGATAGGGCGGACACAGATGTAGAGTTCATGGCTAGCTGAACTCGCGATGCAGTTGAGGGTAGACCTTTGGCCTATGCTGCGGCAATAGCGTCACACACAACAGTTGGCATGTATGATCCCGGACCCCGAACGGGCTTGCGCTCCTTCATTTATCCCTTCAGCCGAGCCCGCATTCCGGGGGCATGCTACATCGCAACATTGTCCATTGCAGGACGGGTGGCGCCGACACTATAACAGAGACACACGCATTAGTTACTTCCTTGGCAAGGCCAACACTTAGCAACGCCCAGAGCCCCGGGCTGATTATCCACACCCCTACGCTGGACTGTCGTACGCCAGCCCACTCCGCTTACGCTTACAGGGGGGTACGACACAGCTACATGTCCCAGGTCTTCCCCACTGCCTGAGGTGACATGGTTGCGTCCGCTGTACACAGCACAATGTAATGTGGTAGGGCCCGGGGCCCTCATGCATACATAATGACCACACGGACACACTTAGATAGTTTGTGGAACTGGCTACGGGTACGTGCGCCCGGCCCCTTTTATTGCCAGGGTCACATGTCCAGTGACGCCTGCGCTGGATGGGTGTGGGGTGAGTGTAAGCCAGCCCTCAGGGAGTGGTTGGTGATGGCAACAACTACAACAGTGATCAGACAATCAGAAGTTCAAACAGCAAGGGTCCACAACTTGAGCTGCACAGAGTTAGTGGCCCCGGATGCACTGCGGCCAGCACAGGCACACCGCCACGGGACGGTGACTTGCGGTGCACTGAGGTAGGGCCACGGGAGCTGAGCGGGTCCTCGTTGATGTCAAAGGTGAATGTCACGGAGTGTTTCGGGGGACAGTGGAAGGTGTTCTTCCAGGGCATGATGCAGAGGGCAGAACCAAGCATAAACAGGCAATATGGAGGAGATGAATGCTACAGACTCATTTTTAATACCAAGTCAGTATCAGCTACATGATGATGAAGACAACCCCCAGGCCATAGACTCAGATGCCACCAAAGTTCAACCAGAGAGTGTCCCTGAATTTCGGGGCACAGAGTTAGTGGCACCAGAGCTGAAAGGGGATGCAGTCTGCGATGAGGCCTGTACAATGGTATAAAATCTGCCATGAAAAAAGCAAGACTCAGTTCCAAATGTGTGACCTACTTGACCGCAGTGCAGGCCGGAGGCAGCGGTCAGCAGGGGCCCACAGCCACGTGTCATTGGCTTGCGATGCACAGAGTTAGTGGCACCAGAGCAGTTGTTGGTGGTGTGCGATCACCTCCATAACGATGATCCTTTTTTCCTCCGGACTGAACCGCGTCTTCCTCTTACTCCTCTCCTTGCGTACAATGATGTGAACTCGGCCATTGAATAATCAAGACTCAATTCCAAATGTGTGACCTACTTGACCGCAGTGTAGGCCGAAGGCAGTAGTCAGCAAGGGCCCACAGACACGTGTCATTGGCTTGCAATGCACAGAGTTGGTGGCACCAGATCGAAGGGAGTACAGTGATATAAATGCTGCCATTAATATATGAACTCGGCCATCATGAAATCAAGACTCAGTTCCAAATGTGTGACCTACTGGACCACAGTGTAGGCCGGAGGCAGCGGTGGAGTACGCCAACGAGAAAGGAGTGCTGGGGGCCTGTGTTGCGGAGGCCGTGATTGTCTAAGGAGGTTGCCAAGGTTGCGGGCCTCGGGCTTGGTGCTTGCACCGGCACGTGGTGGGCCCTCTTTGACACACGCCGGTGTCGGCAGGTGAGCAGTGAGGCCTGGTTGCACAGGGGCGGCCAAGACTGGTCTGGGGACCAGTGGCCTGGGGTGCAGCAGGCACACAGGTTCGCAGGTACCGCCGCTCACGGCATCAGCCTCGTGGTGGGCTGAGAGGCGCCGCCCTGGCAGACACGTTGCCCATTCCGGAAGAGAACCACGCCCAGAGCAACGGGCTTTTTATTCACACCTCTACGCTGGCCTGGCGTACGCCGGGCCAGCCCACTATGCTCACGCTTACAGGGGGGGACGTAACAAGCTACATTTCCGCGATCTTCCCCACTGCCTGGGGTGACATGGTTGCATCCACTGTCCACTACACTCCAAACACCAGCAGTATATGTCGACATGGACATGTCTGTGGTCTGCATACTGCAGTCTGGCCAGCACATCCACGCCACACTTGGCATTGTGTACATTCTCATTCATGGGTCACTTGCCTCCTTTGCACATGCCTGGTTCCCACCTCTCCCCACATTCTGCTATTGTGTGGCTGAGGTGCCATGCCGTTGATGGCTTGTGTACATGGCTAGCCCAGGTTACCACAGTAAGTTGTGCTGTCGTGTCTGGTAGGAGGGCATGTTGTTTGGCATGTTGTATGTGAGTTTGTAACGTGTGCATTCCCAGAGTCGTGAGTTGCATGACTGTGTAGGTGAGGTGTGTGGTGTGTTCATTTGGTACTTACCAACGAGCAATGCATTCCCATAGGTGCCAGCCTCAAAGCGCTGGTTGATGATAGACTGTTGGAAGATGAAGGAATCATGCACACTGCCTGGGTAGTTGGCGACGACATTGGTGAAGAGTCCCAGGTGGTCCACTATTGCCTGCACATTGATGGAATGCATGTGCTTCCTGTTGCGGTAATTGTGTGCAGTGGCGGCAGGGAGCACGAGGAGTACATGTGTGCAGTCGATTGCCCCCAACACGTGCGGGAAGCCAGCTATGGCGTAGAAGCCTTGCTTGGTCTCCAGCTGTTCCTGCGCAGTGTGTGGGAAGTAAAGGTGCTGGGGTACCAAGCTGATGATGGCATCCAAGACAGGTGTGAGGAACTTGGATAGGGCTGGCTGTGAGACTTCTCCGACTCTGGCAGTTGTTGGTTGGAAGGTCCCAGAGGCCAACAGGTGCAGCACAGCCAGCAGCTTTGTCTGCGGAGGGATGTTGGTTGTCCGCTGTGTTGGTACCGTCAGCCTGTGGGCAATGATGGTCAGGATGCCGAGGATGGTTGTCCTTTTGAGCCTGTAGTGGGCAATGACATCCTCTGGTGTTAAGTCTGTGAGGCTGGTGCATTTTCTAAAGGTCCGCTGTCTTTGTCTGCGCTGCCTCTGTGGTAGTCCGGGGGGGTGGCGGGCCTGGGTGCGGTGGCGGTGGGTGTTGTGGCCTTCTTGGGGCTCCGAGCTGCATGATCAGTAGCTTCATGGCATCTGTTGTTCTTCAGGTGTGGTTCTGGTCTGGGCTCCCTTTTGTGGTGCAGGCTGTCGTCTGACTTAACACCAGGTAAGAGCAGGTGTTAAATCCCTGCTGCTAACACGCCTTATCGCCTGTTTTGGGATCTTATCGCCAATCTGGCTGGTCGTAGAGAATATTGCGAAGTGGTGTTTTCGCAGCTTTTTGCACAGGAACGCCTACTCTGCATCTCATTAGCGTTAGTTGCCGGTGTCATCCGTGGCGATGTTTTTTGCGGCTGCTATCGCAGGAAAACTGGCGATATCGGCTGTTAGCACCAGCTTGTGAATGGGGCGATAAATCTATCGCCACTTTGGCTGCGATAAAGTGCCGCTAACTCGGCGATAAATCCTTGAGAATATGCCCCTGGGAGTACTGAGCTCCAGAACACAGAGACCACCAGAACCTAAGACAGATGGCAGAATCCCACAGCGTCATTTCGTAAAACCTGTAAAACTAAACTATCCTGCAATATAACTCCACAAAATGTAAGCATGAGGGGAATGACAGAAGAATATTGATTTAATGTATAAGAATCACCTATTGGACCATATCTTTCCTGCCTCAGTATATTCTCTATATTTTATATCAAACAAGGGAACCCAGAAGGTAGATAAGGACCTTGGGTGTCAATTTTTAACAGAAACAAAGGTCCTTAAGCAACACAATAAAGAACGATAAATATAGACTAGAATCAGCGCTATATTAAAGATGTCCAGCCGGACAATCAATTTAATGAATCAATAAATGTAAGGTGAATAAGAGCACAGTAATAAAGTGGGACACAGTCCTGCGTCCTACACAAACACAAAACAATTACATTTGGACAAAAACATTTCAGGCAAGACAAGGGTAGCTTATAGCCAATATGAATAATTAGGGCAAGCTTTAGAAAAAAACAGTTAGTGCACTTGTTTTAACACATTGGATTGATGTGCATACTTTTTCAACAAGTCGACGACGTTTCGATCCTTTTAAAACAATACTAGGATCATCATCAGGACGGGTAAAATACAAGCCTGAATTATACACTGCCTCGTAGCCGTTGTACGGGCGGAAAGAGGAAGAGCGTGGAAGCTCGGATCGAGCCTTATGGTGGCTGCAATGAGCGGTCCTTAAGTGATTATATTGCGGTTTGCACATAGAGACTGTACTTGAGAGATAGTGGAGCACTCTAGCCGGTAATTGCTAGGTCAAGGGCTGGGTGAAAATTACACTGTCAACCCAATAAAGGAAGATTCCGATCCGTAGCTCGATGGCTGGGATCGGAATCTTCCTTTAGAGTGCTCCAACTATCTCTCAAGTACAGACTCTATGTGCAAACCGCAATATAATCACTTAAGGACCGCTCACAGTTGGCAGGGTATGCCCAGACGTGGGTCCCTTGCTCACTTTGCCACTGGATTCAAGATAGCCTGGCTGATGACGGCTGTAAGCCAGAAACCGGTCCCAGGATGCTTGTTTCCGGTCCAGGGAAGACATGGCTTGGCAGTTCGGGCTGGACTGTTCCCATGAGGCACAGGGTCAGACTGATTTGCATGTGGCCATGTCTGAACTGGGGTGGCGGAGTGAGCTAAAGAATGATGATGGATTAAACCCAGATCAGTTGACTGGGGGTGAGTGCTTGCAATGTTCAACACTCCGTCCATCATCCCCTTTGGTTTTGCTATGTTCGCCCTAAGTTGGCAGGGTATGCCCAGACGTGGGTCGCTTGCTCACTTTGCCACTGGATTCAAGATAGCCTGGCTGATGATGGCTGTAAGCCAGAAACCGGTCCCAGGATGCTTGTTTCCGGTCCAGGGAAGACATGGCTTGGCAGTTCGGGCTGGACTGTTCCCATGAGGCACAGGGTCAGACTGATTTGCATGTGGCCATGTCTGAACTGGGGTGGCGGAGTGAGCTAAAGAATGATGATGGATTAAACCCAGATCAGTTGACTGGGGGTGAGTGCTTGCAATGTTCAACACTCCGTCCATCATCCCCTTTGGTTTTGCTATGTTCGCCCTAAGTTGGCAGGGTATGCCCAGACGTGGGTCCCTTGCTCACTTTGCCACTCGATTCAAGATAGCCTGGCTGATGACGGCTGTAAGCCAGAAACCGGTCCCAGATTGCTTGTTTCCGGTCCAGGGAAGACATGGCTTGGCAGTTTGGGCTGGACTGTTCCCATGAGGCACAGGGTCAGACTGATTTGCATGTGGCCATGTCTGAACTGGGGTGGCGGAGTGAGCTAAAGAATGATGATGGATTAAACCCAGATCAGTTGACTGGGGGTGAGTGCTTGCAATGTTCAACACTCCGTCCATCATTCCTTTTGGTTTTGCTATGTTCGCCCTAAGTTGGCAGGGTATGCCCAGACGTGGGTCCCTTGCTCACTTTGCCACTGGATTCAAGATAGCCTGGCTGATGACGGCTGTAAGCCAGAAACCGGTCCCAGGATGCTTGTTTCCGGTCCAGGGAAGACATGGCTTGGCAGTTCGGGCTGGACTGTTCCCATGAGGCACAGGGTCAGACTGATTTGCATGTGGCCATGTCTGAACTGGGGTGGCGGA